>CM060950.1:221386148-221581148 GCA_030765055.1 Mantis religiosa
ATAAATATGTATATTAATTTTTGTAGTAGCACAAGTACCTATAGAATTAACTTTCTTACTGTGCTTTGTAATGATTATATATATATATATATATATATATATATATATATATATATATATATATATATATATATATATATATATATATATATATATATATATATAGAATGTTATGAAATATAGCACCATAAGAGGTAGCTTTTGTAGAGCTTGGAAGAAAAGGAAACAGATGATTATATAATATCATGACATTTTTGTTCAGATGAATGAAAATTGAGAAATTTTAAAGATATGCGTGAAGCAGGAAAAGAGCTTGGTGAGCACAAAAAGTTAGTGGGCAGCGACAGAGAAAACTATGAGAAAATAGGAATGGGAAACATATGGAAACTTAAAAAATAAAAACAATGTTAATGTTAAATAATTGGTAACCGGTAAAATAAGACCTGAAATAATAAAAAGGACGTGGAGAAGAGAAGGGCATATGGACCATCTAAACAGGCTGGAAAAAGAAAATTATTTGTTTGGGTGAGAATGGGTTCAATAATTTAAGAGGGAAATGAGGTAGTTGAAATAAGAAGTTGCAGTTTGTGTGGTGGAAGAGAAAACATTCTACATTATCTGATGAAGTGCAAAGAATTAACACTAAGGAAGCAAAAACTGTGGGACAAAATGCGTCATAAATTTGTAGTCATAAAGATGTTGGTCAGAACAAAAGAAAGAGAGATCACAAATTAAGGGGAGAGTTTAAAAAAGGCAGTAATGTTAAAATGATGCAGGAAAGTGAAGGGTATAAGAAGAGAATACTGAAGAGAAGATGAAAAGGAAACAAAATAAACTGTTAAAGGTTGCACAAAGGTTCGTCTAGTAAAACTAAACTGGTCACCACTTAAACAGAGTTTGTATATTTGAATCGTTTCATTCCTTACATTTCATTATATTGTAACGGACCGCTGGAGCACCCTGTACCAGCTGCGAACGGAAGGCAGGGGGGAGGACCGCGTTAGCCACACCTTCTCCTCGTTTGTCTTGTAGTGGTGACAGGCTTGTGGTTAGGGGAAAACATGACTGGTCGCCTGTTTTCTCTACACCTGTTTCTCGATCTTTCGTTTACTGGAACAGTCTCCTGGTCACTAGAAACCGGCGATATTCCGATATAAAGAGGGTTACAGACAGACAGAGTGAGTTAGTCAGTTGTTGTGCTTTGTTGAGTTGGTCAATCAGTTGGTTAGTGAGTGTGAGCGAGAAGACAGTCGCAGTTCTTGGTGTAAGAGTTAGTCAGTGACGTGTTAATGAACGGAAGGATTGTGCAACGGAAGACTGTACGAACTGTGTATGAGTATCGGAGTTTATGTAATCGCGAGTACAAGTGAAGTTGTAACGGACGAACGGGTAAATTGTAATTGTGTGCAGCAAGTAATTTTGTGTAATTGGCAAGTGTTAAACTGTAAGTCGGTGGAAGTAAAGAACATTTTTGAGTGGTGAGACTGGACTTTTATTTTCACGAACCCACAAAGTCACACTGGTGTCAGAAGTGGGATGATAACATCACCGAACATTACAACCATGGACGCGGCATTGGAGAAAATTTTAGAGATGATGACGGAAATGACGGCGGAACTGAGAGAAATGAGGACGGCAACTGAAAACCTCGCTGCAAAAACAGAAGCGGCAAAGAACAGCCTAACAGAGAAGCTGGAGACTAGAAATAACCTGGCCGCGGAACTGAAACTAATCAGGACGGCTAGGGAGAACATCGCCGCAGAGTTGAAACAAATGAAGACGGCAAACAACATCGCCGAGAAGATGGAACAAGTGAAGGCCGAGTTAACCACGGAAATGAGAGCAGCGAATGACGGTCCGGCTACCGAAATGAAGGTGGCGAACGAGGCTCTCGCCGCCAAGTTTGAAGAACAGTTGGCCGGCGTGAGGGATGACGTGACGGAGCTGGGCGAGCGGAAGGGTCAAGTAGACGACCGCCTTAATGATTTAGAGGAAAAGGCCGACAACATCGCAAAACCCCTCACCCGCCTGACGGAGGAAAACCGGCCTTATGTGTGGACGGAGGACGCCGAAGACGCTTTCCAGCACCCGAAGGGGACCCTGTGCAGTGCTTCAATTTTGGGTTTCCCACAACCGGGTGGCGCCTTCATTGTGGACACCAACGCCAGCGACCATTGCATTGGAGGTGTCCTATCGCAGATCCAGGACGGCCACGAGCGCACAAGAGTGGAAGAGAAGGAGCGTGCCGCAGCAGTCCGAGTAGTTGTGGCAGTGCCTGCTGAAGGCTGGGATAGCGCAGGCCTGAGGAGGGAGCAGCTGGCGGACGCAGACTTGGGGCCACTCTTGAGGGAAGTGGACGCAGGGACGAGGCCAACCTGGGAGGACATCGCACCGAGGAGCGCCACCTACAAGTCGCACTGGGCCCAATGGCACTCGTTGAAGACCAGAGAGGGCGTGCTGTTCCGGGTATGGGAGTCACCCGATGGGAAGGCGCAGAGAGGACAGTTGGTACTTCCCCGGAGTAAGGTCCCGGAAGTCTTGCTGGAAGTGCACGCCGGTACTTCAGGAGGACACCTGGGAGCGAACCGAATGATTCACAAACTACGGCAGCGCTACTTCTGGCTCAGACTCCGGGCAGATGCTGGTGGTACACCTGGACCGCCTCGCACGCTACGATGGGGCTGTTCGAGGGCGAACAGCTTTGAGGAGGGAGCAGTGTAACGGACCGCTGGAGCACCCTGTACCATCTGCGAACGGAAGGCAGGGGGGAGGACCGCGTTAGCTACACCTTCTCCTCGTTTGTCTTGTAGTGGTGACAGGCTTGTGGTTAGGGGAAAACAAGACTGGTCGCCTGTTTTCTCTACACCTGTTTCTCGATCTTTCGTTTACTGGAACAGTCTCCTGGTCACTAGAAACCGGCGATATTCCGATATAAAGAGGGTTACAGACAGACAGAGTGAGTTAGTCAGTTGTTGTGCTGTGTTGAGTTGGTCAATCAGTTGGTTAGTGAGTGTGAGCGAGAAGACAGTCGCAGTTCTTGGTGTAAGAGTTAGTCAGTGACGTGTTAATGAACGGAAGGATTGTGCAACGGAAGACTGTACGAACTGTGTATGAGTATCGGAGTTTATGTAATCGCGGGTACAAGTGAAGTTGTAACGGACGAACGGGTAAATTGTAATTGTGTGCAGCAAGTAATTTTGTGTAATTGGCAAGTGTTAAACTGTAAGTCGGTGGAAGTAAAGAACATTTTTGAGTGGTGAGACTGGACTTTTATTTTCACGAACCCACAAAGTCACACTGGTGTCAGAAGTGGGATGATAACATCACCGAACATTACAACCATGGACGCGGCATTGGAGAAAATTTTAGAGATGATGACGGAAATGACGGCGGAACTGAGAGAAATGAGGACGGCAACTGAAAACCTCGCTGCAAAAACAGAAGCGGCAAAGAACAGCCTAACAGAGAAGCTGGAGACTAGAAATAACCTGGCCGCGGAACTGAAACTAATCAGGACGGCTAGGGAGAACATCGCCGCAGAGTTGAAACAAATGAAGACGGCAAACAACATCGCCGAGAAGATGGAACAAGTGAAGGCCGAGTTAACCACGGAAATGAGAGCAGCGAATGACGGTCCGGCTACCGAAATGAAGGTGGCGAACGAGGCTCTCGCCGCCAAGTTTGAAGAACAGTTGGCCGGCGTGAGGGATGACGTGACGGAGCTGGGCGAGCGGAAGGGTCAAGTAGACGACCGCCTTAATGATTTAGAGGAAAAGGCCGACAACATCGCAAAACCCCTCACCCGCCTGACGGAGGAAAACCGGCCTTATGTGTGGACGGAGGACGCCGAAGACGCTTTCCAGCACCCGAAGGGGACCCTGTGCAGTGCTTCAATTTTGGGTTTCCCACAACCGGGTGGCGCCTTCATTGTGGACACCGACGCCAGCGACCATTGCATTGGAGGTGTCCTATCGTAGATCCAGGACGGCCACGAGCGCACAAGAGTGGAAGAGAAGGAGCGTGCCGCAGCAGTCCGGGTAGTTGTGGCAGTGCCTGCTGAAGGCTGGGATAGCGCAGGCCTGAGGAGGGAGCAGCTGGCGGACGCAGACTTGGGGCCACTCTTGAGGGAAGTGGACGCAGGGACGAGGCCAACCTGGGAGGACATCGCACCGAGGAGCGCCACCTACAAGTCGCACTGGGCCCAATGGGACTCGTTGAAGACCAGAGAGGGCGTGCTGTTCCGGGTATGGGAGTCACCCGATGGGAAGGCGCAGAGAGGACAGTTGGTACTTCCCCGGAGTAAGGTCCCGGAAGTCTTGGTGGAAGTGCACGCCGGTACTTCAGGAGGACACCTGGGAGCGAACCGAATGATTCACAAACTACGGCAGCGCTACTTCTGGCTCAGACTCCGGGCAGATGCTGGTGGTACACCTGGACCGCCTCGCACGCTACGATGGGGCTGTTCGAGGGCGAACAGCTTTGAGGAGGGAGCAGTGTAACGGACCGCTGGAGCACCCTGTACCAGCTGCGAACGGAAGGCAGGGGGGAGGACCGCGTTAGCCACACCTTCTCCTCGTTTGTCTTGTAGTGGTGACAGGCTTGTGGTTAGGGGAAAACATGACTGGTCGCCTGTTTTCTCTACACCTGTTTCTCGATCTTTCGTTTACTGGAACAGTCTCCTGGTCACTAGAAACCGGCGATATTCCGATATAAAGAGGGTTACAGACAGACAGAGTGAGTTAGTCAGTTGTTGTGCTGTGTTGAGTTGGTCAATCAGTTGGTTAGTGAGTGTGAGCGAGAAGACAGTCGCAGTTCTTGGTGTAAGAGTTAGTCAGTGACGTGTTAATGAACGGAAGGATTGTGCAACGGAAGACTGTACGAACTGTGTATGAGTATCGGAGTTTATGTAATCGCGAGTACAAGTGAAGTTGTAACGGACGAACGGGTAAATTGTAATTGTGTGCAGCAAGTAATTTTGTGTAATTGGCAAGTGTTAAACTGTAAGTCGGTGGAAGTAAAGAACATTTTTGAGTGGTGAGACTGGACTTTTATTTTCACGAACCCACAAAGCCACAATATATATCACCAGTGCCTGCCTCGGTAGCGTGGTGGTAGCATGTCTGCCTCACGTTCAAAAAGCCCCGAGTTTGAATCTCGGTCAGGTTGAGTTACATAGCTAAATAGCCCTCTGCAGTACAGCTTGATGAAATTTCTACCTGTGTAAATCATAAATGAAAATTATTTTTTATTTATTCTTGCTCTTTAACTGCTTTGGTTTTCAGCATACCTTTCTCTGAAGTATCCATATCACATTTATAGTTCTTTTACTTGAGGTAACATATGGCATGAGACCATCGGCTTTACTTCCCTTTCACAGGAAGTTGTACTAAGGATTTTTACACTCGGGGAAAAAAATTCCCATCTGCAGGTTTGAACCTAGAACCTCATGAATCAGGGCCTAGCATGTTAACCCTAGATGGAGGACAACTGTACATGGTAATGTTTCATAATTTAGAGTTTCTGGACAGAGTTAGCATCTCCTCATACTGAAATGCAAGCAATTTCAAACGGCTAATTTAAAATGTATATTCAAACAACTTCAACATACTTCCCAATTTCCTGAAATTGAAACCTGTAAAACTTCACCTATTCTACAAAGTGTACTAATTTTGCCATGACATTAAATTTAGAATAAATTAAATGTTCAGTGCAATAAATGTACAAATGTAAAATGTAAATAAATGGAAATTCTGGTTTATAAGAATTTTTGAACATCCGGCAACACTGTTTCTTTTGGTCACACAACCTGGGTACCAGAATAAATATATAATAAAGGCAAGAACCACACTGCCTCAGGTATGAAAAGCCCCACAAGGTTTAGAGCAGCAGTTCTTGTACACTGAGTTGAGTTGTGTGATTGTTATTGCAACAGTGGACATTTCAAATGTACTGCAGGCATATCTTTTGTTTGTTTACATGCAGCAGAGCATTGAGTCCACCTTGAAGACTGCTGTTTTTCAATGTCATATCGTTTTGCTGCTGCAATGGTTGCACAGAATTTCTGTTTACTACAATAAACAGTGTTTTAAATTTCTGCAAACAAGAATTTTGATTCTTCCAACCCACAAAGTCGCAATGTATTGTAATATGTAAAAAGATACAAAAATATCCACATCTAAAATAACCAATTCTGCAGTAATAAACTAAATTATAAATATCAAGAAAAATGGATATGTGTATGCGTGCCTGGGTAAGTGTTATTTACTTATGGAGAAGGTCTTTCATCAAAATTGAATTTGAATTGAAAATAACCCAAGTAAGAGAAAGAAAAACTATTAATAAATATAACTTTAACATGTACATGGCATATCATTAAGTGAAGTATGAACACATAATTTAAAAGGGTATTATCTAATTCAGCAAAAAAGAATAAAGTAATGGGGACCAAGATATCAAAACAAACACAATTGAAATTTAACAAATCAGGATATGAATGCTTTGATGTTAGCATGGAGCTTGGACTAAGAATGAACAGCTATCATCAATTTTGCAAATGTTAGCTTGGAAGCCACTATACTTTTAAACTAAGCCCTAACGGTCACTCTACTGAGGCACATTTAATTTTTTATAGATAAACCATGTTTGTTTGCGGTTTCCCCTCCCCTCTTCCATGAAGAATTAACAAATGTTAAAAGGTGTGAGAGAAGTATAGTGGTGTAGTCGCACTGCTCAAATGCTTACCATGGCTTTATCTTTGTTAATAGAAACCTCTCAGATGACTGCTCTATGTGGAAATATCTGTCATTTGTGATTCCTGCACATTTTATTGGTGTTTAGCACACAACCAAGAGACATGCCAGTACCCCTCTCAATCTTACAAGAACAATCAGTGCATTACCTGACAGATCTCTATTAACAAAGATAAAGCCATGGTAACCTTCCAAGCAGCGTCACTATTCATGCCATTATTTCCAGCATCATCTATGATGTAGGTATGCTTCTATTTTAGTTATTTACATTAGAAATCTATGAACTTGAATTTAAGGGGTTAACAATATTTCTCTACTTCGAAACTTGCATCTCAGCACCAAACGAATATGTACTAGGCTGCCTATGTAGTCATTCTGTAAGACACAAATTAATATATTAACAATTAAGGATATCCACATGCAGTAATCTTACATGCCACGGTAAATTTAAGCAATCTACCTTTTATCTAAAGCATGCAAGCTGTTTTAAACAAATTAAACAAATAAAAATATTGGCCACTTAGGCTTCTCTTATCTTAAATTGGTGTTGATACTTCTTTTTAAATGGAAATCAATATCGCAAACAAATTGTTTGCATCCTCATTCCACAGATAAACTCCGTTATTCTTGACAATGGAGTTCATCTGTGGAATGAGGATGCAAACGATTTGTTTGCGAAATCAATATCCATTTGAAAAGAAGTATCAACACCAATTTGTTAAGATAAGTGAAGCCCAAGTGGCAAATATTTTCATTTGTGTAATATTTATTGTTTCACTGTAGCTAGCTTCATTTTCTATGCTGTTTTAAACATGTTCAAATCCAAATCAGCACTAGATTAATTATAAACCTACAAACAACAGAGTACGAAATTCCAATTAATTTTACTGTAGCTCAATTTTCATTGTCACTTCACTAAAGTAACGTAGCTTAGTTTTCTTTGTCACTTCACTAAAGTAACGTAGCTCACCTTCTTCGCCACTTCACTAAAGTAAAGTGGCTCAGTTTTCATTGTCAGTTCACATTTAACGTAGGTCAATTTTCACTGTCAGTTCACAAATAATATAGTTCAGTTTTCTTTGCCACTTTACTAAAGGTAACTTAGCTCAGTTTTCATTATCACTTCACTAAAGTAACGTAGCTCAGTTTTCATTGCCACTTCACTATAGTAACGTAGCTTAGTTGTCATTGTCACTTCACTAAAGTAACGTAGCTCAGTTTTCATTGTCAGTTCAGTAAATAACGTAGCTCAATTTTCATTGTCAGATCACAAAAATGTGGTAAATTGTTTTGTCACTTCACTAAAATAACGTAGCTCAGTTTTCAGTGTCACTTCAGTAAAGTAACGTAGCTCAGTTTTCATTGTCACTTCACTATAGTAACGTAACTTAGTTTTCATTGTCACTTCACTAAAATAACGTAGCTCAGGTTCCACTCTCAGTTCAGTGAATAACGTGGCTCAATTTTCATTGTCAGATCACAAAAGATGTCGTTAATTCTTTTTGTCACTTCACTAAAGAAACGTAGTTCAGTTTTCTTTGTGACTTCTCTAAAGTAACGTAGCTCAGTTTTCTTTGTCACTTCACTAAAGTAACGTAGCTCAGTTTTTATTGTCAGTTCACTTAAGTTATGTGGCTCAATTTTCATTATCAGTTCATTAAAGTAACGTAGCTCAGTCTCTATTTTCAGTTCACTAAAGTAAGATAGCTCAATTTTCATTGTCACTTCACTAAAGTAATGTGGTTCAGTTTTCATTTTCATTTCGCTAAAGTAAGGTAGCTCAAAATTCATTTTCATTTCACTAAAGAAAGGTAGCTCAATTTTCATTGTCAGTTCACTAAAGTAAATTACCTCAGTTTCCTTTGTCACTTCACTAGAGTAAAGTAGCTCAATTTTCATTGTCAGTTCACAAATAATGTAATTCAGTTTTCTTTGTCACTTCACTAAAGTAACGTAGCTCAGTTTTCTTTGCTACTTCACTCAAGTAACGTAGCTCAGTTTTCATGGTCACTTCACTAAGGTAACGTGGCTTAGCTTTCATTGTCACTTCACTAAAGTAGCGTAGCTTAGCTTTCATTGTCAGTTCACTAAAGTAACGTAGCTCAGTTTTTATTTCAGTTCACTAAAGTAACGTAGCTTAGTTTTCTTGTCAGTTCACTAAAGTAACGTATCTCAGTTTTCATTGTCAGTTCACTAAAGTAACATAGCTTAGTTTTCATTGTCAGTTCACTAAAGTAAAGTAGCTCAGTTTTCATTGTCAGTTCACTAAAGTAACGCAGCTCAGTTTTCATTGTCAGTTCACTAAAGTAACGTAGCTCAGTTTTCATTGTCCGTTCACTAAAGTAACGTAGCTCAGTTTTCATTCTCAGTTCACTAAAGTAACGTAGCTCAGTTTTCGTTCTCAGTCCACTAAGGTAACGTAGCACAGTTTTCATTGTCAGTTCACTAAAATAACGTAGCTTAGCTTTCATTGTCACTTCACTGAAGTAACGTAGCTCAGTTTGCATTGTCACTTCACTAAAGTAACGTAGCTCAGTTGTCATTGTCACTTCGCTAAAGTAACGTAGCTCAGTTTTCACTATCAGCTCACAAAGAATGTAGTGCAGTTTTCATTGTTAGTTCACTGAGGTGTTTTAGTTTGTTACTCTCTCTCTCTCTCTCTCTCTCTCTCTCTCTCTCTCTCTCTCTCTCTCTCTCTCTCTCTCTCACTTAATTGGTGACGTAGTTTGCTCCTTACTGCCGCTGCAATGATTAACTTCTTTTCACTGTTACTTTAATAACGTCATTTAGTCCATTTTCACTGTCGCTTCACTATCCTGATTTAGTTCAATATCAGACTCACTTCATTAATGAGTTTTAGTTAGTTTTTCACCGTGTCTTCATTAACGAGTTTTAGTTTAATGTTCCCTGTTAGTTCAGTTTTACTGTCGTTTGCTTTTTTCTTTCAGTTCAGTTTTGACTATCACTTTAGGATTGTGCTATAATTTAGCGTTCACTGTCGCTTCACTAGTGCAATTTTTTAACTTTGCACTCTCAGTTTAATAACGTTGTTTTGTTTGGTTTTTACTGATACTTTACTGATTAGAATGAGGTTATTCGTCACTTTCAGTTCACTAGTGTGTCTTTGTACTGTTTTTATTGTTGCTGCACTGATTTACTTCACATTTTACTGACTCTTCAGTAATGTGGTTGCTCGCCTTGGTAGCGTAGATGGTAGCGTGTGTGCCTCACGTTCACGAGGTCCCGAGTTCGAATCTCCGTCAGGGTGACTTACCTGAATAAGGCTTTTCCGGGGTTTTCTCTCATCCATAAAGACGAATGTTGGGTAGCTGTAAGCTCCATGGACCTCGGGCCCATTTGAGCATCATTTCACCAATTTCATTTATCGTCCGATATGACTTTACGTTGGAGGACGTAATTTACAAAAAAGTAACGTGGTTTTGTCGAGTTTTTACTGTCACTTCATTAAAGTAATATACTTTAGTTGTCATTACTCCCGCATAACAGCTCAATAAAATATGCACGGAGGATCCTTTCGCTTCACTGGCATCAAACACATGTTCTCTGTATTTGGAGTACTCGCACGATGTCGCAACCTTAGTGATTTACAGAGGTGGCCAAATTTTATTAGACTAAAGCTCTGGAAGCCTTCTTTATTTACTTAACATTAATACACGAGCTCTCAGATACATATTCGAGTGACAAAGAAACTTGACTCAGTACCTTGTGTACATTCCTTTGTTGGAAATTAACATTTTTATTCGGTTAGGCGTACCCTCAACCAACGTTTTACACGTATTTTATAATATTCCCATCATGTTGCCAGGTATTTATAAGTCTCGATAAGTTGAAATGTGGGTCTTCTTGACTTTTAGTGAACTTAAAATGAAATCTGAGCTACGTTATTTTAGTGAAGTGAGAAAGAAAACTGAGCTACATTATTTGTGAACTGACAATGCAAATTGAGCTACGTTATCTGTGAACTGACATTGAAAATAGAGCTACGTTGCTTTAGTAAACTGACAGTGAAAACTGAGCTACGTTACATTAGTGAGGTGACAACGAAAACTGAGCTACGTCACTTTAGTAAACTGACAATGAAAACTAAGCTATGTTACTTTTGTGAACTGACAATGAAAACTGAGCTACGTTACTTTAGTGAACTGACAATGAAACCTAAGCTACGTTAGTTTAGTGAACTGACAATGAAAACTGAGATATGTTACTTTAGTGAACTGAGAGTGCAAACTGAGCTACGTTACTTTAGTGAACTGACCATGAAAACTGAGCTACGTTACTTTAGTGAACTGACAATGATACCTGAGCTACGTTATATGTGAACTGACAATGAAAACTGAGCTACGTTACTTTAGTGAAGTGACAGTGAAAATTAATCTTCGTTACCTTAGTGAAGTGACAAAGAGAACTGAATTTCATTATTTGTGAACTGACAATGAAAATTGAGCTACGTTATTTGTGAACTGAATATGAAAACTGAGCTACGTTACTTTAGTGAACTAACAGTGCAAACTGAGCTACGTTACTTTAGTGACCTGACAATGAAAACTGAACGACATTATTTGTGAAGTAACAATGAAAACTACGAAACGTTACTTTAGTGAAGTGACAAAGAAAACTGAACTACATTATTTGTGAACTGACAATGAAAATTGAGCTACGTTGTCTGTGAACTGACAATGTAAATTGAGCTACGTTACTTTAGTGAACTGACAATGAAAACTGAGCTACGTTACTTTAGTGAAGTGACAATGAAAACTGAGCTACGTTACTTTAGTGAATTGACAATAAAAACTGAACTACATGAAATGACAATGAAAACTGAGCGACGTTACTTTAGTGAACTGACAATGAAAGCAGAGCTACGTTACTTTAGTGAACTGACCATGAAAAGTGAGCTACGTTACTTTAGTGAACTAACAGTGAAAACTGAGCTGCGTTACTTCAGTGAACTGATAATGAAAACTGAGCTACGATATTTTAGTGAAGTGACAAGGAAAACTGAGATACGTTACTTTAGTGAAGTGTCAATGAAAACTGAGCTACGTCACCTTAGTGCGCGAAAGAACAACTGAACTACATTATTATTGAATTGACAATGAAAAGTTCCCTACGTTACTTTAGTGAAGTGTCAAAGAAAACTAAACTACGTTGCCTGAATGAACTGAGAATGAAAACTAAGCTACGTTATTTCAGTAAACTGACAAAAAAACTGAACTACGTTACTTTAGTGAAGTGACAAAGAAAATTGAACTACGTTACTTTAGTGAACTGCCAAAGAAGACTGAACCACGTTACTTTAGTGAAGTGACAAAGAAAACTGAACTACATTAATATTGAACTGACAATGAGAATTGTACTACGTTACTTTAGTGAAGTGAGTAAGAAAACTGAACTACTGTCCGGCCACTGTATCTCCGGCTCTGACATTTAGTGGCTGAAGGAGGTGGAGGGGGAAGGTTAATAGTACCAACATATAATAATGAGTAATTGAAAACATATCGTCAGAGTTATCTTTATAATGAGAGTATAGGATTCTATTAGTTTCAGAACATTGAAATACAACTTGTAATTTCATTGACATGCAAGATATTTTTTACATCACTCTATTCAAATATTTCATTCACACCCTTCACGCACACCAACTGCTTCTGTTGTTGATACTGGGAGTCTGTACATCCGGTGTCGTGGTCAGGAAGTTAAAACTGTCTGCTAGTTTCAATCAGTGTTGTCGGTGCTGGGCGTGGCCTGAAAATCCAGCACCGTGTTGCCGCTGCAATTTTGTGTGGACGACGTGTCTTTTAGTTGCTTTTGGATCCCGTGCTGGTGTTTTTTTTTTAGTTTTTGTGTGTGCGTGAATTCCAATTTCTGGCGTCTGTAAGACATTGTTATTGCTATTATAGTAATATGGCTTATGGTTCGTCAGAATTAAAGAAAAGAATCGGCTCTTATAAGAACCAAAGCCGTGAATTTATATTCAGGCTACGTGAGTACTTCAAGAAGGTGCGGGACAATGGTGGACCTCTACTACCTGTTACTAAGGTGCTGGACAGAGTTTGTGATGCCTTGAAGGTGGGGAAAAACCACCGTGAAGGATGTGACCAAGGAAAAGTGCCCAGCCGTTTTAAGTTCGCCGTCTGCAGTTCTGCGTACACCGGGAAAGCAAAGGCAACGAGGCAGCCTTAAAACTTCACTTGATGCTTTTCAAAAGGATGCTATAAGGCGACATGTATATCAATGTTATATGAGAAAGGAATTTTCCACTCGTGCGAAGTTGCTGTGTTCTTTAAAGGAAGCTGGCTTATTCGATGGCGGAAAAACCAGCCTAAGTAAAGTACTGAAAGAACTGGGTTTTCAGTTTCAAACTTTTTCTGGGAGGGAAGCTGTAATGGAAAGAAGTGACATAGTTGCATGGAGAGGCAGATTTTTGCTGGAAATTCTAAAAAGCAATCCCGGAAAGGTGGTATGGCTTGATGAAACGTGGGTAAATGCAGGACACACTAAGGCAAAGGCATGGACAGATGACACTATTGCAGGCGCAATGAATGTGGCAGTTGGAAAAGGAAGCAGATTGATTTTGCTCCATGCTGGTGATGTACGTGGTTTTATTCCAGGAGCAATGCCCTTATTCTGATCAAAGAGCAGGCGTGATTATCACGAAGAAATGAATGGAGATGCATTCAAGAACTGGATCCAAGAATCTCTTCTGCCAAAGATCAGTGCCAATTCAATTATTGTTATGGACAATGCGCCATACCATTCAGTTCAATTAAACAAAGCACCGACAATGTGCGACAGGAAAAGCGTCATTTTTCAGTGGTTGGAGAACAAAAACATACCTGGAGCGTCCGCAGAAATGACGAAAGCAGAACTCCTGCAAATTGTAAAACTTTACAAGCCACGTTTCTGCACTCATGAAATAGACAGTATTGCTGCTATTCACGGTCACATTGTAATCAGGCTCCCTCCCTATCACTGTCATTTCAATGCCATTGAACTGATTTGGGCACAAGTGAAAGGTTATGTTGCAGAACATAACACAACATTCCGCATTTCTGATGTTCAGCTATTAGTGCAAAATGGTGTTAAACAAGTGACCCAGGATAACTGGAAAGGTGCCGTGGATCATACTTGGAAACTTTTAATACAAGTCAAGGAAGACGACGGCATAGTGGAAACACGTGTGGAGGAGCTGATAATTTCATTCCGTGAAGATGACGTCAGCAGCGACTCCAGTAATAAAGCCGCCATGAGTGAAGATGACGAAGATATAGATATTTACGGGGATTGCGGCGTCTTCCCACTGGACTGAATGTAAGTTGTTTAATAGCCAATTTCAGTAAATGTAGCTTTTTGTTATTTCTTTTCCAGTAAATGTTATGGTTTATTGTCTCCATATGCAACTATTCTAGGATCATGTATATACACATTGTCCACGTTCATTTACGAAGTTACGATCTGCAAATGCGTGAAATATTTAAAATACGCATGTTCCTCTGCTTGAAATTCCCGCTAAAGTACTGGCAACAGCGCGCTTCCCCCTCTCGAGAACTGTCAGAGCCGGAGATAGAGCGGCCCGACAGTACGTTACTTTAGTGAAGTGACAAAGAAAACCGAACTACGGTATTTTAGTGAAATGGAAAAGTAAACGGAACTAAATTATTTCTGAACTGACAATGAAAATTGAGCTACTTTATTTCTGAACTGGCAATAAAAATTGAGCTACGTTACTTCAGTGAACTAACAATGTAAATTGAGCTGCATTACTTCATTGAACTGACAATGAAACAGAACTACGTTACTTCATTGAACTACAATGAAAACTAAGCTACCTTACCTCATTGTATTGATTAGGAAAATTGAACTACGTTACTTCAGTGAACTGATAATGAAAAATGAACTACGTTACTTCGTTGAACTCACAATGAAAACAACTATATTACTTTAGTGAACTGACACTGAAAACTGATCAATATTATAGTAGTGAAGTTACAATGAAAGCACAACTACATTAATTTATTGAACTGACAATGAAAAATGAACTACATTAATTTAGTGAACGTACAATGAAAAATGAACTACATTACTTCAGTGAACTGGCAATGAAAACTGAGCTACATTAGGTAAGTGAAATGACAATTAAAATCTGAGCTACTTTAGATAAGTGAACTGACAATGAAAAATGAATTACACTACTTTAGTGAGTGACAAAGAAAACTGAGCTGCGTTTCTTTAATAAAGTGACAAAGTAAACTAAACTACATTCCCTGTGAGCTGACAATGAAAACTGAGCTACATTAGATAAGTGAAGTGTCAATGAACAGTGAACCATATTATTTTATTGAACTGACAATGACAAATTAATTACATTACTTTAGTGAATGGCAGTGAAAACTGAGCTTCGTTAACTCAGTGAAGTGAGAGAGAAAGTTGATTTACATTACTTTAGTGAAGTAACAATAAAACCTGAGTACGTTACTTTAGTGAAGTGGCAAAGAAAATTCAACTCATTCTCTGTTACTTGACAATGAAAAAATAACTACGTTATTTTAGTGAAGTGACAATGAAAAATGAACTACATTACCTTAGTGAACTGGTAGTGAAAAATGAACTACCAATATATTACTTTAGTGAGTTAGCAATGAAAACTGAATTACATTACTCTAGTGAATGATAAAGAAAATGGAGCTACATTACTTTAGTGAACTCACAAAACTGAGCTACATTACTTTAATGAAATGGCAAATAAATCTGAACTACCTACTTTACTTTAGTGAACTGACAAGGAAAACTGATAGATAGAGTTGACATGGAAAATTCAATGTCATGGCCGGAATTTGAACCAAGGTTCTTCTGGTTTCCGTCCAGTCGCTCTAACCCATGGCATTCAATTTTTCATGTTGACTCTGTCTATCCAAAACCTTAGCCTATATACGGCTAGTTTTAAGGAATGATTCATTTCCATCAATTAACTTAAATAAAACTGTGCCACATTTCTTTAGTGAACTAAGAATGAAAATTGAACAACATGAAGTGTTGAACATGAAGTGTTAGAGAAAAGTGAACTATATTACTATAGGGAACTGATAATGAAAACTGAAATATATTAGTGAACTGATATTGAAATATGAACTACATTAGTGAACTGACAGAGAAAAGTGAACTACATTATTTTAATGAACAAGAAATGAACACTGAATTACACTATTTTAGTGACTGACAATGAAAAGTGAACTACTTTACTTTAGTGAATGACAATGAAAAGTGAACTACTTTACTTTAGTGAACTAGCAATGAAGACTGCATTACATTACTTTAGTGAATGACAATGAAAAGTGAACTACATTACTTTAGTTAACTAGCAATGAAGACTGAATTGCATTACTTTAGTGAATGACAATGAAGACTGAAGCGTATTAGTGAACTTATACTGAAATCTGAACTACATTATGGAACTGACAGAGAAAAGTGAACTACATAACTTAAGTGAACTAGCAATGAAGGCTGAATTACATTACTTTAGTGAATGAAAATGAGAAGTGAACTAATTTACTCTAGTGAACTAGCAATGAAGACTGAATTACATTACTTTAGTGAATGACAATGAAAAGTGGACTGCTTTACTTTAGTGAACTAGCAACGAAGACTGAATTACATTACTTTAGTGAATGACAATGAAAAGTGAACTAATTTACTCTAGTGAACTAGCAATGAAGACTGAATTACATTACTTTAGTGAACTAGCAATGAAGAATGAATTACATTACTTTAGTGAATGACAATGAAAAGTGAACTACGTTACTTTTGTGAACTAGCAATGAAGACTGAATTACATTACTTTAGTGAATGACAATGAAAATTGAACTACATGATTTTAGTGAATGGGAGGGAGGGAATTGAACTAAACCGCATTGAAGAGTGACAGTGAAAATTGAACTGAATGACATAGTATGGTGACAGGAAAACTGAAATACATAACATTAATGAACATAACAGAGCTAAACTGAACTGAATCACATTACTGAAGCGACAGTGAATGTTAAACGCAATCACAATTTATAATTGAGCAAGGACTCGCAAATCGATCACGAGAAAAACGCAAGGCGAGGGTGGATGGTCCAAAGAGACCGGCTGTCCAATTAGACCTAAAATCTATTACTGCTAGTGATATTTGAAGCATCTAAGTAGAAATCTGCAGCATTTTGACCAGTGCTGTCCTCATTTGAAGGCGTTTCATCCCAAAGCCAATATCGTCTACAGTAAAGTTGGCTATTTTATCTGCTTATAAGGGGTGCAGTATATAAACAAAGTTAAGGCACATAAATCAGCTACAGATGATAGTTACACAGAAAGTTCCCAACTTTAATTACCGGCACTGAGTCTCAGAGAGGGATAAGGAACAGTCTGGTAGTTTGTTCTCTACGTACCAATATGAACTAAAACTGTAAAACAGTTCGGTTTATAACAGTTGTGAACTAGGTTCTGATAATTAAATTATGTATCCAAATAATAATGTTTTCACACTAGCTGTGTGTAGGCTAAAGTTTGGATGAGTCAGATAAATATTCAATGCCATAGCCGGGATTTGAACCAGGGATCTCCCGCTCTCCGTGCGGTTGCTCTGAACCACTGAGCTACTATGGCCAACACATAGCTACTGTGGAAGAAATGATTATTTCCATCAATTTACCTGAATAACATTGTGGTTTAACTATGAAGCCTGGGACTTAAGTAATTACAGCATAGTAAGTCGCCACAAAAGGTGCGTGTCTCATGGCATAAGAGAACCCCTGGTAGTCTATCGGGAAACATACGATGCAGTTGGAGAATTGAATGTCTGTTGGCATGTTGGCCAAAGTAGCTCAGTGGTTTAGAGCAACTGCACGGAGAGCGCGAGATCCGTGGTTCAGATCGCGGCTATGGCATTGAGTTTTTTCAGTCTGCCTCTACCCATCCTAAATCACAGAAAAGACGAAAAAGACAATCACCCGCCATGATGATGAACATGTCTTAGCATTACACATGGCCAAATTACACATGGCACAAGACGTGGACTAAATTATGTATTCTGGCAAAGTAGGATCCTATTGAAAAATTAGATATCACATCATAACATGCTCGAAAAGGACCAGGACAATTACAGGCTATAGCAAAGATTGAAATGTTAAAATAACTTAATGCTCCAATTTGTGTACATTTCTAATTACGAGGGCTGTTCAATAAAGAATGATCACAATTTTTCGGCGAAATACCTTTACTCATCCTCATAATTTTGATAGTTCTTCTCAAAATAGTCTCCCCTGAATGCGATGCACAAGTCCCAGCGTTTCTGCCAGTCCTCAAAGACATGCTGGAAACCATTTTTTGAGAGATCCCTCAAAATCGCCGCCACAGCCTTCACCACTGCTTCTGATGATGGATAATGCCTTCCACAAAGGCGTTTTTTCAACTAAAGGAATAGAAAAAAAGTCACATGGGGCTAAATCTGGACGGAAAGGTGAGTGGTACACTTCACGTTGATTTTTGCAAGACATTCAGCAATAACATTGGCAATATGCGGCCGTGAATTATCGTGGTGCAGAATCAAGCTTGCTTCACGGAAATGTGGTCTTTTGCACCTGATATGGACTTGCAATGTTTTCAGGACATCCGTGTAGTATTGTCCAGTTACTGATGTGTGTGCAGGTGGAACATGCTGATCAACCATTCCACCAATATCAAAGAATGAGATGACCATAACTTTCCCAGCAGAAGCAGCCACTTTTGCTTTTTGGGGGGTTGGTGATGAAGGAGATTTCCACACTGAGCTTTGCTGTTTGCTCTCAGGATCAAAATGATTTAGCCAAGTTTCATCAGCAGTGATTACGTTTGAAATAAACTCCCCATCTTCCTCTAACATTAACTTTAACTGCATGTTACCTCCATTACAGCGGTAGGTGATACTGAACATGTCTGAACTTTCCTGGTTCTCACAGGCGGGAACCAGGAGTACCAAAAATGAAACTACTACGGCGTGTTTGTTTCACGTTAAGCTAACAGAATTTAATAAGATTGAATTTTAGTGCGTAAACTTAAGACAGAAAAAACTTATAATCATTCTTTATGGAACAGCCCTCATAATTGAAAAATTCAATTCTATAGCCAGAATTTTAACCAAAAATCTTTAGGTTTGGCCCGCTGCTGATAAGCTATGCGTAGCATGCTGATACAGATTAAATTCCTCAACTACCCCACATTTTTCCGGTAAATCGCAAGGCGTCAAGTTCATTTTGCCCCAATGTGACTTTATGACGTGATCTAACGCTGTTATCGAGTAATGGGAACCGTAATCTGATACGTTGCACTCTTCGTCAGCGCCATCGGTAAATAACCAGTCTTCTAGATGTTTCTCCCTCTCAAACGTTCTGAAACTCTATGGTAACGTCCTACGGCTGTAGTATAAGCAAGTGACATCATAATGTCGTTAGGACTACGTTTCCTTCCTACGAAAAGTGAAGTTTTCTGAGCGGTTTGTGACAACTTGCAGTGAGTGCACGAAGTATTGTGTTCGGTTAGCCAGAGAGTGAACCGTACGGAGGAAGCGGTTACATAGTCCTACGAATTTTATTATGCCGCAAGGAAAGTGGAGTGGTAGTAAACAATGGAACCGCTTCACACTGGTGAAGTGACAGTGAGATCTGAGTGAAGCCAATGAAGGTAAAATAGGTTACTAAGTAGCAGTGAAAATAGAATAAAGCTGCAGTTCAAAAACTGTACAATGCTACAATATCGTACATACGGATTGGGAAGCCTCAGGCAGCGACGGTTGTGGCATGCATTCAGGAGTTCCTGTAACCGCAGTATCAGGCAGCGATTAGGAGGTGGCGAATTAATTGAAATCAGATAATTATAAAGAATATAGATTAATGAAAATTCTTTGCAAAACTAACATAAATATCTTCTCATATTAATATGAAATTAGAATGGATACAGTAATGATTAAAGTAGCGGTTGACTTGCAGAATAAGAAAGGAAGAATATAATTTAATATGGTATACATACTAGCATCCAGGCAAGGAAAAGAAAATATTCTTGTAAAGATCTGCAGACCTCGGAGAGACAGGAAGGGAGGGCCGTTACTCTCTTTGTGCTAGGAAAGGTTCAATGTCTGATAACTATAAAGTACTTCCAGCCAGGAATTTGTTGGGACAAAAGGGTTTTCAAACTGCAGTTGAGCATAAACGCTAAAGGGATTTACTTCGTTAATTTGATAACGATGTATACCGTTACAGAGAGCCCAGGGTAGGCGTTCCCCAGCTCAGGGTGGGCTGAGCGTCAATGAGTTAAATGAGTTTTGCAAATCAATGTGAAAATTCGAAATAAATGAGAAACCAATAATAATAATAGTAGAGGGATTACCTTCCTTCTAGATACATTTGCATAAATTTGCATAAAGTCGCGACACCGCCGCCGGTGGGAGGGGGAGGGGAGGGGGGTGTGAGGACCACCCAAGATGTTGCAGGTGGTATGGAAACATGTCACAACTTGCATTCCCAGGGGGGCTTTTTTTTAATGGAAGCCATAAATTAATGTAAATGTATGTTATAGATACAGACGTCGTGACTGTCTGTGGAAGGGGGAGATGAGATCGGCCACCTGTTACTCGAAAAAAAGATTATGTGGGAGAAAACATTGAAATGAATTCCCAGAGATTTTTAAGGGATGTCATAAATTATTGTAAATGTATGTTATAGATACAGACGTCGTGACTGTCTGTGGAAGGGGGAGATGAGATCGGCCACCTGTCACTTGACAAAGTTTATGTGTTATGGAAGGGGGCATTCATGTCTCGTGAGATTGTCCCGAACCCTTTTGGACATTGTTAATAATGTTGTGTTTCCCATCGGCACTCGACATAAATTGTTTCCGGCTTGACAAAGTTTATGTGTTATGGAAGGGGGCATACATGTCTCGTGAGATTGTCCCGAACCCTTGTGGACAGTGTTAATAATGTTGTGTTTTCCATCGGCACTCGTCATAAATTGTTTTTTTTTCCGCCCAAACGCTTTCCCACCTCTGAATTCCCCCACCACTATTGAAAGAGTATATAAGACTCTCCAGCTTGGAGCGCTAAATTAGTTCGTGGATTCTCTCAGCGTTCTTATTTGCTATGTCTGATATGTCAACTCTTGGGAGTGAGTGTGCAGCGGAGGCGCATCATTACGCGTATTACCACAAAGAGTTATGCAACGGTCTTATGCATTCAATCGTTTGTAACAGACCTTCATACCATGATCAGATGTCTTCTCGGGAAGTATGCACAGAAAACTGCCCAGTCTACAGAAAGCGATACATGTAAGTATAATAGCAATTATTCTTTTTTTTTTTCTAGAGAAGTTAATGTCGTTTTATATTTAAGTAGAAAAAGTAATTTGAAACCTATTCGCTATTTCAGGCAAGAGCCGGTTCATGAGCAAGAACAAAGCGGAGTTGATGAGGTTGATAGATTCGCTCCAAGTCACGAGGCCCTACACCACTCTGAATTTTGTAACGGTGATACGCATGCAACCCTGTGTACGCAGCCCGAGGCTCATGAACATATGTACTCCTACTTCCTCTGCAATGAGAAGTGTAGCGTGTACCAGCTCAGACAGAGACAATCAAAGTGAGTGAAATTAAAGAAAATTCACGACTCTTTCCTTACAGAATCGCTGAAATATATAATTCCATGTACAAAAAATACCTTTGTTACAGGCTACGAATGACAGTTCGAGATCCTAGGCCCGTGATTGATAGCGAAACCTCCAGCAATGAAGCTGAAAATGATGCTGTTACGGAGCGATCTACACAGCTTGTAGACGACTTCCTGCCAGATCAGGACGATGAAATTACTGAGAATGTTACTCCTAATCGTACCCCGAGCACACAATCCGAACGCCGCAAAACATCAATGTAAGTATTGCTATCATACAACTTAAAAAAGAAACTCTTGCGCCTCTTAAGTGCTACTCTCTCAGGAGACAATCTATTTTTTTTTCTCTTGCTAACACACATGTTATGTGCTCTGTTTCAGGACAGCTATAAGGAAACCTCGAAAAAAGGTACATAAAAATAGCTTTGCGGATCTCCAAAGGAGGCTGACACTCTTAGAAGAGCGAATGACGTCTGCTGCTGCTACCCCAAAGAGGCATGCAAGTAGTTCCCGTTTACCAAGACGCCTGAACCTCTGAAAGAATTAGAGGGAACAGATTCGGGCTTCTTCATTAAAAATAACAGGAATCATGACATCGGCTACCATGCTCCACGACGTTCAAATATCCAAAAGTTACAGTGTTAACGTAGGACTAATCTTTCGTATTCCAGCTGTAATCATAAAGAATAGAGCCAGTGACAATTTTGTGTATATGTCAGTGTATGACTGGGAAATTATTAAAAGTAGGCTTCATGTATTTGAAGCATTCCTCAAAGAGAGAAACTACGTGTGTTGTGATTACAGTGAGAACATTGTATATTCCTTTAATGTCATTGTGTATATGGAAGATGAGAGCATCAGATTTCTGAATACAGTTCTAAACAGAGGTGAAATACTTTTAAATTTTAGTGAATTTTGTCAGTTAAAGAGGTTGGAAGGTTATATACAGAGACACTTAACGAATCTAACTCTCTTTAATGAAATATCATATGTAGGAACAAGGAGCTGGAGAAGGGCGGCATTGGAAATGTACAATGATATGAAATAAAACTAAATTACTTTTCATATTATATATCTTTTTTATTCACTTGAAATCCTTGTTACATGCATCCTATATCATGTATATCCTTCATTACAAGAATCCTTTGATGAAATTAAATTAATGACTGCATCACGTGAGTCAGAGGCTTGTATGTGAAAACTCGGTCATGTATTACCAGACAATACAAAGTAGTCTGTGCGGGTATATTTGCACTAGTTTCAATTTCAAGTCTGATATTGACAGCGCCATTTATAATTTCCTCAGGCTGATGAGAGCAGTCTATGATGAACAATGGTGCATGCTTGAGAAAATCTTTTCTCTTCAATAGAGGATAGTTTTCTTTCCCGTAATAAGAGTTTTGGAACTTTGAATACATTTAATATAAAGCTGCAAATCTAGAGTTCCCAAAGTCCAAGTTCATATCGTGATAGGGATAACACTCACTATTGAGATAAAGCCGCAAATTTGTTATGTTACAATGATCAAACTCGGAACAGTCCTTTGATGCGTTATTTGTTCTTGATGTCTGGGCTCCCACTATAACAAATCTCGGCTTCTCCGGTTTCGAAGTTGTTGCGACGTTCCATGTAAATGATCTAGTTTGCGGAACGGCCGGTTGGGTATGTATATCCATTGTTCTAAATGCGATATGCAGTGGTCTGTCTGCCTTGACGATCTTGAGGATTTCTACCTTTTCAGTGTCAGAAAGGCGGATTACAGGCATCCTCCACTCGATGCGAGCAAGTTTAACGATAGCATTTCCTTCTCCTTCGGGTGCCAGAATGCAGTTCTTAGAGTCCTTAGATCGAATGAGCACCAACTCAAACTTGCTATTGAGAACGAGGTCCTTGTGGTCATCTGCAAATCCCAGAAGCATTGACAGGGGCACTACGGCATTGAATGCTCCGCTTGTCGAGTGCACAATATCCACATCTTCTCCAGGATAGCACCATCCGGCATTGATCAAACGATTCGATTCCATGGGATTGAGAGCAGCATAGTTGCGCATAGTCGATGTAATGCCAGGATTCCTTGTTCTATCTATACAAGTTCCATTCATGTCCAGCCGAATCTCATCAAACATAAATGCCAGGGCATTGTTAGTCAACTTCGCCAACGTAGCTGTTCCATTAGGCTTAGAAACAGATCCCTCAATGTAGAGATAACTCCGGTTAGGCAGAGTATATAAATCTTCCGCTTGACAAGGTATCCTAATCTCGTCATTAGCGTCCAGAGCCGATGTATTATACGGGAGAAACACATGTTCCTCTTCTTTAGCAATTTTTCCTCAAATGAAGGCGTTTCGGTCACGTTAAAGATGTCCATTACAGAATTCTGAAGCCCAAAGCTTCGAGGAACTTCTTGCTGCTCGATGTTAACACTCTAAGAGTCAAAGGGTGAGTACGGAGATTATGTGATTGTACTGTATTATATGCTTTGCGACGGTTTCTCCTTCTAAAATCTATCCCCATTTCGTCGAATATGAAGACGTATGCTTATATCCTCGTTTCTAAAGTTGATGCTATCTCCGTTCTGATCGACCACACGAAGGGTGATTTGATCGATAAGATTAGTGTCTATTATAGGCAGGTAAATAGGGTTCGGAGGCTCTTGAGAAATGTGATATCCAGGCGGCACAGAAGGGAAAAATTCATAGATCGAGTGTCCTCTTTTACCATCGATGAAAGAGCCTGTCGCAATACTGCATTCGATTCGAATGATGCTCACCTTAAATATGTTTACTAGGAAATCAGATTCAGTCACCTGATTAGGAGCAATAACTTTGTTTTCACTGAATCCTAAAAGAGATCCAATAGAACGTCCCCTAGAAAAATCAATAGAAAAGGGGCACTTGATTTCAGCCTTCATTGTGTTATTATTAGGACGAATGAAGAAGTCGTTTTCATCGAATTTAAGCTTATCTTTGAGGTAAGTATTAATATCAGCAATTTCGTAAGTTCCAGGCGGAATATCGATGACCTTAAGAGTGTCATTGGAAATGTAATGGAAGAGATTATTGCTCTCGTCCACATTGGGAATGGAATAGAAGGTTTCAAAATTCAGAAGAGCAATTTCATAATTCCCGCGAGGATCAATCCTCAGAGGGGGATTCAGGTAGGTGGTAAGATCGGAATCATTCCCGCTAACAGCAATAGTGTAACTCATTGTGATAGAAATTGCAAGCACAGGTGTCCACAGATAACTGAGCTAAAACTCTGAAATCTTCTTGTATTATACATCAGCTTAACTCCTTTGAGATAGCTTTCTACCTCTTTCGGTGGTTTCAAGTTTCCAAAGCTATCGAAATAAAACGCGATATCACCTTCCTTCTTTATAGCTACCCAATGAGTTCCTTCATTATCAGAGTAATCGAGATTGACAATTATCCTCTCTCGTTGATATGGCTTTGAAGGTAGCTTATCAAGCATATATACACCTCTAAAATGGGGAATTCTTAAACGACGAGCGTATAATGCAAGCTCAATGTTACTTAGGGCTTTTTCCGGGACAAGTATAGCCCCTGACCGGAGTTTTTTTTTGAAGGATGCTTATTCTGGGACTGCTTCCTCCTCTTCAGACCATTTCCTTTAGTAGACTTATTTGCTTTTATGGCTCTGGCAATTTTGGAAGCAAGAGCTAAAGATGCGCCGAGCGGTAGCATTGGGATAAAACCACCAGTTCTCTTCTTGTTAATCTTTTTCTTATTACTTTTTCTCCCTCGGAGACCTTTTCCTTTTGCTTCCATCTCCCTGTTATGTCGTGTCATTTCTGCAAGCTGTTTATCTGCAGCTTTCTTCTTATTCACTGCTGCTGCAATTTGAGCTGCACCTCCGGCTGCAGCCCCTAAGGCTGCAATAATTGGTATGAGAGGCAGAAATCCACCATGCTTCTTTTTCCGGGATCCTGCACCAATAGCTACCTTGCCCTTCATAATTGATGTTACCAGCCTTGCAGCCAACTTTTCCCCTAGGCTAGCGTCTGATGATTGAACTCTTTTCCACGCCTTCTCTGCTAATATTTTATCCGCAATATTTCGCGAGGCGGAGTCCTTGCGCTCTGCGTAGGCGATGTCGTGAAATTTACAAGCTTCGTCCAAAGAATTAATTCCGGGATCTCCTCTCTTGAGGCGTTTTTCTAGTTTTGTCCCGGGACCGCAATATCTGTAACCGGGTAAGTGTACTTCAAATGGTAGGCGATTAATAAGGGAGTTAAGTATCCCTGATCCTCTGGAGGTCTTGCTCCTCCTATGCACCATCATAAACTACTCTACTTTATGATTTGCCCTCATATTTTATACAATTTTCGAATCAACGTCTCCTGTTGACGAATTTCACATCCATTAAGTTACCCCATTTTCGCAAGTGTATATATAAACACTAGGTATGCACGTAAAATTCAGTCGTTAGGATGGAGCTTGTGAAGCAAGATTGCTCCCTACCTATTCAGGTGCTAGACTTTGAAAGTGATTTCAGGCGCGAACGACATGGGAAGCTATTTCCTTCTAACGTCAGAGCTCTTATTCTAGGAAGTTCCAGTGCAGGAAAAACCAATGTACTTCTGAATTGGCTGCTTCATGAGAATGGCTTGCGCTTTGAAAATGTGCACATATACTCAAAGTCCCTTTATCAACCAAAGTATCAATATCTCATAAACCTACTCGGAAACATTGATGGCATCGAAATAAAAACCTATGAGGATGGAGAAAGCGTATTACATCCCACCGACGTTAAAGAAAACTCAATATTTATATTTGATGATGTCATCACTGAAAAGCAAGGAAAGATTGCCTCCTTTTACAGCATGGGAAGACATCGAAACGTCGACTCAATATATTTAGCACAGTCCTATGCGAAAGTCCCGAAACATTTAATTCGCGATAATACCAATATGATTATTCTGTTTAGACAAGATAATTTAAATCTGAAACACATATATGAAGATTATGTAAACACTGACATGACATATACAGAATTTAAAGACTTGTGCAAAGGCGTCTGGGAGAGTGGATCAGAAGGAAGACCATTCGTAACAATTGTTCCTGAATTCTCTATCAATGGCGGTCGATATAGGAATGGGTTTGATGTATATATTAAAGTAGAAAATAAGGAAAATGTCATTTGAAGTTCATCATGAGTATTGACAGGTTCGGAGCACGGAGAGCTCCCTCAACCAAAAGATCACTTCAGCACTTTATCATTAACAGAGATGGGAAAGGTAATTATCAATTTAAGAACAAGAGGCTATGTATAGTCCAGGATCCTGAAGAAGATAATGACGCGAGCACTAAACGATATGTGGATGCACTCGAAAATAGGATGATTGTTTTCTCGCAGCAGAATACTGGGAGAATTGAGACAAACGTTAAGGTCATGATCAAGGATTTGGTTTCAAAGTATATTTTCAAAAGAGATCAAGAAAATAACATAGTGATTGATAATACCAGATTAAAAGTATTATTAGATCCTATTCATGATAATGATGTGGTAAATAGAAAGTTCTTTACTGAGTATATGAACTCTCGCATTCAGCCGCGAGATAATAATGGCAACATCATATTTAGCAAAAAGCGAATCATTGATATAGCAGATCCTGTGGGAGATCTGGACGCTGTAAATAAAAGATTTCTCCGAAGCATGATTATTCAAAAGGCAAACGAGACATGGAATAACTTAAACAAATTTGTTATAAGGGAAATTGAAAAACTGATAGACAAGAACCTGAAAACAATTAGAGAACATTTGAACAAGACAAACAATGCGATGGATGCACTGACGCAGTCTACAAAAGAAACTGAGGATTCGCTGAAGAATTCTATTACTCAAGCTAAAGAAGTCCATCAAACACTAGAAAATAGATGTAATATGCTCTCAAGTGAAATGAGTAGGCAGAGCAAAGAGTTTGGCACCAATTTTGAACGTACAAAGGCAGTTACCGAACAGATTGCTAAAACAGTGGATACATTGAAAACGAGGCTATCATTAATGAGAGGACATCTCGTTATTCAACTACAAGCGTTTCCTCCCAGTACTGGTAACGGCGCGTACATACTTTCTACAGCTGACAGATACTATTCATTTACAATAGATGCAAATCTCTTATCGTGCACTATTGTAGTGCCAGAACAAGAATTGAGGAGCAGCGAACGTATACTTGCTCATCGCAAAACCGACATTACAATCTCGATAAACAAGGATACCATTAAGACCTTTCCTGTAATCATTAAAAAGGGCGATCGCATATCATTCACTCCACTTACTAATCGTGCATTCGATCGAGGTGCTTTACACATCGAGTTAGTGCTTGAATATAAACTCTTACCACCACCGATGCTATAAATAAATGCAATCTCTTAGCATCATACCATTTGCACAATGGACAGTGAAAGCATAAGACTAAAGGAATCTATAGCCAAGCATTCTAAGGCTATACGCGAAAAGTTGAGAGCGTTAAAAGGGCACCAGCTTGATACCCAGAGAGTAATGAGCGAGGCTCTTCAACCAGTAACAGAACCGCTGCGTGATATCTTACAACTCCAGAAAAACAATACACCTACAACACCGGCGGAGGAAAGCAAGATAAAAAATAATGTGCCAGTTGAGGATGAGAAAAGAGAAAAAATAATTAGCTATCTCCAGAAAGTTCGAAAGAAGGACAGAAATGAATTAGATGCATCATATGGTATAAGATACGAAGATGGTAGCTACATGCTGGGAAACAAGATCATTGACTTTATTAATAATCGAATTCGAGTAGGTGAAGAAGCGTATGAGGTTACACCTGGATTAAGTGAACTCATTTTTAAGAGGATCCCTGAAATGCATGCATATACAGAAGAGGATCTGGATACTTATGGCAAAATACTGAGATCAACTCTAGTGCATCGGCGAAACTATAGCAAGCATGGTCAGCTGAGGGCGGGCAATTCATACAAGTATAAAAGTGTTATACGTCCATTAGTGAAGAAACACAAAGGTTTAGGATTGGAGTGGAAGGAGCATCGTCCTGGCGCAGAGCAAGACTACATCTATTGGAACGACCCCAACGACCTGGTAAATCGCCTCAGGCTTCTAGTTGCATCTAGGGACGCAGGAAATAACAATCATACCCAAGAAATTAGGGAGATAATTCAAGAATTGAAATCGGCTAAAATTATAGCATGACCCAAGTAAAGCAACATATAGCTAGTGAACTTCATGCTCCTGCACGGAGGAACTTTTTACGACGCAAGATCATCAGTAAAGGACTACATGATCTGGTGCAGATCGACCTGGTGGAGATGATACCGCATGCAAGAATAAATAAGAACTTCAAATATATCCTTATTGCAGTCAACTTCTACTCTAAAATGGCGTATGCCAAGCCATTAAAGACCAAGTCGGGGCTCCAAGTTTCAAAGGCTATGGAGGATATATTACATGACATGAAAACACCTCCCAGACATATACAGAGTGATAACGGGAAAGAATTTTATAACAAACACTTCAAGAATTTAATGGAGAAGTATAATATCAATCACTACAGTACTTATACACATGTCAAGGCTGCAGCCGTGGAACGGTTAATAAGAACATTAAAGAATATGATGTATCGAGAGTTTCTAGCCCAAGGTTCCTACATGTGGCTAGATCTCTTACCTAGAATCATTGCAAAATACAATGATACTTACCACACCACAATCCGAATGAAGCCTCGTGAAGTGCAGAACAATGATCTTCTTTTGTCTGTTTACAATTATGATGAGCCGCCAATAGAGAAGAGGAGTGCCAGAAAGTTTAGTGTTGGTGATTATGTGAGGATATCAAAAAATAAAGGACATTTTGAAAAGGGGTTTGAACCAAACTGGAGCGTTGAAATCTTCAAAGTGGCTAAGGTGAAGCAAACCAACCCTGTCACATACATTCTAAAGGATAAGGACGGCGAGGAAATAAAGGGAGCTTTCTACGGTCATGAACTTCACTCATCATTATTTCCCAACACTTATTTGGTTGAGAAGATCTTGAGGCACCAAGGAAACAGGATTCTTGTGAAGTGGTATGGATTCCCTAATAGCCAGTGGATTGACAGGAAGGATTTATTGTAAAAAACAATCATAGTGAAATAAAGAACACTGCATCTCAAAACATATGTGAATGTTTCTTTATTTTTTTCTGAAAGTTCCTATCCCTTTATGAATAGTATTTACAATAAAATAATAATAAATAAATAAAAAATATACATTTATACATATATACATATGTACACGAGATGGAGATGGGGCATCCAGGTTAGGGTGAAATGTCTCATGAAGACCTGAGGGAATAATGGCCCCACGCAAGTGTTGCATGGGAGCCATCAATAAGCTTACGCTTAGTGTCTCCCCCGTGCAATGCAATTTTATTAATTTCGACCGTCGAAACTTTATGTTTGGTGCTTCTGAAGCAAATTTGTTTAGCCAAAAATTTTTTATTCAAATCCAGTAGACACTCGAAATATTTCTCAAAGGTGATTGTTCGCATTCCACCTTTGGTAATCCCCTTCGCCTTCATAACCGTTTGTTTGTCATATTTATAGCTGTAGAGCTTTGCTCTGAGACCAACATATTCGGTCATCACCCTTCCACCCAATTCATCTTTAAACAACCCAATCTTTTTCTTATTGGCCGGCTTTATCCCATATACATTATCGGGTGCATAATTTGAGGTATCAAAAAGGTGGGGATGCATCTTCATGAAGTGGTATACATCGGAACTTGTTTCCAGAATGAATGAATCTGTGTCCATATAATCCAGGACAAGATCATTCAGATGGGGTTTCATTACATGATAAAAAAAATCATACATAATAAATTTTGAGATGTCTAATATCGCCTGACCAATATAGATTGGCTTGTTCATGAGGATCTCCTCTCTAGCCAACTCTATGCCAACCAAGTTTTCATGGAAAAGAATGCTCCTTATATACGTTGGACGTGCCGTATATTTCCGTGCTTGCTTCCAGGCAGTTACAATACGGAAATCACGGTGGTTACGCACGTTTTCCATAAACTTGCCGTACACAGCGTTGTTCATTTTCTTCCAGAGGTTTTGACCAAACTTAGAAGTTTCCCTGGCTCGCTTATTGGCATTAAGGTCAATATAAACCTTAAGCCAATTAGGTTGGTCATACGATACCACCCGATGAATATGTCTCAATATCAGCCCTAATTCTAAGCACTGCTGCAAGGTTTTATAATGCAAGACATATTTGCTTTTGTCAGTGAGACTTGCAATCAGTTTCTTGTATTGGCTGCCGGGTGGTATCTCACTCTGGGGGCAGAGAGGAAGATCATTATGGGCGTCGTGGAGATGGTCAGGATACTCTAGATCTACTTCTAGAACATATCCTGTCTTGGAGTCCTCGGGGATCCTGGCGAAGTTTATGCTCTCTATTTCATTCCTCTCAAGCCATCTCAGGTTGCCATGCGGTAAAGTTTTAGCCATTGAGCACCCATATAAGTTATTCGCATCCAAATATGCTAGAAAGTTCCTTTTTTGATCAGGCTTATAGTCTACCATATATTCATGGTTGGCTTTGGAGTAGCGCTTTGATGCTGTGCAAAGAACCCCACGAATACCTTTCTCGAAAAATTCTAGCATACTGGGATCCGATAGTAACTCTAATTCGACTCCAGTTGTTTTCAGCATGGCGTCGAAAGCTAGCGATGGTAAGGTGTAGTACCATGCTGGGTCCAGATGATACATCTCCAGTGACAAGTCTCTAAACTTTTCAAAAGCATCCGCTAAAAGAAGCGTATCTGTCTTCAAATAAAGATCACTATATTCCCCGAGATTCTTTATGTTGAATGTGCTCCACACCTTAAGCGCATGGGCATATTCCTCCTCCGAAATACCATCGAAAAGCTCGATGGGTGGAAGCTCATCTAGATAAGTATATGGAAATATTCCCTTGCACTTCATTAGCTGCAGGTGTTCTGGGTTCGAATACTCGGCATTAGTGACCTTGAAGTCATCATCATCTAGCATATCAGCTAGGTTGGATAACTTATCATCAAGAAACTTGTAGCTGTCGAGGAACCTGAATTCTAAGCCCCTATACCTTTTGCTAAATGCAATATAACGTTCAGAAGATTGTGCTATACACGAAATGTTCCCATTGTCATAAGCCATGTGCCTTATCAAGAAGTGGCTATCATAATTGCTTAAGCAATGAAAAAAAATTGGAATGAAGTTCGGCAATTTCCTATTCAAATTGCAAGCATTATGCGCCGCTCCGAGATATGCTCCTGTGATATGGCAATGGTCCCTCACCCTGATATCATCTATAGCAAAACCTTTCCTGCATATATGACATTGATCAGCATTGGCAAAATCCTGCTCATTCAGAGGTGTCATTTGCAGTGGTATAATTTGCTTGTATACCTCAATGACTTCATCACCAATCTTCCTAAGTTCAGTGAAGAAGTCATCGAGTGCATTAGCACCTCTGAAGAGCTTAAATCGTGACAATGACTGGTCATGTCTACATATAACTTTCAGCGCTATAGATATCGCCTCATGCTCTTGTAGGGATCGGGTCCAGCTCTCTGCGTCTGAGGGCTCGCATGAGTGAACCTTCCTCAAAACAGATTCGATATCAGCATAAATAACAAACGGTACAGGAGCAGACTTGGAATATGCATTAAACGACAAACTCTCACCCTGCGCAGGCATTTTGAGTGTCTGGCATTTATTGCATTTCAGTTTATGCAATCTCAAGGCATCCTCATTAGGACACCTTGTCATGCATGCTTCGCATAGCCACATTTTCTTGCGATCTGCAGTTATCTGACTTCTAATAAGCCTCGATATGTTGGTAATGAGGCAGTAATGAGACTTATCACCATCATCGATGATCAGCAGGTTAACCTGGCTAGCCTTCCTCTCTGATGGTTTGCGAATAGACTCCACCGAGTTGTTGGCATTTAGAGCAAATACAGCTATAGATACATCAGGATTTTGCTTCTCAAATCGTTCAATTTGATCAATTGGAAATGGGAATGTAATTTGCTCATAATTGAATGCTTTGAATAGCAAGTTCCTAGGGTACGATGATGTAAGGCATCTATTTATCTTAGCGGGAAATTTTGAAGCCAACATGCACCAAGCGAAACAAAAATCATCATTATTCTTAATGTTAAGAATAGCCTTCTTCCTCCTGATGCATGCAGGCAACTCAATATACCCTGAAGCGCGAAGAGGATTATATTCTGCTGCGCTGTTTACTAGCGAGTGGATTGCGAGCAAAGTCTTTGAACTTGCTTGGCCTTCAAAACAGGCTAGGTTTTCTAAAATTTCATTTTTCATTGCACGGAAGATATCATTCACGTTAGTTGATTGCTGGATCTCTTTAGTCTTGGAATTAAAATAAACCGATTCCACGTTTTCATGGTCAGGTGTCTGAATTAAGTATGAGACGTTCAGTGAACAACTCATCTTTAATCCGGATATGCTCCTCTTTAATGTGGATTCAATTTCTCTAATAACGAGACTCTTGCATTCATCCAGAAACTCGCTGGGGACCATTATTCCCACCGTATTTTCAATTTTGCTGTTGAAGATACGGCCCTTGAATGCTGACTCGATAGTTTTGCATTCTAGGTCAAAATGATCATTTCTACATACCCTTTCTGCCGGTGATGATGATGATGATGATGATGATGAAGGAGATGGTCTGCAGAGACCTGAAGGCCCCGCCACTGCTTCCTCCTCCCTCGGGTTTCCTGTGTTCCTGATGGATGCGCGAGGGATGCGGTCTTCTTCGCTGCTGGTGTGACGGAGCCTCTTCGGGTCTCGCACTGAAACCTCTGGTGCTGGACGCTGGAGATCCTCCTGCACGGACATTGGTTCACCATCTTTAATAAAAGAAACATGTAGCAATTACACAATAATAAAGAAAAACTAGACATATTAGCTACATATATTCGAAATAACAATAAGACATTCAATGTGCTAATAATAATAATAATAATAATAATAATAATAATAATAATAATAATAATAATAATAATAATAATAATAATAATAATAATAATAATAATAATAATAATAATAATAATAATAATAATAATAATAATAATAATAATAATAATAATAATAATAATAATAATAATAATAATAATAATAATAATAATAATAATAATAATAATAATAATAATAATAATAATAATAATAATAATAATAATAATAATAATAATAATAATAATAATAATAATAATAATAATAATAATAATAATAATAATAATAATAATAATAATAATAATAATAATAATAATAATAATAATAATAATAATAATAATAATAATAATAATAATAATAATAATAATAATAATAATAATAATAATAATAATAATAATAATAATAATAATAATAATAATAATAATAATAATAATAATAATAATAATAATAATAATAATAATAATAATAATAATAATAATAATAATAATAATAATAATAATAATAATAATAATAATAATAATAATAATAATAAAAGAAGAAGGAGATGGAGAAGAAAGCGCAAGCAGTATAATAGTACACATTAATGGAAAGAATGCCTGCTTCTAATTAATGAAAATAATTTGTCAAATGCACTTACATTGCATGGGATGTAACAGCTCGCAGAGCCGGATCCTGTACACACAATTGGTGCAACCGCACCATTCGGCTTCGGGATCTGGCATTGGTCCTGGCTCTGAAATCGGAGAAATTAATCATATTACTAGCTTAAAATCCTGTAAGAATAAATATAGTGAAACAAGCTCTACTACCGAGAATGATATAATTGAAAAAACACACACAATGATAGCTAATGGCAAATTACTTTTCTTATATTCCAATATTATTACACTACAACCTGCTTTGCGAGACTAAAAAGTGCTTGAAGCATAAACCATTTCATTATACTCTATTTCTTAGTTGGCGGATGGCTGTAAATGTAGATAAGCGTATTGCGCATTATATGCCTTTGATATATATCTTTCTAATATATAAATGATACAGAGACTATGTTTATTTGAAACTATATCCATTTTGTCAATTACAGTTATTCTTTATCTGCTACACAACACATATGAGACCAAAAGTTAAAATTTAAAATGTAAAATTTGAAAGTAAAATAACTAGATTAATATATACAAAAAATAACTATATATATACTTGAAGATCTCAATTAGAGAATTTATTTGAGTATAAATTCGCCTATGTTCAGGCCCTTAGTTTAAAAGTTACAATAGAGTGACCTATGTCTTATCGAGCAGGAGATGCGGTGGAAAAACTAATTAATAATTAGCGCAATCTTCTGAAAGAAACTCATAGTTGCATGAAATGAGGAAAGTGGTAAAAAGTACAAATAGAAAACCATGAAAGAGTATTGCTTACCTGCATTAGTGTTTTCAATCCATTCTAGTGCAATCCTATAGCCGCAATTCCGACAGGAACATTCATCGTCTTGAAAATCTGTGGGCGGTGGAATGATGTAATCCACCCCAGGCAATATTGGCGACGCTTGCTCGCTGTCGGGAGCTTTACGCTTTCTGCCGGCAAGGGTCAATTTATTTACCCAATTTTTTCTAGGATGCATCTTGTTTTCCTGAAATAATAGAGATTACGATATAACTATGAAGCAATGAGCATTTTATAAGTTAAATGAAGCAATGAGCATCTTATAAGTTAATAATATCGATTGCGATTTGAACAAGAAATATTCTTGAAAAATGCACACAGTCTATACATCTTTAACACTGATAAGAGATAATTTCCTTCAATATATTTTCTTGCAAATAAACACTCTCTATAATTATGAAGCAATGAGCATCTTATAAGTTTATAATGTCGATTGCGATTTGAACAAGAAATATTCTTGAAAAATGCACACAGTCTATACATCTTTAACACTGATAAGAGATAATTTCCTTCAATATATTTTCTTGCAAATAAACACTCTCTATAATTATATCACTGTAATTATAAATGAATCGCTTACCTTTTTTATAAAATGAAGTCTGGATGAATATCCCGAAGAAGGAAGAATTGCTGTCTGATGGGTGTTGGCTGTGCAATGCTACAGACTGAATAATTGTCTATCAAACAATCGTTTTTATAGCGATTTCAAAATCCTCCCCTCCACTAGTCTAGCGAGCCCTGTATAGAGCGTTTTGAGACTTTCGATTTTCCCTCTCCCCTCTGTCATCCAAAGATATTTCCTTCTCTACGTGCGGTACAGTCTGAAAAAGATGTTATAACTGCAAATGACGCTTCTCCTCAGTACATTCGTATACATGTGAGTGTGTATGACTATGTGCGTATGTGTGTGCCTGATATATTCATTTTAAACCATTTGTTTCATGAGTACACTATATATATATATATATATATATATATATATATATATATATTCAGATTTATTTGAGTTACATCCATGAGATTCGAACCTAGATGCGTTGGCTACCAACCACTGAAGCTTTTTTTCCCGTCAATTTTCATGTTATTCTATAGATGGAGTACTATTTACGTTCTTAGCCAGAGGACTATTTATTTCAAATGATTTTTTAAAAATTAGCATTAATTGCTGGCGCCCTGCCTTGGTCATAAACATTGAAAGTAAAAGAATGGTATTGATTTCCAAGCGGGATCAATTTAAATTTTCTCTAAGTGGTGTACATTCGTTATTACGCTTCACCAATTACGGTTATCTTTTCATTCTTAACGCTAAAACCCTTTTACAAGAACTGAAGAATCTTCTCCTGTAACCAACTGTAAATGAAGAAATACATTACATATTTCCTTGAATGGGAGATTATTTGGAGTCCTTCAATGTAGTTAATTAAATGCCCTGTTGGTCATCACTGACCACATGCGTGGTTAAACGATTGTGTGTAACTTTTGCACAGAATTTGGTCTTTTCTCCGAAAGTTTTTTGTTTCCTCTCTCACTCCCTCCCTCCCTCTCTCTTTCTTTCCCTCTCTATGGTGCTTGCTTGTACGCGTGAAACAATCGCTTCCAGAGTATACTTTTGAGTGTGAAATATTAAGTAATCCTCTATCTAATTATCTCACGAAAATCAGTTCGCAGATAGATCAGAAAAAAAAGAAGCTAGCGCAAATGCTTTAGAATATTAAGTAATCCTCTATCTAATTATCTCGCGAAAATCAGTTCGCAGATAGATCAGAAAAAAAAAGAAGCTAGCGCAAATGCTTTAGAATATTAGCAGGTATTAAGAATAATGTATACGTAAATGAAATGTTTCACCTAAATTCGAACTCTGTATCTTTAAGCCCCATGAAGAAAATAAAAACGTTTTGTCATAAGCAGTTCTAAGAAGGCGCACATTGTAATCTTGAGAAGAAAACATTCGTAACGCGATTAAAAACAAGTGAAAATAAGTTTAAAGTATGAACGCGTAATCTTTGTCATGGATAATGTTACAAGTTGGGGATGGATTTTCCAGAGTCCTTGCTTCTCTCTGGATGCTGGAAACAATAATTGATGGCTTCTCTTAAAAATCTCTGGGAATTCATTTCAGCGTTTTTCTCCCACATAATCTTTGCCCTGTAACAGATGGTCGATCTCATCTCCCCTTAGAATATTAGCAGGTATTAAGAATAATGTATACGTAAATGAAATGTTTCACCTAAATTCAAACTCTGCATCTTTAAGCCTCATGAAGAAAATAAAAAACGTTTTGTCATAAGCAGTTCTAAGAATGCGCACATTGTAATCATAGTAAACGAGAGAAGAAAACATTCGTAACGCGATTAAAAACAAAGTGAAAATAAGTTTAAAGTATGAACGCATAATCTTTGTCTAGTAGCAGGTGGTCGATCTCATCTCCCCCTTCCGCAGACGAGAGATGTAACGAAGGATAGAGAACCCTCACCTCTTACTGCGGTTTTGTGGGTCGGGTAAAACTTTATGTGACGCTAATTTGTGTTACAACCCACAGTTTGGCGATTTCTTTTCGGAAGAGAGGGACCCTCATTCTGCGCTATGTTTACCAGGAAACAATTTATGACAAGTGCCGATGGAAAACACTACATTATTAACACTGTCCACAAGGGTTCGGGACAATCTCACGAGACATGTATGCCCCCTTCCATAACACATAAACTTTGTCAAGCCGGAAACAATTTATGTCGAGTGCCGATGGGAAACACAACATTATTAACAATGTCCAAAAGGGTTCGGGACAATCTCACGAGACATGAATGCCCCCTTCCATAACACATAAACTTTGTCAAGTGACAGGTGGCCGATCTCATCTCCCCCTTCCACAGACAGTCACGACGTCTGTATCTATAACATACATTTACAATAATTTATGACATCCCTTAAAAATCTCTGGGAATTCATTTCAATGTTTTCTCCCACATAATCTTTTTTTCGAGTAACAGGTGGCCGATCTCATCTCCCCCTTCCACAGACAGTCACGACGTCTGTATCTATAACATACATTTACATTAATTTATGGCTTCCATTAAAAAAAAGCCCCCCTGGGAATGCAAGTTGTGACATGTTTCCATACCACCTGCAACATCTTGGGTGGTCCTCACACCCCCCTCCCGTCCCCCTCCCACCGGCGGCGGTGTCGCGACTTTATGCAAATTTATGCAAATGTATCTAGAAGGAAGGTAATCCCTCTACTAATAATGTAAGATTTGAGAAGGGTGTGCTATTTTGGTCATGTGATAAAGTTAGAGAGGGGATCAGAATAAGGTTCGAACATAATCGTCAAGTAAGAAAAACTTACTTAACAGCTTATACTACGAGAGGAAAGACGAGTTCATGCGCGTTAAGAAGAGAAGCGAAGATCTATAAGTCTGAAATGTAGGGAAGTTGAGAATAGCGCAAACAGCGTAAGTGGAAGCAGCATTAGAAGTTTATTAGAGCAAAGTAGTCCCCGTATAAGGAAGAAATTTAAACCGCGCGGAAGTAACTTTAAACAAGTAATCCACGGTTTCAAGTAAAATTGAATTTATGTTAGGAATTTTACTAAAAGGTGGTCACCGATACAAGTCGATAACCAAACTTAGTAGAAATTAAACTAAATATTTTGCAACAAACTAAGTGTTATTAATACAACTGAGTAGCCAACAACCACCAAAATCCATTTCCTCCAACCACTCACCTGAGGATAATAGAACTCATAGCTCCAATTAGAATCCATATCACATATGAACCCAATTATTATTATTATTATTATTATTATTATTATTATTATTATTATTATTATTATTATTATTATTATTATTATTATTATTATTATTATTATTATTATTATTATTATTATTATTATTATTATTATTATTATTATTATTATTATTATTATTATTATTATTATTATTATTATTATTATTATTATTATTATTATTATTATTATTATTATTATTATTATTATTATTATTATTATTATTATTATTATTATTATTATTATTATTATTATTATTATTATTATTATTATTATTATTATTATTATTATTATTATTATTATTATTATTATTATTATTATTATTATTATTATTATTATTATTATTATTATTATTATTATTATTATTATTATTATTATTATTATTATTATTATTATTATTATTATTATTATTATTATTATTATTATTATTATTATTATTATTATTATTATTATTATTATTATTATTATTATTATTATTATTATTATTATTATTATTATTATTATTATTATTATTATTATTATTATTATTATTATTATTATTATTATTATTATTATTATTATTATTATTATTATTATTATTATTATTATTATTATTATTATTATTATTATTATTATTATTATTATTATTATTATTATTATTATTATTTTCCAGGTGTGCAGTAATCATAAGAATGAAGGGCAATGGCTAGTCTTATTTCTATATAAGCAAGTTACAGAAACTGCGGATGCCTACCATAAAGGGAATTAACAATCAGTCACTCCATCCCTCCACGTTTGTTATTTGCCACTGGGAGTACAAAAATCGACCATTCGAGGATAGCCACTGGTTGACATCACAAGCCAGAAGTACATGTCTCTTTGCTGTGCTGCATTGGTGTTTCCAACCTTTTGATTTTGGAAAATCTAGAAAAATCAACTCCCAGAATGTTCTATCCATGCTTTTGAGAAACTTTGGTTCCCAGAATATTTCATTCATGACTCACCAACAAGCCAGCCTCTCAGTTTAGTTGCAAACTGATTTGGTCAGCCAGAGCAGTGTTAGTTGTCTGAGAATTGGGAAGCAGTGAGTATTAGTGTAAGACTCCAAGCAATAAGTTAAGTGAGTGTCAAGAAGCTATAAGCTGTGCAAGTTGCAACAGAGGCATAAAAAAGACGGTGCCACAGAAGGAGATAAGTTTATATTTTTATAAAAGATGAAAGTGTAGGTAAGTTAGCATTGTGAGTTCAGTATAACTTGTGTTGCCGTTTTAGTTAATTGATGGAAGTTAATAATTTCTTCACTCTAGCGATATATAAGCTAAGGTTTTTGATGCAGTCAACGTGAAAAATTCAATACCATGGCCAGCATTTGAACCATGGATCTCCTGGTTTCCGTCCAGTCGCTCTAAACCATTGAGCTACCATGGCCAACTGGCCGTCCTGTAATTAAATTGTCCATTCGACTCGCCTATTTCCCCGGTAAAACACTAGGGGCTCTCGCACCCGAAATACACCGTTTGTGGCAACTTACTATCATAAGTACTTGAGTCTGAGGCTTCATCACTTAACTGTTATTATTTTAGTTAATTAATCACTTCTTAACACTAGCCATATGTAAGCTAAGGTTTTTGATAGATAGAGTCGACGTGAAAAATTCAATGCCATGGCCAGGATTTCAACCAGAAAAATGACAACTTTAAGTTTTACTTACAATCAATAATAATAAACTGGTCTGTGGAATAAAAGGCAACAAATGAATCAATCATTGTATCAGTCTCAACATCTGCCAATCTATAATGTTGGTATCATGACTTTTGATTGAAATTCACTGAAATAAAATTATTTTCTTCACAACCAAAGGGTAAGCAATGTACAAAGAGGTAATAATATTCAGTAAACTTTATTTCTTGTGTCCATGTATCATATAAAACTACATAACTTTAATAACAATCTACGTAGCAAAAACAGATGAGAACTTGAGGATTTTGTAACTTGGTGCCCAAGAACTACTACATAAAAATTCCTGCTCTTTCTAAGGCTGTACAAAACCAGGCTCATTTATTATTAAGAAAAGCCAAAGCTTTAATCATTATTTTCTCTGATGCAACTTTCAGCAATAAAAATAATAATTTGGCAATCCACCAGAATTTAAGAACAAAATGAATGATGGGCCTGTCAGGACAGTAGATACAGGTTTACATTCATTACAAATCTACAGATGTAAATTATTTTTAACCTTTACAAGTGGACAAGATATCAAGGTTCAACATTTCAAAAATTTTTGGAGTCGCCAAATTCAAATAAGCATTAGACTTTTTTTACAAAATGATTTGCTGTTTTTAATGGTTAGATAATGCAGGATGGTTAATAAAACATTACACATTATACAGTAAAAAACAAGAAGGCATTAAAAAGTGTTAATATAGAGCACATCTGAATGTATCATGAAATGTATCATGTATAATGAAATGTAAGGAGAGAAATGCTTCAGATGTACAAACTCTGCTAATGTGGTGACCAGTTTAGTTTTACTAGACAAACCTTTGTGCAACCTTTCACAGTTTATATTGTTTCCTTTTCATCTTCTCTTCAGTATTCTCTTCTTACATCCTTCACTTTCCTGCATCATTTTAATTTTACTGCTTTCTTTAAACTCTCCCCTGTATGAGTACTCTCTCTTTCTTTTGTTCTGACCAACATTTTTAGGACTAAAAATTTATGATCCATTTTGTCCCACATTTTAGCGTCCATAGTGTTAATTCTTTTCACTTCATCGGTTAATGTACAATGTTTTCTCCTCCACCACACAAATTGCAAATTCTTATTTCAACTACCTCTTTTCCCTCTTAAATTATTGAACCCATTCTCATCCAAACAAATAATTTTCTTTTTCCAGCCTGCTTAAATGGTCCATATGCCCTTCTCTTCTCCAGATTCTTTTTATTATTTCAGGTCTTATTTTACCAGTTACCAATTATCTAACATGAACATTGTTTTTATTTTTAAGTTTCTATATGCTTCCCATTCCTATTTTCTTCGTAGTTTTCTCTGTCCCTGCTCACTAACTATTTTTGCTCACCAAACTCTTTTCCTACTTAACGCACATCTTTAAAATTTCTCAATTTTCATTCATCCAACATCTGAACAAAAATGTTATGATGTTCTGTAATCATCTGTTTTCTTTTCTTCCAAGCTGTACGAAAGCTACCTCTCATGGTGCTATATTTCATAACATTCTGTATATATATAATCATTACAAAGCACAGTAAGAAAGTTAATTCTGTAGATAATTTTGCTACTACAAAAATTAATTTACATATTTAGATGTGGTCATTCCAAAATTTCAGAAATGTTGATTTTCTTGACCTTTTTTGATAAACTTATTCTTTTTTGCTTTATGTAAACTATTTAATTGTTATTTGAATGTTTAGATTTGTGTTAAATATGAAATTGTATTTACTACTTTCAGTAATATATAATCACAAGGGGTGTTTTCTTTTTTCAACCTTCGATATTATAAATAAAAGACAAGTTCATAGAAAACAATTATTTTATCACCATAAGTTTTGTACACTTATTGTTACTTCTCAACATAATCACCAAAAATATTGGGACAAGCTTTGCGATATTCTCTGCAGGATGATTTCAATGATTTCAAATGATTAACGACGTTGTTTTGAAGATGCATCCATTGTTGCAATTGTCGTTTTGTTCCCGGAATGTCCGGTGTCATATTGGAACCAAGTTTAATCTCCATCATTGGCAGCAACATTTTCGGCAGAGAATATCGCAAAGCCTGTCCCATTCTTTCCAGTGATTACGTTGAAAAGTAACCATAAGTGTACAATACTCACAGTGATAAAATAATTGTTTTCTATGAACTTGTCTTTTATTTATAGGGAAATAATTGTTGTTGCTATAATATGTAATCAGAGGGTTAAATGAAGGTTAAGGTTTGCTATGAAACATGTTCCATACCATCTCAAACAAGTAATGAGGAAATATGTAATCCTTCAGCCTTATAATTATTAAAGACTTGTATGATATCTGATACATGTTTATCTGTGTACAGTATTAGATAATTTTACCCAGAGTATTCATACACCCTTGATTGCATGCTTTTCATGCATATGCGTACGAAGGGACCTCATGTTTCTTAAAACCTTGCCACATACACGGCAGAGGAAGGGCCCACGATGTTCACCATGTGCATTACGGGTATGACTTCTGAGGTTGCTTATGTTGGCATAAGTGCGATTGCATGTATGACACCTTATCCTTGAATCCTGCCAGCTGTTCTGGGCACAACCTGTGGAAGTTAAAGATAATTATAGTTGTAATGTCATCAAACACAAGAATCCGTGTGCCAAGGTTCCAACAGCAACAACTTAACTACATATATGGCAGTATCTGAGCTAAATTACAGCCAGAAAAGTGTATGTTATGTAATTAAAAGTAAAAATTAGGTAAATAAAAAGCAATAATTCAACTAAAATTACTTCCTTAGAAGCTTGCACTACAACTGACTGCCCAAATAACTGTAACAAAGTCTTACTTTTGTAGATAGCTAAATAGCCCTCTACAGTAAGGCTTGATGAAATTTCTACCTGTGTAAATCATAAATGAAAATTATTTTTTATTTATTCTTGCTCTTTAACTGCTGTGGTTCTCAGCATACCTTTCTCTGAAGTATCCGTATCACATTTAAAGTTCTTTTACTTGAGGTAACCTATGGCATGAGAGCATCGGCTTTACTTCCCTTTCATAGGAAGTTGTAATAAGGATTTTTATACTCGAGAAAAAAAATTCCCATCTGCAGGTTTGAACCTACAACCTCATGAATCAGGGTCTAGCATGTTAACCCTATATGGAGTACAACTGTACATGGTAATGTTTCATAATTTAGATTTGCTGGACAGAGTTAGCCTCTCCTCATACTGTAATGCAGGCAATTTCAAGCGTCTAATTTAAAATGTATATTCAAACAACTTCAACATATTTCCCAATTTCCTGAAATTGAAACCTGTAAAACTTCACCTATTCTAAAAAGTGTACTAATTTTGCCATGACATTAAATTTAGAATAAATTAAATGTTCAGTGCAATAAATTTACAAATGTAAAATGTAAAATAAATGGAAATTCTGGTTTATAAGAATTCTTGAACATCCGGCAACACTGTTTCTTTTGGTCACACATACTGAGTACCACAATAAATATGTAATAAAGGCAAGAACCACACTGTCTCAGGTATGAAAAGCCCCCCAAGGTTTAGAGCAGCAGTTCTTGTACATTGAGTTGAGTTCTGTGATTGTTATTGCGACAGTGGACATTTCAACTGTATGGCAGGGATATCTTTTGCTTGTTTACATGCAGCAGAGCATTGAGTCCACCTGGAAGACTGCTGTTTGTTAATGTTATATCGTTTTGCTGCTGCAATGGTTGCACTAAGTTTCTGTTTACTACAATAAACAGTGTTTTAAATTTCTGCAAACAAGACTTTTGATTCTTCCAACCCACAAAGTCGCAATATATTGTAATATGTGAAAAAGATACAAAAATATTCACATCTAAAATAACCAATTCTGCAGTAATAAAATAAATTATAAATATCAAGAAAAATGAATATGTGTATGTGTGCCTGGGTGAGTGTTATTTACTTATGGAGAAGGTCTTTCATCAAAATTGAATTTTAATTGAAAATAACCCAAGTAAAAGAAATAAAAATATTAAAAACTATTAATAAATATAACTTAAACATGTACATGGCATATCATTAAGTGAAGAATGAACACATAATTTAAAAGGGTATTATCTAATTCCGCAGAAAAGAAGAAAGTAATGAAGACCAAGATATCAAACACAACTGAAATTTAACAAATCAGGATATGAATGCTTTGATGTTAGCATGGAGCCTGGACTAAGAATGAACAGCTATCATCAATTTTGCAAATCTTAGCTTGGAAGGCACTATACTTTTAAACTAAGCCCTAACGGTCACCCTACTGAGGCAATTTAATTTTTTATAGATAAACCATATTTGTTTGCGTTTTCCCCTCCCCTCTTCCATGAGGAATTAACAAGTGTTAAAAGGTGTGAGAGATGTATAGTGGTGTAGTCACACTGCTCAAATGCTTACCATGACTTTATCTTTGTTAATAGCAACCTCTCAGATGTTTGTTCTATGTGGACATATCTGTCATTTGTGATTCCTGCACATTTCATTGGTGTTTAGCACACAACCAAGAGACACACCAGTACCCCTCTCAATCTTACAAGAATAATCAGTGCATTATACGACAGGTTTCTATTAACAAAGATAAAGCCATGGTAACCTTCCAAGCAGCTTCACTATAAATGACATTATTTCCAGCATCATCTATGATGTAGGTATGCTTCTATTTTAGTTATTTACATTAGAAATCTATGAACTTGAATTTAAGGGGTTAACAATATTTCTCTACTTCGAAACTTGCATCTCAGCACCAAAAAAATCTGTACTAGGCTGCCTATGTAGTCATTCTGTAAGACACAAATTAATATATTAACAATTAGGGATATCCACATGCAGTAATCTAACATGCGACGGTAAATTTAAGCAATCAACTTTTTATCTAAAGCATGCAAGCTGTTTTAAACATATTACACAAATAAAAATATCTTAAATTGGTGTGGATAGTACTTTTCAAATGGATATTGATTTGGCAAAAAATCGTTTGCATCCTCATTCCACAGTTAAACTCTATTGTCAAGGATAACGGAGTTTATCTGTGGACTGAGGATGCAAATGATTTGTTTGCAATATTGTTTCCATTTGAAAAGAACTATCAACACCAATTTAAGATAAGTGAAGCCTAAGTGGCAAATATTTTCATTTGTGTAATATTTATTGCTTCACTGTAGCTAGCTTCATTTTCTATGCTGTTTTAAACATGTTCAAATCCAAATCAGCACTAGATTAATTAATTATAAACATACAAACAACAGAATAGGACATTCCAATTAATTTTACTATAATGACAAATGGTAATAGTAGAAATTTCTTATGCCCTATAAAAACATCTGATGTGCTGCACTCACATAACTTTCTCTACTCTTGTAAAGCTGTTCTATCCATTTCATGTTTACTGACAGAAATTCTATTTTAGTGGTAAGTTACTTGTAGGTGCAAGAAGCATATGGGAATGCAGTAATATTTAAATAAATGATTAACTGTTAATATTTATAGAGCTTATTGCTATCTGAGACAAATATAAATTTGGAAAATTCGAAAACTTAAATGAAAACAACAAATATTTCAGAAAAGGATATACTGTTTACTACAAAAAGTTTTATTATACATTAGATATGCTTCTTAACCAGAACAGCATTTGTGTATAGTAAGATTTTTTCTATCTTTTATGGTTTATTAGTTATGAAAAAGCATTTACAGAAAATTCAACACATACAGTTCATTTGTCTGAAAATATATTAAACATTAAGCATTTGATATTTTAATGAAAAGCATTTGAGATACTTGTGACAGAATGAACATTTTCCAAAAGTTTCCACATATAGGGTAAATCTGACTTGAAATTTTCTTGAAAATGTTTGTGTTGCATCCTTGGAAGAGGCTGAGCTGTGATTTTAACTGACTTTTTTATGAGTAATGCTGTTCAAGCACAGACATTTGCCTAAAACTGTGTTTTCCTTGATCAATTTATTTTTGCATTTGTTGGAACCATTTGTCAAAGCATTAATTCTAATCTACTTGAGACACCTCCAATAACATGGTTTTTGAAGGCAACAATGGCTGCTCCTGCTGACGAAAATCGTTGTCCACAGTTTATTCTTGATGTTCAAGAACAAAAGGAAATCATTGGATGCCAAAAAAACACTGTAGAAAAACAATGTATCTCAAATATGAGAGCCCCTAGTGGTTTATAGGGAAAATATATAAAACAATTAGAGAATTTGGTGTCAGGACGGCACATTAGCCATGGTAGCTCAATGTGTAGGAGTGACTGGACGGAAAAAAAGAAACCAGGAGATCTGTGGTTCCCAGCCATGGCATTGAACTTTTCAGTTTGACTCCATCTACTGATATTCTGATGTGTCCTACAAAAAGCAAAGTACTGCTATCTACTTTTGGTTAAAGCACAATTTCAAATGTGATAAATCTCACCTATTTATTTTTATAAAGTCTCAGATCATAGCCTGTTGCAGCATCTGTTGCAGCAGCTGCTCATAGTGCAAGTATTTGTGTAAAAAAAAAATTAACATGCTTTAACAAATGGTAGAAGCCATCGAAGAGTGAATTGAAGAAATGTTGAAATAATGTTGAGTTATATGGTACAATATGCACATTGCTGATATTAATGACTCTTTTTAACTGCACATTGACTGGTACTAAGCCTAATTTCCATGATTTATATGCTTTGGATCAAAGAAATCCAAAACAAAAGACCCACTGCTTATTGAGAAAAATGCTGTTGCAAACCCAAAAATATTGAAAAAATGAACAAATCAAATAAAAAAAATTTAAAAAACACTTAAATTAAGAGAAATTTTTCTTTTAAATGAAATGATGAAAATTATTCAAGTTTCTCATTTGGTTTCAGTAATGATTCATCACTCAATTAACACCAATTCCATCTGAAAATTGCAATGAAGTTACCAGTGCGCTATGACAAAAATAATTGTTCCTACCTTGCCTGCCGTTGTGAGAGAGCATCAAGTCTTGAGATACACCAGGGATGCTGGCATTACGTTCTGCACCTGCAATTAATAACCAATAAAGTAATTCAAATGATAATACAAAATAACTTCCATACTCATAAAATAATGAACATGGAGTTGATCAAACATTCATACAGTTTTAGTTAGCGTTCATCACTGCAGGAGTTTGCTTTCAGAGCTTATTACCTACATCATCATCTATTGTCAACAGCTGAGTATAATGACTTCAGTACACTAAACTCTCGCTAATCTGGCCATTCTTGCAGATATGGGTGACACATTAGCAGAAATTCTGCATTATTGATTTGTTAATGTTTGCCTATACTATTATTTAAATAATCCAAATATAAATTAATTCTATACACAACTTATACATTTGGTGTGCACATACAGTATCACACACTATAATATATGTCCTGACTGTTTAGTTGCTGCAATGGTGATACATGATGACAGTATGGTTTATCAAGCAACTGCTTTACAGCCTATCCAAAATTTTGAGTTTCTATTTGAGGTCTAGCGTAATGTGTTTCCTTTTAGAAACTACTGTATGTACTGATCTCTAAAGAAAGCCACAAATTCAATAACAAAAGCAACAATAGCAACAATACAATACAATACAAACAATACAATATACAAATAGTATCCAATCGGTACACATTGTTGCACATCATCTCTGCGTTCAACATTACATAAGGTACAAGAGGCTGTATGTGGGCCGCATAACTGAAAGTTTGGGCCACAGAAGGCCGGATTACTGAGAGTTTAGTGTAATAGCTAATTCTGAAAATTCAAAAGCAGTAACATTTGAATATGTTATATATATAAAATGCTAAAATCGAACAACATGAACACAAATATAAAGTTTGAATCCAATGTTGAAAGAATGCCTAAGAAAGATCAAATAAAAAGTTGTGGCCCTGGGTAGTCCATTAAGTCTGGTAATAGACAACTTTTACATGAAAAATTTGAAGAAAATGCTTTAAGGTTGGACCCCCACAAGCCGGTCTGTTGGTTTCGATATATCGATGAGATTTTTGTAGTTTGGGACTTGGGAGACTCTGCCTTAGAAGAGTTCTTTAAGCACATCAATAGTTTACATCCCCGAATGCAATTTACCATAGAAAAAGAAAAAGATGGAAATCTCCCATTCCTGGACGTTCTGCTTATTGAGAAAATTGTTGCTGCAAACCCAAAAATATTGAAAAAAATAAACAAATCAAATTAAAAAAATTAAGAAACACTTCAATTAAGAGAAATTTCTCTTTTAAATGAAATGATGAAAATGTTTCAAGTTTCTCATTTGGTTTCAGTAATGATTCATCACTCAATTAACATCACTTCAATCTGAAAATTGCAATGAAGTTACCAGTGCGCTATGACAAAAATAACTGTTCCTACCTTGCCCGCTGTAGTGAGAGAGGCCCGAGTCTTGTGATACACCAGGGATGCTGGCATAAGGTCCTCCACCTGCAATTCATAACCAATAAAGTAATTCAAATGGTAATCCAAAATAATTTTATACTCATAAAATATGAAGATGGAGTTGATCAAACATTCATTAGGTTTTAGTTAGGATTCATCACTGCAGGAGTTTGGTTTTATAGCTCATTACCTACATCATACAATCTATTGTCAATAGCTCAGTATAATGGCTTCAGTACACTAAACTCAACAACAATAGCAACAATACAATACAATACAAACAATACAATACACAAAGAGTATACAATCTTTGACACATTGTTGCATGTCATTTTCACTTTCATTATTACTGGTAAAAGAGGCTGTATGTGGAGGGCAGTTGTTGAGCCTAGGAGCAACATCAGACGTTGCCGTCCATCCCACGATACATTTATTGCCGAGTAAGCTGGCCAGTCGTCGGTAGTAACTACTGTGCAGTCCAGGAGAATGATGCCATCCGAAGGTGCAGCACAAGAGACGTAGGTGCAAATAAGGCCGGATATCGCAGGATCCAACATCCATAGCCCAGGGCTCCCAAAACGCCATCACTCCACAAGGTGCTACAAAAGTTTGTTCAGGAGTATCAGATACATTATATAACATTAAATACATGATGCAAGCTCTTAAATACATAACAAATTGATAACATAATGAAGATTACAATAAATAGTATACAAAATAATATATTACAAACAATTGGGTGACATAACACAGGTATCTGTGCGACAGTGAACCACATACATGCCTGACAAACAGTATAAACATGTGAAAAACCAAAGCTTGCCAATAAGGCATGGTTCTACATACTTTCAGTTAAACAAAAATCAACATCTCTCACTAAACTTAACCTAAATGTGGGTGAAAAACATAATCTAAGATGCTTAAAACACAAAGTACAAAAATGTTGGAAGCCATATTATGATGTATATACTAAGTATGACAATTATTTTCCATTATAATCATTTTATCTTGTAGCTACCAAACAAGGCCAACATGGGCAACACATAAGCACAGTGTAAATTGAATACATTAAGAATAGTCTATTTTGCAAATTTTCAATCATTGTTTCGTATGGTATAGCAGTATGGGGAAATAGTTGTAGCATTATCAAAATATTTAGAATCCAACAAAGGGTAATTAGAATTATGATGAATTTAAAGAGAACAGATAGTTGTAAGCAATGGTTCGAAAAATTAGGCATATTGTCATTACCAATCATTTACCTTTTAGAAATAATAGTACAGGTTAAAACGAACTTAGATAAATTTAAAGAAAGCAATGATATTCATGACTATAACATGAGAAATAGCTCAAACTTACATGTCACCTATTTAAATTCAATGGAATTCATATCTACAATAAACTGCCAACTGAAATAAAAAACATTGAGTCCTTCACAAAGTTTAAAATCACATCAAAGAAGTATTTGTTGCAAAAGTGTTACTACTCAGTGGAAGAGTATTTAAATGACAAAAGGTAGGAATAAAAGGAATGTAAATTTTAATTACTAATTCAATTATTATGCTTAACAACTTATTGCAACTTTTGTTTTTTTTTACTATTTTTGTGTAGTTAGTAATTTGGCAATTCCACATCACCTTCACAAAGTTTAAAGACACATCAAAGAAGTATTTGTTACAAAAGTGTTACTACTCAGTAGAAGATTAATTAAATGACAAAGGGTAGGAATAAAAGGAATGTTAATTTTAATTATTTATTTGGTTATTATGCTTAAAAACTTATTCTAATTCTTGTTTTTTGTTACTATTTTCTGTATAGTTAGTAATTTGACAATTCACATCATGAATGTATGATATACGAATGCAATAAATGAATATGAATATGAATAGAACACAATAAAACTCATGAACAGGGGTCCTTTACACACAATGAAGGGGGGAAAAAATGCAGTAAACATGAAACACAATGGATCCATCACAGAAATCTCATCCCACTACCACCAGTAAACTCCTAATGAGTAGGTACTATCATGCCCAAACTATCAATGCATATCATATTCCCGTGATGCATTTTACAAGCAGGCAATCCAGATAGAAAACTCTGCATTAGTTAATCATGCCACATATTCTGTACCGTAATTAAGATGATATGTCAAACATGGACGGGCTTCTAGATCTGGGAGGCCTGAAAGCATGCTCAACTATGGATTTAACCGGTCCAATACAAAAGGGCAACATATGAAGTGCAACTATATTCTGGAAGAGAGCAGTGTTACGTTAGACAAAGCATAAATCAGGTCAGAAAGCTCATAACAACAGTAGTAGCAGTAGCAGTAGCAGCAGCAGTAGCAGCAGCAGCAGCAGCAGCAGCAGCAGCAGCAGCAGCAGCAGCAGCAGCAGCAGTAGCAGTAGCAGTAGCAGTAGCAGTAGCAGTAGCAGTAGCAGTAGCAGTAGCAGTAGCAGTAGCAGTAGCAGTAGTAGTAGTAGTAGTAGTAGTAGTAGTAGTAGTAGTAGTAGTAGTAGTAGTAGTAGTAGTAGTAGTAGTAGTTTTATTCATCCGTTAAGTCAATACAATGACATTGGATACGTCAATACAAATATTTAGAACCATACAAAAAATATAAGTATGAAAAATAAATGCATCAAGTGTAATTAATAAGATCTAAGCATGAACTCATAAATATATACAGTTGCATGACTCTATAACTACACCGCATTTAAAAGGTATCACAAATATATATAATTATATGGCCGGTTACAGTGTAGCTAGATATTCACTTATATCAAAATATGAATCGCTTAATAAAATTTCTTTCAACGATAGCTTGAAACACCACCTGGATTTTATGTTTTTCACATTGGCCAGTGGTTTATTATACAGAGTGACTGCTGAATATGTAACTCCTTTGCAATAAAGTGTAGTTGTACTTACAAACACAGCATAATATAAACTTACAATGGGGATACCACGGCCAAACCATTGGATATACACATACTTGCCACCTATCTTAAAGACATAGGGAGAAAAAAAAGCACTCTCCACACCGTACCATTCGACAGGTACATTGCAGCAATACTCTCGAAAGGGCAACTAAAGAAAATCAAGAACAACCATATATCTCCATCAAATCTACGGAAATGATGGCTATAAATCGAGCTTGGCCACTACTCACTTAGCAAACAGAACAGACACAAAATATATAAAACATAAGTACACAGTTACAATGCAAAACTCAGGATGGAAAGAAAAGATTACATTGTGAATTAATAGAATCACAAGCAACATACAAATTCAATAACAAAAACAATAATAGCAACAATACAATATAAACAATAAAATATACAAGTAGTAAACAATTATTGACACATTGTTGCACGTCATTTCTGCTTTCATCATTACAGAAGTTACAAGAGGCTGTATGTGGGCTGGATTACTGAAAGATTGGGCCACAGAGGGTTGGATTAGTGAGAGTTTAGTGTAATAGCTAATTCTTCAATTTCAAAAGCGGTAACATTTGAATATGTTATATTGTCAGGTCACGATTTGGTTTTCACTGAGACCTTCGTTGCCAGACCTGGTATCGGGCGTTGCTCGGCTAGTGAGAGCTTTAGCATGGCGTGAGTGAGTGAGTGCGTGGTGTTTTACGGCAAAACACAAGGAGCAGATAATTCTCGCACTCTAATTATTTATTAGAAATAAGGCACTCTACTTACAATATACATAATTGTTGCACTGTACCTTCTTATTTTACCTTGCTCATGTTGCTGCAGTCTATAAACTTAGCAAAAACCGATCCGGGGAGATACATCCATCGTCAACTCCACACTAAGGAGAACTCGGCCAGCAGATCCGTGGTCAAAACCGGACCAAGCAACCTCACCTCTAGGAAGCGAATTGTTACACCTCCCTTCCTGGCCTGGGGTAGGGGTGGAACTGATTTGCAGACACAAAATGCTGGCTTATCCCAGTGGGTTACCACATCTCTCCCGGCCTACCAAGTCTTGATGAGCTCGTCGAGGTACAAATAATATTACAATGTGACAGCGAAAGTGAGCATTTACAAATGTACACAAATTATAGTGAACTGTATGCAATTTTTATAAATTTTTATTAGGTGGAACATAACGCAAATGTTTACGGGTAGTCACTCGGGAGTACTTTTATAGGCGAGCCTTATGCACCAGCACAAAACATCACTGCACAATGCTTTGTATCTTAGCACTGCACTGGCCTGTGGATTCTGCATCATGTGGGACACTGTTCCAAGGGAGGACCGATAAGATACCGGTCTCCTCCCACACCAATGAAGAGGGCAATTGCTGAGCCTGGGAGTAACATCAGATGTTGCCGTCCATGCCACGATACATCCCTTGACGTGGTAGCTGGACAGTCGCTGGTAGTATGCTACTGTGCAGTCCAGGAGAACAATGCCATCCGAAGGTGCAGTACAAGAGACGTATGTGCAAATAAGGCTGGAGATCCGCAGACTCCCACATCCACAGCCCGGGGCTCCTGAAACGCCATCACTCCACAAGGTGCTACAAAAGTTTGTTCAGAGGTATCAGATACACTATAATAACATTAAATAGATAATGTAACCTCTTAAATACATTACAAATTGATAACATAATGAAGTTTACAATAAATAGTATACAAAACAATAGAACAAATGCAAAGTATATAAAACATAAGTACACAGTTACAATGCAAAACTCAGGATAGAAAGAAAAGATTACATTGTGAATTAATAGAATCACAAGCAACATACTAGTAACTCAAAACAAAAGAAATATAGAGGTATAGAGTACACATTGGACACTCAAATAATATTTAAAGGCGATAAGGACCAAAAGGATCATGATAGGGGAAGATACGAGACACATGTACCGATTGAAGTTTGGCAAGAGATGCATTCAGTCGACGAACAGTAACCTGTTTAACAATCTCGAAAGGTCCAAAATAATGGTGAAGCAGCTTGGTACACTTACCTTTCTTTCTGACAGGGGTAAAGATTTTAACCAGCTGGCCAATGCTTTATGAAACATGTCTATGTTTAGCATCATAGCGTTCTTTCTGCTTTGCCTTTTGCTGGTTGATGTTGTGAACAGCCAGTTCCCGTGCCTTCTGGATATCCTGTAGGGTTTTCCTGATGAACAAATCACTGGAGGTAGCCTGTAACTGAACTTGGTTAGGTAAAGCTGGCTCATGAGCATACATCAAGAAGAAAGGAGAAAACTGTGTCGACGCTTGAACAGATGAATTATATGAAAATAAAACATATGCCAAAATCTCATCCCAGTTTTTCTGGTTATCATCCACAAAATGGCTCAACATGTTCAAAAGTGTTTGATTGAATCGTTCGGTAAGTCCATTACAGGAAGGTCCATAAGCACTAGTAAAATTCGGTGAAATACAAACACTTCAATAACTGCTGAGTGACGTCACTCAAGAAAACAGATCGTCTATCAGACAGCAAATGGGCTGGCACACCATAGCGGCAGATGATATTGTGCAGAATGAACATAGCTACATGTGGGATAGTAGCAGCGAGTAGCGCAGCACATTTAACCCAACGCGTAGCATATTCAGTACAAATGATAACATGTCTGTTAACAGAATTTGAACGGGTTAGGAGGCCCAATAAATCAATGCCCCAGCGATCACCTACAGTAGATACTGGAATAGGTTGAAGCAAGCCTGCAGGCTTTTGATTTTGAGGACCTTTTCAAGATTGGCAACTAGAACAGGTCTTCACAAGTTGTTCAATGTTCTCTTTCATCCCGATCCAATAGTACCTGAAGTGAACTTTACTAAGGGTCTTTGAAAAGCCAAGGTGCCCTGATAATGGATCTTCATGAGATAAAGGCAGTATTTCATGCTTCAAACCTTCTGGGATTACCAAAAGGTGGAGGGGGCCTGTAGAACCACCATTTTTATGGTATAATACATTAGACTTTAACACATAAGAGGCAGCTTGCTGTTGTAACTTAGGAGAAGCATTGGGGTTGTCCGGCAAGGTATTAATTATAGGCAACAGCTTGGGGTCAGCTTTCTGTTTGTCTGCAACTTCCACCTGGTGATCCAACGGCTGTAGAACAGGAAAGCGAGACAAGGTATCAGCATCCAGGTGTTTCTTTCCGAACTTGTAACAAATGGTGTAGTCGAATTCCTGCAGTTTCAGACTCCAATGAGCCAATCTGCCAGTAAGTTCCTTCAAGTTGTTGAAGTAACAAAGAAGCTTATAAAATAGGTCAAGCTGAACAAAATAGCCAATAATTCCAGTTCAGGCACACTATAATTCTTTTCATATTTTGAGAGAGTGCGTGAAGCATAGGCAACTGATCGAAGAGTGCCATTAACCCGTTGCAACAAAATGCAACCAACAGCCACACCAGTGGCATCTGTATGAAGTTCTGTGTAAGTGCCCGGAGTGTAATGTGCCAAAACAGGGACGGAAGACAAGCAATCTTTGACAGTTTGGAAGGCTCGCTGTTAGTCGTATCCCCAAACAAAATCTTGATTTTTCTTGGTGAGCTGGAAAATTGGATGAGCAATTTTCGCATAGTCTTTAACAAACTTCCTGTAAAAGTTAAACAGACCCAGTACTTTGTGAAGTTCTCTCTGGTACCTCCACCACATGTCAGGTCACGATATGGTTTTCACTGAGACCTTCGTTGCCAGACCTGGTATCACGCGTTGATCGGCTAGTGAGAGGTTTAGCATGGCAAAAGACAAGGAGCAGATTATTCCTGTACTCTAATTATTTATTACAAATAAGGCACTCTACTTACAATATACATAACTGTTGGACCGAGCCCTTCTTATTTTACCTTGCTCACATTGCCACACTCTATACACTTAGCAGAAACCGATCCAGGGAGATGCATCCATCGTCAACTCCACACTAAGAAGAAGGACTCGGCCAGCAGATCCGTGGTCAAAACCGGGCCAAACCACCACCCCTCTAGGAAGCGAATTGTTACCCCTTCCTTCCTGGCTTGGGGTGGCGGTGGAACTGACACGCACACACAAATGCTGGCTTATCCCGTTGGGTTACCAAAATATATAAACTGCTAAAATCAAACAAAATATGAACAAAAAAATAAAGTTTGAATGTAATGTTGAAAGAATGCCTAAGAAATATCAAATACAAAGATGTGGCCATGAGTAGTCCATTGAGTCCAGTAACAGTCAACTTTTACATGGAAAAGTTTGAAGAAAATGAGGTTGGCCCCCCACAAACCTATCTGCTGGTTTCGATATGTCGATGACACCTTTGTAGTGTGGGACTTGGGAGACTCTGCCTTAGAAGAGTTCTTTAAGCACATCAATAGTTTACATCCCCGAATACAATTTTCCATAGAAAAAGAAAAAGATTGGAATCTCCCATTCCTGGACGTCCTGCTTATTGAGAAAATTGTTGCTGCAAACCCAAAAATATTGAAAAAATAAACAAATCAAATTTTTAAAAAAAATTATAAAAAAATTAATTTGAGAGAAGTTTTTCTTTTAAATGAAATGATGAACATTTTTCAAGTTTCTCATTTGGTTTCAGTATGATTCAAATCTCAATTAACATCACTTCCATCTGAAAATTGGAATGAGGTTACCAGTATGCTACAATAAAAATAATTTTTCCTACCTTGCCCGCTGTCTTGAGAGAGGCCCGAGTGTTGTGACACAACAGGGATTCTGGCAAAGAGTCCTGCACCTGCAATTCATAACCAATAAAGTAATTCAAATGATAATCCAAAATAATTTTGATACTCATAAAACAATGAAGATGGAGTTGATCAAACATTCATTAGGTTTAAGTTAGCATTCATCACTGCAGGAGTTTGCTTTTATAGCTTATTACATATATCATCATTTATTGTCAACAGCCGAGTATAATGGCTTCAGTACACTAAACTTTCGCTAATCTGGCCATTTTTGCAGATATGGGTGACAGATTAGCAGAAATGCTGCATTATTGATTTGGTAATGTTTGCCTCTACTATTATTTAAATAATCCAAATATACATTAATTTTATACAAAACTTATACATTTGGTGTGCACATACAATATCACACACTATGATATATGTCCTACTATTTAGTTGCTGCAATGATGATACGCGATGGCAGTATGGTTTATCAAGCAACTGCTTTACAGCCTATCCAAAATTTTGAGTTTCTACTTGAGGCCTAGTGTAATTTGTTTCCTTTTGGAAACCACTATATGTACTGATCTCCAAAGAAAGCCACAAATTCAATAACAAAAACAACAATAGCTACAATACAATACAAACAATACAATATACATACAGTAAAGATGGCGGCATGTACAATGGTTACGCGTAGTAAAGCAGGTAAAAATTGCATAAACAATAGTTACGGCATAGAAACAACAGCTAAAAAAAGTGAAAATGAATACTTAAGTACAATAGTAAGTAGCTCAAATGAAAGGAAAGAAGGGGAATCCAAACAAATGGGAAAAAAGCTTGATGAAGCTAGGCTGGAGAATCCAAGAACGCGGGAAAGGATGTCACGTGAGGCTGAAACAATCGCATCGCTTCAGTTGATCGTGGATATGTTAAATAAGCATCTACAACGGTCGCAAGAAGAGGTAAGAATGCTACAAAAAGAGAATGAGGAGTTGAAAAGAGCTCTGCAATTAAAAAATTCACAAAAGGAAACAGCCTCTATGGAAGAAAAAGCGGTAGAATCAAGCATGGGCTTCACTGAAGTGAGAAACCATAGAAAATGGCCAGCCATAGCCGGTAAGATGCCACAGATTGAAATCTCAAATAAGTACGAAGTATTGAACCTACTGCAAGAGGAGGAGCATCAAATAAAATTACCTGAGGCTGGTTTACAAGAGAGGACAAAAGTTCATGATGTCTCCAAATTCCAATGGACGAACCCTAACCTCGCGGCGCAAAGGATGAAAAACCAAACAACAGAAAGTGATCAAAACACGGTGTTAGTGCTCGGTGATTCTATGACAAAACATGTGAGTGTGGAGGGTGCAAAAGTGATATCATTTAGCGGAATAAATGCTCAACAAATGTGTCGAATGGTAAGTGATGTCAAAATAGCTAGCAATCCTGAAAAAGTCAAAGTGGTAGTGCTTCACGTGGGAACAAATAACTTAAAAACATCACATAGTCCAGATGAAATTCTCGGTGAAGTCTACAATCTTATTCTCTCCACTAAAAAATGTTTTCCAAACGCTACTATTGCCGTAAACAGCGTAGTAAGAAGGTTTGAATATGCCAAGCAACTATATAAACAGTGTAAATAAAAACATAAGATGGGCCTGCCAAGCTCTAAAATCTGTGTTTGTGAATTTGGACAAGAAGCTGAATGAGTGGTGCATAGGAAGAGATGGTTTACACTTAAATAGAAAGGGGTCAAACAAATTGAGTGAAGCTATAAAAGATGTTGTAAATATAATATGTAAACAACCGGTAAACTGGTGAGGAAGTCAGATGGTGTAAAAACATCTTGTCAGGTCAGTAATTCAAAACATGATTCACCAAATAATGTAAAGAGTAAGCAATGTTCTCAGACCCATTGGTTAATGCATCTTAATATACAAGGAATAAAAACAAAATTTGAATCATTAGAAATATTTCTAGAAGAATTATATTTCACAAACATCTCAGTTATATGTTTAAATGAACATTGGTTAGGCAATTCAGAAATTAAATTACTAAACAAACTACAAGGTTATAATATAGCTGACTATTACATTAGGAAAACAGGACAGCGGGGAGGTTCATGCATTCTTGTTAAAAGTTGTTTGTGTAAAAATATAACGATAAAAATAAGAGAAGATCTAAAAGTATGTCAAGAAGACCACGTATTTGAAGTATCGGCAATTGAACTAATTGAGCTGAAGATCATTGCTGTCTCTATATATAGAGTGCCTTATTATAACACCTTTGAAATCTTTTTTAAAAAATTTGAAGATCTATTAATAAAACTACACAAAGAAAAGGGTAAACACATCATAATTGCAACTGATAGCAATATAGACATCCTAAACTCACATTGTTTATTAAAGAAGGGAATGGCAAACAAATTCTTAAATGTTATTGAAATGTATGGGTTTAGCCCTCAATGCAAAGAACCAACCAGAGTAACCACCACAACTAATACTTGTATTGACAATATAATAACTAATAGTTTATATGGAAGTGGAAATTGCAGAACAGTCGAAACTGGTTTCTCTGATCATAAAGCGTTATTTGTTACTTTTCCGAATGAATGCATAAAAAATGAAAAAAATGAAAAATATAAAACAATGCGAGTATTTAGTGATGAAAACATAACTAATTTTAAAAATCAGATCGCAGATATAAATTGGCACTTCGACATATCACAAACTGTTGATGATAATTACAATGCATTCTTAAATCAATTCTTTATTGTTTATAATCATTGTTTTCCTAAAAAAGTATCCAAACAAAAATATAAAAACTTCTCACTAAACTGGTGTACCCCGGGTATCAAGGTTTCGAGTGCAAGGAAAAGATTATTGTATAGACTTACCAAAGAATCGAATAACTTACAGTTAAAACATTATTATTCGAGTTATAGTAACATTTATAAAAAAGTCATAAAGAGAGCCAAACAAATGGCCATTGAAAATTATATAAAACAAGCTCAAAACAAAAGTAAAGCCACATGGCAGTTAATTAAATGTGAATTAGGGCTAAGAAACAAGCAACAAAATAAATCACTAAGTAAAGCTATTTCAGTAGATATGGATGAATCATTGAACAAATATTTTACGAATATTCCAAATGTAATTCGAAAAACACCCCCATGCATGCCTCATGCTCTTAAGAATGTGGAAAAGAGTACACCCAACACACAGGTTTTTGATCTTGGATATGTAACAACAAATGACGTAAAAAACATTATTGCAGCTTTGAAATCAAACAATTCTAGTGGATGGGATTATCTGCCACCTAGGCTTGTAAAAATAATTGGGAATAAAATAAGTGAGCCACTTGCAAAAATATTTAACCAATCTTTTCATTATGGCATATTTCCAGAAAGAATGAAATATGCATTAATAACTCCTTTGCACAAAGGTGGTACATATGAACAAGAAAACTATCGCCCAATATCAGTCTTGATAAGTTTTTCAACAATATTAGAAAAATTAGTATATGTTAGACTAAAAGCTTTTTTGGAAAAAAATAAAATATTAAATGATTGCCAACATGGTTTTAGAAAAAATTTATCAACAATTACAGCTGTAACAACATTAGTAAATGAAATAGCACTAAATTTAGATTTACAAAAAAATACTGCTGCAATAATGTGTGACATTTCGAAGGCTTTTGACTGCGTAAGTCATCAAATTCTTTTAAAAAAACTTGAATATTATAATATAAAAGATCAAAACTTAAAGTGGTTTCATTCATACCTGTCCAATCGCAAACAAAGTGTAATTAGTAAATGTAGCACTGGAATTTATAAATCAAAATGGAGAGAAAATACCAGTGGTGTACCGCAAGGCTCTGTGCTGGGTCCTCTGCTTTATATACTTTACACTAACGATTTACCTCAAAGTATAAATGGGTATCCAATATTGTATGCAGATGACACATCAGTTATTTTCTAAAATATAAGTCATAATAGTTTGCAAACTGATATAAGCAATGCATTAAATAACTTAGACAAATGGTTCACTGATAATGGTATGAGCTTAAATAAAACAAAAACTAGTATTATACAATTTAAAACTGCTGCTAATGCTAATCTGAAACAAGATAATGTAGAAAATAATAATAGTTCTACAATAAAGGGTTATAGTAAGATATTAGGAATGCACATAGATGAATGCTTAAAATGGAATATCCATATTGAACATATAACCAAAAAATTGAATTCGGCCTGCTATAACATGTTATGCCTGACAAATATGATGAATATAGAAACAAAAAAAATTGTATATTACAGCTATTTTCATTCAATCTTGGCCTATGGTATAATATTGTGGGTAAATGCATCAGGATGGGAAACTGTTTTTAAAATTCAAAAAAAGGTAATACGTATAATGTTACATGCTAACTTTAAAGATTCATGCAAACCACTATTCAAAAAATTAAAAATTCTAACAATGCCCTCAGTATATATTTTAGAGTTATCCACCTATGTATACAAAAATTATGAAAAATTTATCCAAAAACAAAATCGTCATCATTACGGCACTCGGAAAGAGTCCAGCATAAAATACCCCATGCATAGATTAACATTATATGAAAAAACACCCCATTATATGGGTATAAAAATATACAATAAATTACCTCAACGACTCAAAGAAATAAAAACTCTGAAACTATTTAATAAAAGTGTAAAAGATCTGTTATTACATAAGACATATTACTCCATACAGGAATTCATGGATGACACAATATCATAACTACTTGTAATTGATAATTATTTATTTATTTATATATTATTTGTTATTTATTATTATTTAATATTATTATTTATTATTATTACTTGTAATTGATAATTTATGTACATATACATTAGAATTAGTTTTTCTTTTTCTTTCTTTTAAATTTCTTTTATGTATAACTTGACGACTCACCAGTTTACCAGCTAGGCTGACAATGTAAACGTTATGTGACAATAAAGATTCTATTCTATTCTATACAATCATTGACACATTGTTGCACGGCATTTCTGCTTTCTGCAAATTCAAAAGCAGTAACATTTGAATATGTTATATATAATCTGCTAAAATCAAAAAACATAAACACAAAAATAAAGTTTGAATGTAATGATAAAAGAATGCCTAAGAAAGATCAAATACAAAGATGTGGTCATGGGTAGTCTATTGATTCTGGTAATAGTCAACTTTTACATGGAAAGATTTGATGAATATGCTTTAAGTTTGGCCCACTGCAAACCTGTTTGTTGGTTTTGATATGTCGATGTCACCTTTGTAGTGTGGGTCTTGGGAGACTCTGCCTTAGAAGAGTTCTTTAAGCACATTAATAGTTTACATCCCCAAATGCAATTGACCATAGAAAAAGAAAAAGATGGAAGTCTCCCATTCCTGGACGTTCTACTCACCATAATAGCTCCCACCATCATCCATTTAAAAAACGGGCCATTCAAAAACACTGGCGGAATTAGCCTTTAAAATTTGTGAGCCTCAGCACTTAGGACAGGAACCGCAACACCTGGACCACGATGTCTGCTTTAATGGTTACACAGACAAAGATGTTAAGAGAGCCTTACACCCAAGGATAAAACCTGAAAGAAAACTGGCAGAAACATCTTCCAAGAAGGCAGGTACCATTTTCCTTCCTACTTGAAACACATTACAGACCGTATCTCCAAACTTTTAAAGACCCATAATGTAGATACAATTTTCATTCTGACCAAAAGTATCCACTGATATGTCAGTTTAGTCAAAGATCCCAGAAACCCACTCTCGACCATTGAAGTATACCGGATACTGTGCTCATATGGATCAGTCTACTTGGGCACCACACAACGCAGCATCAACACTTAAGGAACACCGCAGACACTGCCGCCTGGGGAACTGGATACATCTGCCATGGCACAACATCCTTTGGAAGCATCCAGGGAACATGTTATCCACTACAAGGAAAGAAATATCCTTGCCACAATTACTCAGTACCATACCCGTCTATAGCGCGAAGCAATAGAGATTTATAAACACAAACACAATATTAGTAAGAAAGAAAAAGCATTAAAACTACACAAAAGCCTGTACCCAGCTTTGGAAAATACATTCATAGCCAAATCACACGCTTCAATCTTAGAAAACCATGTCACTTCAAACCCAGACCCAAACCAATCAGACAAAGGGAGGGCAGTGCCTTCCAGCATATATAAGCCAGTTCCCATTGCCGACATTTCAGTAGCTACGAACAGCACAAGGAGGACTTTTCTACACCACCAATGATGCTTGCTGCAGTTGCAAGCCAAAAGTCTGGGGAAGTACTGAAGAAACCCAGTGGACCACAACCTTACAGCCCGGAATCTTCTACTGATCAAGATGCCGGCCGTGAAACCCTACATTTGTTAATACAAAACATCAAATATAAACAAATGTATAAGGCTGCAATAAGCTCATCTTTATGATATACAAATCACAATATAATTGTTCAGACCTCTGCCATGAACTTCATTAATCAATGAGGGGTCCAGGGGTTCCAACTACTTGACAGTAGCTCATGAAGGAAATCTTACAACCAAGGCAGGGCCTGTCAGTCTGGATGACTCAGTTGCTTATGCTCTATTCCATTATTCAAATCCAGCACAGGCCATGTCATTAGATTTACTGAAATCTAAAAGAACTGCTGCGCAACAAAGTTCTGGCATTCCTAAGGCACTGATATGATTCTTTTAATTAACAGCATTAACAAAACAATTTTTTCTTTTAACACATTGACCATTTGCACTTCTACCATGACTCTGGGAGGGATAGAAAGAGAAACTCAAAAGGCAACCAGATCTGGATTGCAAGATAAGCATGAATAGATTTTTAACGCTTCATATCTGAATGTATCTCATGCCATCTGAAGCCCCCCAAGCTCCTAACCTCCTTTGGTGGAGCCTAAAGACACCACTGGGCAGCGCAAATGACAGAGAGCAGAGCTACCCCTCAGAAGTCACTTGATCCTACAACCCTGAAACAAGACAATGAAGCAAACAATAAGCAGAAGAAACAAAGGGTTTAAAAGGGTATGGTAGAAAAGTATCCACTAATCCAGAAAAACTATGAAAAATCTATGGTTCATACAGGTAACTGCCAGAGATTTAAACCAGGGGGTCCCAAATGCACGTTCTTTACATTTGTGGTTTCACTGTATAATGTTTGTTCTTAAGTTACTTTTATATTTGTATTAATAGTTTGCATTATAATACAAAATAATGTCAACGTAGTTCTTATAGAGTATTTTTCCTATTCATGAATTTGTACTGATGCTTACTCAAATTGATTCCCAGGAGAGACAAGAATACTATGGTAAAAGCCTCAAAGTTTATATAATATTTCAGGAATTACATGTTATATTTTGCAAACCCCTCCACAACAAATTACAATAGCAAATGTAAAATGTATCACGACGCACTTTGAATAAAAACTGTACCGAACACAGAAGCTATGATTGTTGATCAGGTTGGAGCAAAAAGTATTCACACATTTATGAATAGAGAAAGCCAAAAACCCAACCATGGCAATGAATTTTTATATGCATAATTGACAACTTCATGAAATTGAAACCTATGGAAATTCTCTTAGCAGTGTAATATTTAGTTTGTTACATGATTGGCACTCCCCCAGTAACTCCTGCAAAGTAGCAGTTTAACATACATGTTCATGTGTGCATGAAGATAAGTGATAGTACTGTCTACTGCCACCAGATGATGTTGCTATTTCCCATAGATGGTGCACAGGAGCAGCAATTGTACCGTCTTGTGAGTACACTTGTGGACATCAGTGAAACAACATGTAGGCAGGCAAGCAAGGCCAATGTGGACTGTGTGGTTTCTCTAGAGGGAAGGAGTGACTACTTCAGACATCCACAAGAGGTTCGGGGCCATATTAGAGGAGTCTGTACCATGTCGCGGATCCATGTTTCGTTGGGTGTCTGAATTCAAAGACGGCAGGGACTATGCTAAAAACACAAAGGCACTGGACGTCCAGCAACTGCCCATAAACTTAACAATACCCAGCTTATCAATGACCTGATATTGGAGAACAGGCGAGTTACATTTGATGAATTAGTGCAGGCAACAGGTCTATTACACAGAACCCTCCACACCATAATCCATGAAGATTTGAGGATGAAAAAGGTGTATACACAATGGGTGCCACATACCCTCACTAATGAGTAGAAACAGAAGCGTGTGGTGGTATACTAACAGTTGCTGCAACAGTATAGTGCAGACCCAAAGGAATTCTTTGCAAAACTGGTCAGTCGATAAGTCATGGTTTTTCCATGAGACTCCAGAAAAGAAATGCCAGTCTATGGAGTGGAAGCATGCTGCGGGCCCCTGTCCCAAGAAGTTATGGCCAGGATTATTCATTCAGAAACACATGTCAAATGTGTTCTGGGATCAGGAAGGGATACTGCTGGTGGATTGGCTCCCTCCAAAACGGTACTATAATTCACTGCAACAATTACACTGATGCACTCAACAATGCTGCCATAAAAAATTGGACCGTGATGTTCTTCTCCAACAAGACAATGCACAACCACATATCAGTAACCAGACCATGGCCACCATTTGTGCACTAGGGTTTAATGTGCTGCCACATCGTCCACATTCATCCCATTTGGCTTCTAGTGACTATGCTCTATTCAACTGGATGAAAGAGGTCATGTGGTGTAAGGAGTTCACAACTAATGACGTACTTCATGAGGTTGTCCATCAGTGGTGCCGGTATATCCCCGAAGAACGGTTTGTTACGTGAATACAGAAGCTGCCAGAATGATGGAAGAAGTGCATAGACATTGGCGGGGATTACCTTTAATATTATCTGGATGAATTTGTTCAATAAATGGTACCTGTAAACAAAGAAAATTTTTAGTGCTAATCATTTTTGAATGTCCCTAGTAATTTAGCAACATTAAATTTTAAGTGCATTAAATTTTCAATGCAACAAATGCATAAATTATATGGAAATTAATATGAAGCACAATACTACTTAAACAAGTATATAGCTTCAAGACATATATGTCTCTTTAGCATATACCAATTGTGCTGCTAGTAATCTCTCTGACATACACACATACACAGAGCTTATTCAGTGTTTATTTATGGACACTCTTTAACGACTATGGTTCTCCACATCCCATTCTATATTGGGCATAAAAGAATGATTAATTTTGCTCAGAGGCCTCTATCAGGTTTGGGTTATTTTATGTGCCATAAATCTATGACACAGGACCAACGGCTTTACTTCTCTTTCGAAGGAAGCCACGCTAAGGATTTTTACGACCTATAAAAGCATTGCCGTCCATCAGGTTTAAAACTGCGACCTGGAAACTAGAGACCAGCACAGAGGACAAAGACAGAGCTATACGCTAATTCCTTACATCGAGAGCCACTGACACATGGACTGCTTCCTGAACCATTCCGTAACCTGCCGACTTTTCACCGCGGAACTGCACTCATCGACTCCAAAGCACCAAACACACTGCACTGTTCTGACAGACCTTGCAGCCCTGTTGGGTGCAGCAGATCATTCCATTAGTGAAATATTTTCAACTTACATTCTGGAACAGCATGAATGATATCTACGCAGTATTGACACAACTCACTTATAGCTCCATGGCATCAAATGGTGGGTGTCCTTGAAGGCACGACTTCTGCCTCTATAGCCAATAGACAACTGAGCTAAAACGACTGCACCACCCACACTCGACTCTCCCAAGGCAAACTAATGGCGGCAACGTGACACTGCTCTCTCCCCAGACTGGTCGTCCCCACTCACATCGTACACGTAATCCAACGATGTAATATTGATAATGAATTAAATGGGTGAAATGATGTTCAAATGAGCCCAGGGACCCCTAAGAGCTACCTGACATTCATCTATCAGGATAAGGGAAAACCCTGGAAAAAAACTTTATCCAGATAACTCACCCAGACAATATTCAAACTCAGGACCTCTTGAACTGAGGAACACACACTTGAAGCCTGGGAAACTGCCCTTTAGTCAACTGCGCCATGGCTGAGTGTTTAGACCACTTGACTACCACCAAGATGACCCAGGTTCGATCGCAGGTGACTGTAAAGTGAGATTTGTGAACAAAATGGCGCAGAGTGGCATTTCTCCCCAATCTCTGGTTTCCCCCACAATCTCATTCCACCTGTGCTTCATCTTTATTTCATATATCATCAGTGTCACCACCTGCCGTACTGCATGAAGCAAAAGTGGTTAAATACTACACATTCATGCATTCATTGCTCTGTAGTGCGGGTAGAACAATGCATTCCTTTCCATCAGAATCCTGCATTCTAGGCTTTCTGATGGACTTTGTGAACCTTCCAATTCCATATCGCTCCTGACGAGTCCAGCCATAGCCTGTGTCAGGGTTACCTTGCAAACGCCTGTCGGGATTCCTGAGCATTACCACATCTCATGTAATTTGATCCTCCTGCCGTCGTCATCCGTCGTCTCAAGCCTCCCAAGGTTATTAAGACCAAGTGTCACATTTTTTATTATCCTTCGCATACTTACCACACTCCACCCCTCAATCAACTACATCCTTTGTAATTTAAGTCCTCCAACGTTAGGTCATATCGGACGATGAATGATATGGTGAAATGATGCTTAAATGAGCCCAAGATCCCTAGTGTCTACAATTCCCTATGTTAGTTATTTGGGATCAGTAAGACAAGGAGTTAGAGTTACCCAACATCGAGTTACCCAACATTCACGACTTCAGGGTCTAAGAACAATGCTTATCCAACTGAGATATCCAGTCCGATCAAGTTCTTCTTATGGGACACTTTGCAGAGCATATTTGTACAACTTGACCAGGTTACAAAACAGCTGAAATCATAATAAAAAAAGTTTGGATAGTTATGCTGAAATGCTTGTCTTTGGAGCAGTATGTTGACTGCAGTGATAGTCAATTGAATTCTATTCTTTTTCTTTCAATACTCAGATGACTGACATGTCAATCAGCGTATTTGTTGGCATTGTTTTACTTCTCAAAAGAGGATTCTAACCATGCAGCCTTCTTGCCTTGCACTCCCCTCTATCAGTTTTGCAGTTATTTTTGTAGAACTATCATCCCTGTCATATTTTAACATAGGGTTTGTGCAAAGTCTTGATTACATGCTTCATATGTATGCTTTATCTTGTATACTCTGTTTCATTAAAGCTTACATTTTATGAGTGTTAAAAATTAAGAATTTTATCCCATTAGGTTTGGAAACACACCTTGATAAGCTTAGTAAATCATAAAAAGCATGTGATGAGACTAATCCAGTTTGATGAAATAATACGAACACAGAGATATCTATTATTGATTTAGCAACAATTATCTCACTGAAACTCTGAGAAAGAATGTGTATATTATGCAAAAACAAAACTAAAATATCAGTAATAACACTGAAACAAGTGAGGCGGCAAAAGATCTAGAAATTATAACACCTAATAACATGACAAAGGGAGGAGTTCATATGCAGATCAATTGTTTTCGATAAATAACATTTCAAGAAAATCCAGTCACTTACAAATGCTTGTGTCCCAAAATTTACTATATTTCTAACCAATCAATAACCCTTAGACTTGCAAAGGTAGTCAGAAGTATTCCAAGGGGATAAGGAACACAGATTTCATTTCACAGTTTTTGAAAAACTTCTTATAGAGATTAAAAGATAAACTCAATTATTAGAGGTAAAGAATCAGTGTGCCACCCTGTGAACAAAGGAATGGATTCCACAGTCATTGTTATGTGACAAAATATCATGTATATGCCATATACAATGTTCAAAATGAGTGTGTGTTACACTTTAAGGAATGTACATGTAAATTGTTTGTAAATAACCATGTGTTATGATGGGCAAATGCAAAATAATAAGCTACAAACATGTATGTGACTGAAAATCTAATAAGAGTGATATCTGGGAAAGTTGGCACAAAGTAAGAGCAGTGCTGTAACTGAGTGGTTAATTGCCCAGGTTCCAATCCAGGCAATTTCATATGGGATGTGCCTGACAAGTTTTGCCCCGCCACTCAATTCATTAACTGTTCCATCACCACCTTTCCTTTTATTACTTTCACCTTTATTTCATATCAAGCTTTGGGTCGTTCTCCTTCTTTACTCAACACTCCACTTCCAGGTTACAAAGACTACATTCTCCATGCAGAAAGGGCTTAGCACTAATCACGTTCAAATCTCTCTACTGCACCCCAATTGCCTATTGCGAGCAGCACGTGGACAGTAGGCTCTGACCTCTGGTTAGTTTAGCCACGCATTACTAAATTATATCAATCATTCATTATTAAACAATATCATCCTTATTTTTTAAAAATCTTTCCTATGTCTACCGCTGAAGCAGAAAACTGTCTCTCAACTTTAAAAAGAGTACAAACTTTCCTTAGGAACACAATGTCACTGGACAGATTGTCAGCATTAGCAGTGCTTTCATTTGAGAGGGAGTTTGTTATGAAGATCAGAGACTTCAAGGCAAAAGTTATCGAAAGATTCGCCAGGTCCAAGGAGAGTACAGCAGAGTTTCTGCATAAATAGGTGAGTCACTACTGCTCTGTATTTTATTTTTCATTTGTGCACCATCAATAATTTAATCCACCAGCCGCCACTGATATCAACTCTTATCTGGTGGTCTCTTTAGGTTAGCAAGTGTTGGTGAGAGTCTTGGCGCTGCATAGCAGCATCATATGCTCCTGGTGAACACTTCCTCCTCCAGACGGACAATCTCTGGTATCTGGGCTGATCTGGTGGTATATTTCAGCACCACTGTGGGCACGATGTCAGCTGTACTGGCCTGCTGAGGCGGTTCCAACTTAAAGTGTAGCTATCCTACCCTCTGCACTGTCCTGACTCCTTAAATAGGCAGCCCTGTCTCTACTCTCGCTTCATCCTTCTTCCAGGGATGTCCCACTTGGAGCATAGGCATAATAGATCAAGACTGTTCGCAGTGCCAAATTGCCTCCATCACATAATCTTTGCAATACACAGGTTCTTCAGTTAGTTTATTTTGAAATTTGAAAATTTCAAAACAATTTAATGTATTTTAAAATATTTAATGAAATGCAGACCAGCAACCAATTTAATATATATATATACCTGGAGTGATATCCTTTAAGAAGTTATTTTAATGGGCTTTCATATGAGATGCTACTTGATAGGTATTAATTTGGGGGGATGGGAAAAAATCAAATTTAATTTTTTTTAATTTCCTAACTTTATCTCTTTCAAAAAGTGACTATTTTAAAATTTTGTAAAATAAAATCATAATATTTCCTTACATTATCCCAAGTTTTGTTCTGGGATCAGGAGTTACAGTTACACTTATGCATTACACTCCTACATATGCAGGAAAATGCAAAGTATGTACATATTCCTTTCAAAAAATTAAAAAACATTATTATAATACTTACATTGGTATGCGTTACTGCTACTGATCAAGTTACCAGAAAGGTGTTTATTCTATTTTCGAAATGTGATAAAAGTTTCTCTTCGGAGAATTTCCAATGGTTGGTCTTGCCATCGCAAGTCTGGACAAGTTTGTGCATGTCCATACTTGCCCATGAACTGCTTCTTCCACACCCGATAGTGAGCTGTAATCAGTCAGTAGAAGGGCTGTTGATTCATGTAACTGATCCTTTTGAACTATTTTAACCCTTCTGGAAAACCTAACCATAAGTTAGGACAGAATTGAGATCTGTGAACCACTGGATGTGTATCTTGATGCTGGAGACAAGTAAAACTTATAAAGTGTGTGACAGTTGCAGAAAGGAGCTTTACAATTTGAAAGATCAACATACTGCTTCTCATGTACCAGGCAGCAGTCATGAAAATGCAGAAGTTTGTGATTTACCTCATTCAAATCCAACAGAAATAATTCATGGGAGTCACCTGTGGCAGGTGTGTCTCAGGACGAATTGATTAGGTGACTCTGAAAATTGGCTAACCTAAATTCACAAATTCAGCATCGCAAAGACGGATTTTATACTGGAATAGTGATTTTGAATTTCAATGTGGCTTCCCTCTGTATATGAATCCAAAAGTTCCTTAAAATTATCTCTATTTAAAGAGTCCTTCGTTTCATTATGTCCATGAAATGTCACTTCTTATCTACCTCCCTAATGTGATATTGCATGAAAAGTTGTAAGCTTAACGTTCTCATTGTAAATACATAAAATATGAAGCTATTAACAGTGAAGCAAACAAATATATACAAATACAATAATTTGTAACTTAAAACTTCACTTATCTTATAGGAATTGCTGATAATTCTTATCAATTTTCCAGGATCGCAATTTCATGCATGGTCATATACATCTTCAGCTGGAAAAACAAAGTTGTTGCCATAGTACTACCAAAATCTGAGAATAAAACAAATTTAAAAACAGAATCGACTGCTGGTTTTTCAAAATTCATTACGCAATATTTGTTTTTTAAACTAAATATCTTTTATTTCATTTTATTTTGCATCTGTAGACCATGAATACATGATATAGCTTTTGTAATAATTTAACAATATTAACATATTTACAAATGCATATTTACATTTACATAGCAGCAGTATACCTGATAAAATAATTGTCCTTAACAAGTAGTATTATATATTAGTGTGCTTCTTACCGTTGATTGAGTAAAACTCTTCAATACTGTTAAAACATTGATCCAATAAAAGATTTGTCAATTCACATTTAAAACGATCTACACTAGTAAAGCTCTTAAGTGAGTCTGGTAAGGTGTTGAATAATTTCAACCCTGTTACAATAATCTGCTACAGCCGATTTATCAATTTGTTTGTACTTAATGTTATGAAAATGTTCTTTCTGATTTTATAAGATAAGTGAAGCTTTAAGCTACAAATTATTATATTTGTATATGTTCTCATTGTATTTCACAATATAAAGACATGAGCTTTCCCGAAGGATGTCTGCAATTTTGTTAGTGTTTTTCTCAGCTCCTTCAATCTGACACAATTATGTTCCTCATACTAATGAGTCTTAAATGTCCTGGTGTATTTTGAAGATACTCCCCTACAAAGTTTTTGCAAACAATGCACTGGTGTTGGCCTACTGACATTTACCACAACGCATTTCTCATCATTTTTTCATCAAGAAAAGGGTGTTTGCAGACACACCAAATTGTGTGTTGGATTCATTGTAAATCTCTTAAATATGAAAAATTAAACATTTCACACATCAGACAATTATCGTTGATCACATAAAAAATTACGTTTTTACACAGGATACAAACTGATGATAAACAGTAGCACATGACACACAGGGCTCACTTCAAGCAGGTTACCACTTCTATCAACAAATTTCTTTTCAAATAAACAAAAATTTAGGAAGAAGCTCCTGTATAGTGTTGGCAACACGAGTTAGTACGGAATATACAGCTTCTATGAATCGAATCCGTAGCCATGGTAACCAGCAATACATTATGTCCCTCCAACCTCTTCTCACCACAAGTTACGGTCACCTCAGCCTTTAAATAGCGAATCACTACTGCGGAAGTAAGCTAACTGCATTATCGACATGCGAGCACCAAGAGAGCGTCTCTATTACAAAATATAATTGAAGAACTTTTATAAAGGAAAATTAAATGCCAGAATATAAAACAACCACATAAGTTATTCAAAAACAAGTAGGTGACTTGGTGATTCAAACTCATCAAGGAAGAGCTCCGCACCCCCCAACCTGACCTGTGGATAGAGGGAAGGTGACCCTTGTGCCTGATAATTGGGGTATAAAAAATACAATGCACAAACTTCAGGCCCCCAACTATAAGACAAGCAAAGACACTTTTGAAAGAAAAAGGAGTCTTTACAAGCCGAGACATGAAACACAGAAAAGATCTACCAACTGAAACTTAACTGTGTCAAAGTATTTTATGAAACTGCAAAGACAGATGAGTGATGCCAGGAATTAGGAACTGCAGTTCTGGTTTGGATAACACAGGTACCACTGTTAGAGCATTCAAAATAGTGACGAGACATTCCAGCAGTTCAGGAATTTTCTTCAGAGATAAGATGTGATACAAGTGCAAATATTATAATGATTTAATTTTATGAAATGAATATGTAAATAATTTCCATTTTTTCTTGCATATGTGTGAGTATTATGTATGCCCTGTAACTCGTTATAACTTGGATATCCCAGAAAAACTAATTGATGTAAGGAGACATTATTAACTTATTACACAGAAAATGAAGCTATTTACAATGGAGTAACAAACACTTCACAAATAAAAATATTTAGCAAATATTTTACTAAATTAACTTTTATTAATTAACTTATTTTGGGAAATTTTTCAAAGGTTTAAAATTGTAACTTTTTGAAAAAATAAAATTTAAAAAAGTTTGATTCCCACTTCAAAAAAACTATCAAGAAACACCTCATATGAAAGACCATTAATAAAGCTTTTAAATGATACTACCTCCAGGTGTTTATATTAATTGGTTGCTGCTCAGCATTTCAGTAAAAATTTCAAAATGCACTAGTTTTCTCAAAATTTTCAAAATTCCAATTTAAATAACTGGAGAACCAATGGAGTAAGAGACCTAAACCTTTATTTTTGTTCAGAGGTTTATGAGGCCAACAACTCTACCATATATCTTTAGAAAATCTGAGATGTCAAGTCAGAATTTCCTCTGAAATTGTGTTGAACTGATGTGGTATAACCCAAACTGGAAAGGCAACGAGTTACAAAAACTGATTTTTTGTTATTTTATTTTAACCTGTATTAAAACAAAGAAGTGATTAGCATACAACAATCAAAATAAATAAATTTCTGTACAATATAAGAAAAGCTTATATATACTCACACAGAGGAACTATAACTGAATCTGTTGTCATTTTACAGTTTGATTTGATTTGATTTATTGATTCATCCATTAAAACATATACATGTTATAGGACACGTCAAATTAAAAACTAAGTACAACATTTTCTCTTTATAATTTGTTCATGAATCATTGAACTGAGCTGTAGTTTTATTAATGTTGTATTCACACAGCTCCTCCCTTACACCTGATTTATACTTGTTGTCTATCTGTTTACTTTTTATCACTTAACATTTTTGTTACACAACTAGCAATATGATCCATTGAAAATTGCAAAGTTTAACTCAAATATATAATAGACTTTTTCAGGATAGGTTGATTCGGACTGAAATATTCAATGCCATAACCGAGATTTGAACCATGGATCTTCCTGTCCTGGAGACAAGCATTTACAATATTAAGTTGCCACAAACGGCACATATCTCATTATATATGGGAACCACCAGTGGTTTACCAGGAAACATATAAGTCAGTTGGTGAATTTTATGTCATACTTGCATGTTGGCCATGGTAGCTCAATAGTTAATAGCAACCGGATGGAGACAAGAAGATCTGTGGTTCAAATCCTGACTATGGCATTGAATTTTTCTATCCGACTCTACCTATCTTTATCTATTTGTTTATTTTTAATTGAAAATCCATTGTCTGGCACCAAAGAGATGTCTGTTGCAAAAACCCCAGAGGCTAAAAATATGCAATCTACAGTATGATTAACAAATTACCCTAAACCTGAAGCATATACTGGACACAGAAAAGTAACATGCAGAATAATTTTAGGGTATAATTTAGAAAATTAAAAATTTTATCTTGGCATAAGTAAAAGTTTCTTGGAATGCAATTATCTCACAAGTCTTAAGGAACATTAGATTTTTGTCAAATTTAAGAACTTTCATACATAACTCAGCTAATAGAAGATTAAAACTGGGAGCTGCATTCAAGGAATTTTTCTTTTCACTCTTCTACAAGCTACTTGTAAAAAAGCTTGTTCTTCAATCTACTTAAAAACCAAGAAATATGTTGACTATAAATTTCACTGTAGGTAATCTACAGTTAGCTAAAACGTTTACTCATATTTGAAAAAGAGAATTGCTTTGTGAATACTAGGGCCTAAAAGTTCATGCATTTCCCTTTCTTTATACCTTTTGTAATAACTATAATGCCGGTAAGTTATGTGCACCAATCATAAGTTTATAAGCTATAACCTTGTTTGATGATGCATATAAAATGTATATTTTAGCTTTTCTTATAACAATATTTATATAATTTTTATGTTTTTGTTTTTTTCCATGCAAGATTAGAAATGTTGCAACTCTGAACCAAGTCGCTTCTAAACATATCAGGGAAATCCCAAGATGTTACCTTCAGACAGTATGCAGCTGCATAGTTTAATGCGTAGACTGTGTCAGCATCTATTCATAATAAGCTCACTATAATTTGTTTCAAATATTTATTGGCATATTTTCAAATTTTATAGTATATTTGCATGCATATTTCATAGCTTTTTAGGTTATAAACTTCCAGGCCCTATTCATCACTTTGAAATGATTTGTTTTCTGCATGATCTTGACAAAAAACATGCACAACTTACCACTTGAAAAAGGTAAGTATTTAAAAATTGTAACAAAGCAATTTTTTTTAATTGACATAAACTGTGTATTGTAAGACTTGAAGCTTTCACGGCAAGCGTTATGGATTATGGCTTCACGGGTGTTCAGCCACGTCTAATTGATGAATATCGATCTTTCAGCCATTGTGAACTCTATGGCCTTAATCAGGAACTGATGAATAACTATGGAACTGATGAAGGCCATAGAGTTCACAATGGCCGAAAGCTCGAACTTCATCAATTTGATGCAGCTGATCACCTGTGAAGCCATAATCCATATACTGTGTAGTAGCATTTTATCCATCACTTAGGGGCAGTTTCACCAACAATAATTTTAATTTTAAGCCACCTTTTTGTAAGGCAACTGTTTCAGTGTAATGGTTGCAGAGGCCTGCAAACCTGGTGAAAGTTTTACCAGCTATTTTCACCACTTACAGATCAAAATCTAAGTTAGCGAAGCAACTACTCACTGTCCCTAGTAATGGATTTTGTTTTGGAGAGCAACAAATATGAAAGTAATGATGAATATGGGCAGTATACATAATGGAAATATAACAGAGAGTGGAGCAATTATTATTTCAATGTATATTTTGTGATGCAATTTCATCTCACATAAAAACCTGCAGAATGTCTCTGTATTTCAGCAATTAGCATTTTGGCTTCATAATCATAGTGCTTCATAGTGCTTCAAGGACTACTTCCAGAACATTCAAGAAATACACACTTGCATGCAAATTCCTTAAATATATGCTACTTTTTATTAAATCATTAAGAGCAATTTTTTGAGAAAATCATAAACAGCGGAAGAATTTTATGTAAATCAGAGTTGTCATTCCAGGTGACATAAGGTTTAATTCATTCTCCAGTTTGTCTATGTTCTATTCTATTAGCACTGTATTGCTATAAAGTCTGACCACCTCAACACACAAAGTCGGCAGAAGAAGAAAGAATGGCACCAAGTAATGCAAAATGGTATGGTGTGGTGTAAAGAGTGTTTGTTACAAATCTTCATGTCACATCCTTGTAAGATATTGAACTTTAATACTCACATATTTAACAGACTTTTTGTTTCTGACTTATGCTGTTTAAAGGTGCACAAACACAAATCCACACAGCATATTTGGATGACCTCAAAACATGTATTTTCTATGAAATCCTGATACCAAAGTTTTGGCTGAAATACTTCCACTACTTATAGGTAAGTGGTACAGAAGTAATAAATGTCAGTGGCTGAGAAAGTCCTGAGAATGTAAAACATCAGAACACATCCTTCCTAATTCTTTGAGTTCTGCTAATCTAAGATTACTACATGTTACATCCATGTTCCTTGTATAACACTTTCTTTAACCCAGGCTCCGTTCACCCTTCTTGACAAGCATCAGGAGATCATGTACTTCACTTGGAAACTTGCAGAAGTGACTTGCTCCATTTGCTTCAGCAAGTGACTTACTGCAGTATGCTAATGTAAACCATTTTCTCGATTGCTTGAGTCATGAAACTTCAGTAAAATTTCATAAATGTTCCATTACTTTTTATCTGCGTCTCCATTGGCAAGATTTAGTAGTTGTGCTCTCACTTCTCAGAAACTAAGGACTTATATAATCAACATTTCTCTTCATGTAATTGTTCTTGATATTGAAGGACCTCAAATTGATTACTAAATTCTTTTATAATGATCTTTTCTTCATCAAACTTTAGGGAATGGCTTCATCAGGAAGCATTAACTTACAAAAGTCATCTTCAACTCAGAGAGTGAGAAGTTTGTATTTTCAGAAATATATTCGATAACACAAAACTTACACCAACTTAAGATTTCAGTTTGTTAATGCTGCAGAGTTAACGTAATGATGATAATGAAACTGTAAAAGCTTATAAATACTTCACTCTAAATGTCTTTTAACTTCTATTTAAGGAATAATTCTTTCTCAAAAGTTACATTTTACCTTCTTCTGCCTTGCAATGGCGATGACTATCCTTTGACACTTTCTTTCTATCATAAAGTATCTATCTATACAATTAATACTTTATCATCCTCTAAGTTCATCTATCTCACTTAAACTTAAGGATAGATAACATTTAAACAACAGAAGTGAGAAATTTCTAAAATGAAAATCAAACTGTTAGGGACATGATATTTGTACACAATAATGTAGTCAATTGTTACTTTACTGGATTTAGACAGATATAGTCTATAATCTTAAATTCAGTATGTACTAAATTAAAACACTAAATGAAATGGATATGATGCAGAAGAGGTCCCAATGCCCATATCTGTAGCACATGTTGCAGCATGTCCGCTTCATGATCCCAAGTTCAAATCTCTGTCAGGGTAAGTTATCTGGATAAGGTTTTTACCAGGCTTTCCCTTATCCTCAAAAATGATTGTCAGGTAACTGTAACATCTAGGGACCCTGGGCTCATTAAAGCATTATTTCATCCATTTCACTCATCATCCAATATTACTTAATGTTGGAGGATGTAAATTTGAAGATAGGTCCCAAAAACATAGTGCCATGAAATGTGTTGTACTCTGTAAACCAGAGGAAGACAGCTTCGAGAGTTATGACATATTTCAGCCGGGAGCGAGGCCTGCAGTGCGTGTTACATCAGGCAAGAGCCGTGTAGTACCAAGCTGCTATATAAATGGCGCTGTGAGTTAAGAATCGGAGTATTCGGCGAGGTATAGCACACTTGATGACAACAATGTAGCTGCCAGGTACCTAACGAAACTGTTAAATGTACAATGTGATGAATTATTGGAGGACAAGTATACACACAAGAACGAGTTGCCTGATTATTACAAAAATGTCCTCCAAACCAGATTTCCGAGGTTGTATTCACTTGCCGTAGCTTGATATATGTGTGCAAAGAATTTTTTTTTCTGTTATGAAATTAGCTAAGTCCAAACCGCGAAGTACCTTATCAGATCACAATCTAACATGCAGCCTTCAATTACAAATTTCTCAAACATTACATCCTGACATTGATAAATAGTTAAAGAAAAACCAAACAGAAAGTGTTCAAAAATGTCCACGTAATTCTGCTCTGAGTGAGTCTGTAATTTGCAGAGAAAATTACCTTAAGTTTTATTTTATTTACTTTATAATATGCTTGAACTTATCGCATCTGTTTTATTCTTAAGATTTATGCAGCCATGTGAGCACTTATCTGCTATAGTAAATTACCATCTATAGGTGAGATACTTCACCTTTATAGTTTGTTGAGTAGAAATTAAATCACTAAGTAGTAACAGTTTATATAAGGTGCATTCTAAAAGAAACGAGCCGGAGACATAATTACTGTATGCTCGTGCCAAGAAATCATTCCCTTCCCTAGCATTGGGCTGCAGATGACCAAGACAGTGGGCCATTCAACATGCTTCCTGGTGTGGTTGAAGACCGTGGGGCACCCATTGGGCACACACTTTGCACAACAGAAGTCGTTCCTTCATGATGATGTGAACACTTCCAATGCTAAATCCGACCTCAGCAGTTATGGCTCTCACTGTCACTCGGTGGTCCTGGGTAATGAATGCATCATCCAGCTAGACGATGTCATCGGTAATGCCATGTGGTGTTCCAGACCGTGCATCATCGGCTACCGATATCTGTCCTCCCCTGTAGCACTTGTGCCATCTCTTGATCCTTGCAAGGGGCATGCAGTGTTCACTGTACATACACTTGTGACATTCGTCGATGAATGTCCGTTCCGCCTAAGCCTTCCGCTGTCAGAAAACGAGCAACACCTCTTTGCTCTTCTTTTGATGCCTCCATTTCACTATTTGCAATGCGACTGGCAGTGTTGGACAATAGATGCATGCTGCTGCTAGCTTTGTACAGTCATGTGACGTGCATGCATGTGCTCTAGTGATGGGCTGTGAACTTCTACGCTTTGGTCAGAATGACACTTTGATACACATGTCACGATATTACTATCCTGTCACTGGCTTGTGCATACAAGACTCTGGCTCATTTCTTTTTGAACACACCTTATACAATAAATTGGATACATTATTCTTGTTATATTCTGTTGCATTTAAATCAACAATGGAGTATGAATCATTTTAATTTATACCTCTAATAACATAAAATATATTCTATCATTTTACTATGTGTAATGTTCAGGGGTTTTAGGATGCATTTATTGGTTTCACTCTTAACTAAGGAATTGCACATGTTTTACTCACTATTCAAAAAGATGCAGCTATTTACAGGCATATCACAGTTCTTAACATCCTTAACATTCTGGAAACAAAATGTCATATTGTATTCACAGGACTTTCTCCAGCCACTCTTCACCAAACCTACAAATAAGTATATTTGTGTAGCTTATTGTGATGATTACTTCTTGTTAAATCTGTGTAGTGTTTAACGCCCGCTTTTACTACATACGGCACCGCAGGCGGTGACACTGATGATGCATGAGATGAAGATGGAGCACCGGTGGAATGAGATGGCGGGGGAAACCGGAGGTCCCGGAGAAAACCCGCCCCAACGCCGTGTTGTCCACTACAAATCTCACCTTGCGGTCGCCTGGGATCAAACCCGGGCCGCCTTGGTGAGAGCCAAGTGGTCTAACCACTGAGCCACGGCGTAGCCTTACTTCTTGTTAATCAAGATATATTTTAAATACATTTGTTATAGGTATAACATAAGTAGGTATGCTCAAGTGAAAGAGCATAGCTGCTATGTGATGGGTTTTGAAACTGCATACTCTTTGCATGACCACAATATAAAACCAATAGCAACTTACTAGTATAAAAAGCACAGTTAATTGAAAATTTAAAGCAACAACAAAAAAATATTTCAGAAATACTTAATGCTTTAAATGTGTACTTAACATTAATACAAGGGTCATTCCATATATAATGCCCCACATTTTTTTTTCTCTCTGAACATATTTATTGTTACGGAGTGAGGATTTGGTAACAATATATATCGATGTGTCTTGTCCATGTCCTATTTTTTTACATAGTCTCATGACACTCTGTGGTAGAACACTAATGTTGTGTGAGAGCATATATTCCCTGCTGGTAAGAGCTCTTGTCCTGTAGGCGTAACCATATTTCCACTGCATGAATGACACTCTCGTCATCTTCAAAGTGTGTGCCCTGTAGATAATCTTTAATTGGCCCAAAGAGATGGAAGTCAGAGGGTGCCAGGTCTGGACTATAGGGTGAATGAGGAAGTGATGTCCAAACCAATTTGGCAATGTGTTTCCAGGTTCTCAGACTTGTGTGGGTGTGCATTATCATGTTGGAGCAAGATCATTGCAGACGCATTTCCAATACTGACCAACTACTGTAGAGCCAATTGTCGAGTAGTGATGAGCCGATCAGCATGAATAATGGCATTTCAGCATGTCTTGAGCAGTGGCTGTAAAAGGACGCCCCAAGTATGGCTGATCATGGAGTTCTGTTTCTGCATTTTTTGAAGCTTTAACTTTCTTTACCTATTGCCCAACTCTACTCCTGTCAACTGCAGCTCAGCCATGCACTGCACAAAATGTTTATAGATGCTCACCACAGTTTCTGTCTATGCACACAATAATTCAATAACAGCATACTGCTTTTAACGTGAGTCATACGTAGATGCCATTTCTGCCATCTACTGGAATGATTCGAAACTTCACCAATGCACAGAAAAAACATCAGATATGAAGAACCTATAAGGATGTTTGTCTATATATATATATATATATTAATTGCTTTATAAAAGAGTGTGGGGCATTATATATTGAACGAACTTCATAGTGTATATTTCTTGTGTAGTAAGATTTTGTCCATCTCTTAGAATTTATCAATTTTACAAAATAATCATAAGGAAGAGGACTTTAGAGGCTATTCACAGAAAATTTAAGATAAGCAATTTATTATTCTACAAATATTTTGCACATAAATATTGTTGCAACCATTTTGAGAAAATAGGACAAATAGCTTAATTTTTTCCATGTAGTTTGGAGTGAAGGGATTTTCTTGAAGATCTTTGTTCATAACTTTATAAGTTGCTGAAATTAAATGCCAAGTATTGTCTTCTTCTTCTTCTTCTTCACTTCAGGTATATGGCATTTCTGGCTGTTCCAAGCATTGCATTTTCAACCCAATTCTACTTTTTCATGTGTGCAACAACAATACTGGCAATTATTTGTTCTAATGTTCACTAAGCAGGTTCTCTGAAACAACTTAAGAGGGCAGAAACTTTCCTAAAAGACAATCATTGGTTGAAAATGGATGCTACTCATCAAAAATTGTTACTTGTTTTTGTAATTGATCTAATGGCAGCATTAAACTAAAATTCTTCCCATAAGTTTTTATTTCTGTTTGGAAAATAGCTAAGTTTTTAATTTTATGCATGTCAGTGATTTAAAATTTATAAAATCTTAAAAAAGTTAGATAATTGATGGATAATGATGATTACGATTCATTTGTTTCTAATATCTTCCAAAAACTTTTATTAAGGTAACTTTGAAATAACATAATTGGCAATAACTCGAACATTGAGACATTTTAAGATTAATTTCTGTTAAAAGTTAAACTATTTCACAGTACTATCTACATGACTCATATTATCCATCACTCACGTAATTGATAATCCTTCAAAGATAAATATTTATATACATTAAACTAGCATTAATGAAATATTTGCTTCGCATAAGGCATTACCTGGAGCAGTCAGACCCATGTTACTACCTGGTAATGAGACCAGATTTACATTTATTTGAAGCAGCAACAGCAGGGCATAAAGTCAGCAAGAAATATATTCTACAGTCTTGCACACCATGCTTACTGTACTTCTACTCAAATGTCCTTCATGCAACTCTGGCAGTAATTAATGAAGTCAGTATGCCCTAAACTGTAAGTAGGTCAATTTGTGAAATGGCCTATCTACCAGTGAACCAGTGCATGGAAGCCACATAATTGCTATCCTCTACTACAATGTTTTATTTAGTCAAATTTTTCATTTTATTTCAAATAAAATATCTGCCTTAGAGCACAGAAGGAAAGCAATTCTTTACCGTATCAATAGCAGTACCACTTACAGTGCTGTTAGTAGATTAAGGTCGGTCCTGAGGAACCGAAGCTTTGGATCCGATATAGAACCAGGATGGGGGATGAGACCGATGCCTGTAGTGAAGATGAAGAAAGTGAATGATAGTATGAGGGCAAGATGATGATGGAGCAATTGGTGGAATGCTGGTGGGGGAAACCAGACCAGCGCCGTGCTATCCACTACCAGGAAACCAGCCGATTAAGGAATAGTAATAAGAAGTTGATGCACTCAGTTTGCGAGCTGTCCTGCATTGACTGACTGCTCTCTCCTCCAAGTAACTGTACCAAGGGGTCATCTCTATTAGATGGTGCACTTTCTATTTCTTCTATTTCAGTCTCAAACTCTGCAGGTTCCACTTTTGGTTTTGATACTTCTACAAAATCTAATGTTGTACCGCTTCTTGAAGGAGCTATACTTTCTTCTGTTACTAATGGGGAAGCTGTGGAAACCTCAGGCCTTATACGTTTAAATGGAGGCTGGGCTGGGACTTCTTCTGGTGCTGGTTGCGGCTGGTTTCAGTAAGCTGAACAGATCAAAATCAAGGTCATTGAAAGAAAGCACTGTGCCATAATGTAGAATTGATTGCTACAATAAGCACTTAAAACCATTTGCAGACAAATAGTGTTCAAAAAGAATATAATGCCAAGGCTTAGTTTGCTCCTATTATAATGAACTTTCAACTTTTGGGCCATCAATCATGACACATCTGGCACATATAACATTAAAAGCAAATGTATGAAGGCAATTTATAAAATAAGTTCTGGTTAGTTGATGGAAGTTAATCATTTCTTCACACTAACCGTATATAGGCTAAGGTTTTTGATAGACAGAGTCAACATGATAAATTGAATGCCACGACCAGGATTTGAACCACGGATATAATGGTTTCCATCCATTCGCTCTTACCCATTGAGCTACCATGACCACTGTGCCATCCTGACATTAAATTCTCCATTTGACTAATATGTTTTCACGGTAAACCACTAGGGGCTCTCGTATTCGAGATACACCATTTGTGGCGACCTACTATCGTAAGTACTTGAGTCCCAGACTTCATCATTTCACTCTTATTATTTTAGTTAAGTGATGGAAATTAATCATTTCTTCACACTAGTCATTTATAGGCTTAGGTTTTTAACAGATAGAGTCAACAATGTAAAGTAAATGCCACGACCAGGATTTGAACCACGGATCTTCTGGTTTCTGTCTAGTGGCTCTTACCCATTGAGCTACCATGGCCAACTTGCTGTCATGGCACTAAATTCTCCATTTCACTCGTATATTTCCCGTCTTTCTAGTTTATGACCAAACGGCAATGACAGCGCTATTCTTCATATAGTGTGTAATTTGGTTCACTATGCTTCAGGCAGTGCAAGTGTGAGATTGCAAATCAAATCAAATGGTTCCTTCACCAAGAAAGGTTTATGAGCCCAATACATGCCCTGCCAAGGTAAAGTGTATGAACCACTAACTTCCATGATGAAGAATAAAGTGGGGAACCATCTGCTGTGAACAACAAATATGTTGCAGTGTGAAAGATGCAGTTATACAAAATCGATGGTTCACAATTTCAGAACTCCATGAGGTTTTTCTGCAAATATGACAGTTCTATATGAATTTGAAGAGTAATTAAATAGCTCAAACAGCTATGTACAACAATGATAGTAATCAATTATTTACTCCAGGGGATTAGTTTCAATAATACTGATGCAAGTAGATAGAAATAATAAAAATGTGGCAATTAATAACAAGAGTATTATTCCTGGATCACTCAACTACAAAAAGAACAAAATCCTAACGTGAAAAAAGGGGGGTGGACAAATTTAGCAGATTTATGCTCCTTAAGAGTAAGTCTAATCAACAATGGAAGATGGACAGAAGAGAAGAGTTCACTAAGAAAGGGGAAACTATTTACATGTAGCGTAAGAATATGCTTCAAGGAAACACCAAAATTTAAACTTCTGTAACCTAGAATTAATCTGTAGTTGAGTAGTGGTAATATATTATAAGATATAGAGACTGCGATAATATGGTTTAGATTCTAAAAATATTCTGCAACATGGTACTGGATTACCTAGAGCAAACCTAGCCAATTAGAAGAGTGATAGAAAAGTTTTAGCAGTAAAAGAAGTATTATTGGCATAGAATTATGACAATGAAAGAAGGAAATACTACCAGAGTTTGTTTGAAGGCATTTGAGAATGTAAAATAGAAAACCCAGAAAACAATAGCCAAGCAGACATACCAGGGACAGTAGTCTAGTATTGTACAGTCTATCACTCCAACATGCTTTCTTTATAAATAAGTGGGTATGCCGCTTGATTAATAAGTTTTGGAATCAAAAACACTCATTATTTTTGAAAAAACAATGTTACTATTAGTGCATCTATATACAGCATATTATCCAATTAAGCATTTCTAAAACTTTCATCAGTCAATTTGTAAAACAAATGTGAAAATAAGGCTCTAACCTACCACAAACAGCATATACCACAACTAGTGCTGGTACAGGATGATGACGTATAACTTGCTTGATTATAGATAGAGACAACATGAGAAATTCAATGCCATGTCCGGGATTTAAACTACAGATCTCCTGGTTTTCGTGCTTCAAATCCAGTGCATGGCATTGAATTTTTCATGTTGACTCTATCAAAAAACTTAGCCTATATACGGCTAGTGAGGAGAAATGATCAATTTCCAAATGCAAGACCATTTCTTGTTAAGTTGAGCAATGTTTCATTAAAAATATTTGTAGCACTTATGCATGTTCACAATTGTGAGGAATAAGTTGATAATAGGGAATGATGGCCTTGAGAAACAATATACTAGTCGGCCCGATATGAAGGCACTCGGCGGGAAGAGTTACTAATTAAATAGATATGTCAAAAGTGAGCGGGTTACTGCAGGTACAGTTCCGATAACACAAACATCAACAATACCGAGATGCTTCCTGTGTGGGGTACAAATGTGAGGGTGGGTTACTGCAGGTACAGTTCCGATAATGCAAACATCAACAATACCAAGACACTTCCAGTGTGACATACAAATGTGTGAGCGGGATAGTGCAGGTACAGTTCTGATACTGCAAACATCAACAATACCGAGACGTTTCCAGTATGACATGAAAATGTTTGGGCAGGGTACCACAGGTACAGTTACGATACTGCAAACATCAACAATACCGGGATGCCTCCAGTGTGTCATGAAACAAGACTGAAGAACATATCTCCCCCCTAAAGATTATTGATTTTCCTTAACTATCGTTACTCCTCTATTAATTTTGTGATTGGCCGATGCACTGCTATGACACCGCATTACGTAAAACAATTATTTCCCGACCAATCACAAAATTACACATATATTTGTTTTTAATACGTCATTATATAGCCTACTAAGTCATATCAGAAAACTATATTCATATAAAAAGCTCTAACTAAAACATATCGTTTGAGGAATTACAAATATACGATCACACATACATTCCAACCATTACAGTGCTTACGTTGCAATGCATTGTTATAATATAATGCTATCTACTTTATTTAGTTGTATTAGGAAAACCATCTGAGCTAAAAATATGGGGTTTTTACAGTACTGTTAAATACATTACTCTCTCCTTCCTCATGGATGAGTTTTTGCAAAATCTGGATTTTTGTCTTAGCGTGAATAGCATTTATTAGAGATTAATTAGCTTTGCGCTCGTCACACACCACTTAGGGGGAATGCAATATGACAGCACCGCAGGACTCTGATTGGTTGCTCACCTGGTAGCACACAAGGACAAGCACCTTCCTATTTGAAACACATAATAATTTCATTTGTCCATTATAGCCTCGACTGGTAAATTGACTATACTTTTTGGTCCCTTCCACTTGGTAATGGATACATAAGTGACGTTTGTCACAAATTTTAATTTATTTATATTTGTATTGCCTCACTGTTAATAACATGACTTTTCCACAAAATGCTCTACTCACATCTAATAACAACTGTTATTAATACAAGTTGTGTTCAATTTATAACACCACCTATCTTCTTTTCAGGACTGGGACCAGATAGGAACTCTGGTTTTTTTTAAATACAGATGAACTTTTTGTGAATGCATGACAGAGTTGGCAGCACTGAAAAATGCATAGAACTGGTTTTCATATTTAAAATGGCGACATTTTCATTGCAAGAACAATTCGTTTTGTCCATTTTTGTGGTGTGACACTTGAGTGAGGCATGTGGTGATGTTCCCATGGATGTGTCTAATGTACGTTTCTGGGTGCAACAGTTCAATGAAGGCAGAACATCGTGTGACAACAAACCAAGTCAGTTGAGTGAGGCATGTGGTGATGGTACCATGAACGTGTTTAATGTGTGTTCCTGGGTGCAACTGTTCAATGCAGTCAGAACATCGTGTGACAACAAACCAAGACAGTTAAGTAAGGCATGTGGTGATGGTACCATGGATGTGTCTGATGTATGTTCCTTGGTATGACAGTTCATTGAAGGCAGAACATCATGTGACAACAAACCAAGATTGTTGAGTGAGGCATGTGGTGATGGTACCATGGATGTGTCTTATGTACGTTCCCGGGTGTGACAGTTCAATGATGTCAGAACATAGTGTGACAACAAACCAAGTCAGTAAAGTGAGGCATGTGGTGATGGTACCATGGATGTGTCTAATGTACGTTCCTGGGTGTGACAGTTCAATGCAGGCAGAACATCGTATGACAACAAACCAAAGAGTCACGCCTAGCACCACTGGTCTGACGACATGATCCAGTGAGCAGAGAACAATTTGGAGCATCGCCAATTGAGCATTTTCAGATCTTCATGCGGGACTGTGTACACAGATCCCACCGAAATGCTAATTTTGGAGGCACTGTTTGCAATACTCAATCGACGATCCTCCAAAACAACGTTCTACACTTGCTGTATCATGTCATCACACTGTGACAGTCTTGGTTTGATCTCATGCAATGTTCTTCATTGAACTGTCCCACCCAGAAACTTACATTAGACACTACATTGTACCATTTACACATGCCTTACTCAGCTGTCTTGGTTTGTTGTCACACAATGTTCTGCCTTCATTGAATTGTCACACCCTGGAACATACATTAGACACATCCATGGTACCATCACCACATGTCTTACTCAACTGTCTTGGTTTGTTGTCACACGATGTTCTGTCTTCATTGAACTCTCACACCCAGGAACGTACATTAGACAGATACATGAAACCATCACCACATGCCTCACTTAATTGTCTTGGTCCTTTGTCACAAGATGTTCTGTCTTCATGGAATTGTCGCAACCCGGAACGTACATTAGACACATCCATGGTACCATCACCACATGCCTCACTCAACAATCTTGGTTTGTTGTCCATGATGTTCTGCCTTCATTGAACTGTCATACCAAGGAACATACATCAGACACATCCATGGTACCATCACCACATGCCTTACTTAACTGTCTTGGTTTGTTGTCACACGATGTTCTGTTTTCATTGAACTGTTGCACTCAGGAACATACATTAGATACATCCATGGTACCATCACCACATACCTCACTTAACTGACTTGGTTTGTTGTCACACGATGTTCTGTCTTCATTGAACTGTTACACCCAGGAACGTACATTAGATACATCCATGGTACCATCACCACATGCCTCACTTAACTGTCACAACATAAAAATGAAGAAAACAAATAATTATACAACTTTCTTGTAATGAAAACGTCACCATTTTAAGTATCGAAAACAGTCCTAACTCCTGTCACTGCCAGTATAATTCTATGCACTTTACAGTGCTGCTATCTCTGTCAAACATTCACAAGGAGTCCACGTATATTTAGAAAAAAACGACAAGTTCCTATCTGGCCCCTGTCCTGAAAAGAAACTAGGTGTTATAACTTGAACGCACCTCATAGAGTGCTTAGCGATTTTATCAGATATTTGGTGCATTGATTTTATGAAACCTGCTCTCACAAGGATGCTCAAAAAAAAGAGGAGGGATTTAACATCAGAGTTATTCAGGCTGAAGTTATTGAGAAGAGCAGGAATAAGATAGGACCTAGTATGGAGCCTTGAGCAGCTCAATTAATTAATTGCTAATTTACAATTAGCATACTTCTAGGAAAGTTATAGCAAAATTAATGGATGATCTGAAATATTCATAGGTAAGCAAAATATGAATTTGGAGAAAATAAAAAATTAACCAATTTGACTCCTTTTGAAGATGTTTTACATTATATAATTATCATTAGAGTTTTAAAATTGCTGCTGCAAACATGTTAGAGGTATATCTGACCCATGCTTTACAGTAAACAAACTAAAACAGTGACTTACAAAATGAAATTGCATTTTAAAATGTGTGCTATTCTGAAAAAGGAAATTATTGACTTGAATTAAGAATACAGATGACAGATAAACAAAAAAAGGGAGAGCTTCTTTCAGTGATGTTCCTTACCTTGAAAAGTTCCTTAAAATATGGACTACAAACAGTGAGCACAATTTTATGCGCACGAATGAACTGGCCATCTGCTGCAAGGGTTACATCTACTAACTCGTTTCCTTGCAACAATGCATGACGATCAGTAGTCAAATTACTATGAAAATTGTTTCACAATAATGAGAACCATTTAGCTTCCCATTCAGCTATCATTTTCTTTCTGTAAGAGACAAAATATAAGGTTATTTAAGCAGACTCTGAGAGAAATTTGGTTCTAGTATACTTGCTACTCCCAAAATTCTAAAAACTACATTTTCACATCTAAGAATTGAGTTCAACCAAACCACATACTGCATATTTGAGTTAATTGGTAAAAATTAATTGTTCCTTCACACTAGCCATGTATAGGCTAAGGTTTTGGATAGATAGAGTTAAACTGAAAAATTCAATGCCGCAGCTGGGATCCGAACCACAGATCTCTTGGTTTCCATCTATGGGTAAGAGGGACTGGACAGAAACAAGGAGATCCATTGTATTGAATTTTTCAGTTTGACTCTATCTATCCTGAACGTAATGCATGCTTTGCACTGCATAAGAAATATAGTAGACTTAAAATTCTGAGAAGAGCAGTATGAATTGATATAGCTCATACTTCTCAAAAAGCTTTAGTATGTAAAAAAAGTCATTGTTAGAAATCCTAAACAATCAAGAGATAAAGCAATTGCAAAACTAGATAAGGAGCAAAATAATAAATAAGTGAAATAATAAAACACATATAATTACATTGATAGAGTCAACATGAAAAATTCAATCCCATGGCCGGGATTTGAACCACGGATCTCCTGGTTTCCGTCCAGTCACTCTTACCCATTGAGCTACCATGGCCAATTTGCCATCATGACATCAAGTTCCCCAATTGACTCATATTTTCCCCGGTAAACCACAAGAGTCTCTTGCATCCGAGATACACCGCTGGTGGCAACTTACTATCCTACGTATTTGAGTGTCAGACTTCATCATTTAACTCTTATTATTTTAGTTAATTGATGGAAATTAAGCATTTCTTCAATTTAGCCGTGTATAGGCTAAGGTATTCGGTTGATAGTAAGGTGCTACAGAGACTGCAGGCGACCAACCTCAAACTGAACACAAGTGTCAGCTCTTCCGCAAGGAAATCAAGCACTTGGGCGCCACAGTCTCACCAACCATAGTGGCCACAGACATGGAGAAGACATAGGCCTTAAGAAAATGGCCTCACCCAAAAGATAAGTGAGAACTGCGCAGTTTCCTGGTGCTGTGCAGTTACTGCTGCCGCTTCATAAAGGGCTTCTCCAACATCGCCAAGCCCCTCACCCACGTGACAGAACACTGGCCATATGTGTGGACAGAGTACACCAAAGGCACTTTCCAGCAGCTGAAGAAGACTGTGCAGTGCTCCTATCTTGGGATTCCCACAACCAGGCGGTGCCTTCATTGTGGATACCGACGCAAGCGACCATTGCATTGGATGCCTCCTATCCCAAATCCAGGATGGACTCGAACGACTGCTAGCTTACTAAAGCAAGATGCTGTCTAAAGTAGAGAAAAACTACTGCGTCACCTGGTGAGAATTACTGGCGGTGGTAAACACATTGGGGCACTTCCACAAGTATCTGAATAGTCAGCTATTCCACTGGAAGACTGACCACAGCACCCTCACCTGGCTATTGAGCTTTAGGGACCTGGAAGGCCAGAGAGCACGTTGGGTTCAGAGGTTTCCAAAGTACGACCTCACCTCTGAACATCGTAGAGCGAAGAGCCACGGCAACTCAGACGCCATATCCCGAAGACCCTGCCCAGAAGAGTGTGGTCAATGCACAACAGTGGAAGAGAAGGAGCGTGTCGCAGCTGTCAGAGTAGTCATGGCAGTACCTGTAGACGGCTGGGATAGCGCAGGCCTGAGGAGGGAGCAGCTGGCAGACGCAGACTTGGGGCCACTCTTGAGACATGTGGGGGCAAGGACAAGACCAACCTGGAAAGATATCGCACCGAGGAGCGACACATATAAGGCGTACTGGGCCCAGTGGGACGCATTGAAAATCAAAGAGGGCGTGCTCTTCCGGGTATGAGAATCATCTGATGGGAAGACGCAGAGAGAAAAGTTGGTACTTCCAAGGAGTAAGGGCCCAGAGGTCTTAGAGGAAGTGTACGCTAGTGCTTCAGGAGGACACCTGGGGGGGCAAACCGAACAATCGACAAACTCCGACAATGCTACTAGTGGCTGAGGTCCCGAGCAGACGCTGAAAGGTGGTGCCGACAATGCCACGTGTGCGCGGCGAGTCGCGGGCCCCAAACTAGGAGCCGGGGTCACATGCAGCAGTACAATGTCGGAGCGCCATGCTTGTCAGATCATCCACAAGGCGAGCGACCGTATGAAGACCCGATACGACAGACAGTCTGGTTGTACCGCGCTCCCTGCAAGGAGGTACGCTGCCCTAAACTTCAACAGCCTTGGCAAGGACCGTACCGGGTGTGAAGAGGATTAACGACGCGGTCTATCGCATCCATAAGGTGCCCCGAGGAAAGATGTTAATGGTACACCTGGATCGTCCGGCCCGCTACGATGTGCTGTTCGGGACGACCAGCCCGAAAGAGGGAGCAGTGTCGCGAATCCATTTTGCTAGCTGCGGCCGGTGCACACAAAGGGACAGATAGTGCAGCGCGGAGATAAGGGACACACAATACAGTGCGGAGATAAAAGGCTGCATGGCGAAACAGATAAAGATAGATCACTGGAAAGTTGGTGTTACGTCTGGTGCCGTCTTACAGAACATTCCAGAAATGTCTAGAAATATGCATAGAGGAATATAACGAAGCCGGACTCGCCTCCGAACTGATATCGTGTGTCTGTAGCTGCGTTTTGAAAGTGAACTCATTTACGTGTGCAGAAGTGACGAGAGACTGTGTTGGTTTATGTTACCTCATCTTGCTGTCGAATGTGTACAAGGCTTATTTCTACGGAAATAAATAACATTTTGAATTTCTGCAAACTGGACTTTTAATTCTACGAACCCACAAAGTCACAGTTTTGACACTACCACATCCTGTGTATCTAAGGCAATTTTTAACAAAGATAGGGCAAGCAACCCTGACTTAGGACACATAAAATTGATGAGCCTTAAACTGGTCAAAGTGAAGAAGTGTGTGAATGTGCTGGCAAACATTATGGACATTTAGGTACACAAAATGTTAGAACTTATTTATATGTATTTAAATGAACCGCCCTGGAGTTCCATGGCTGCTAGTATTGGAAATTTGAATCCTTCCACTAGCAGAGCTGTGAGTGCCAGTCAAGCAGAGTCCATCAGTTGGAAGTTAGAGCCTGATACGTGATGTCGTGTTTACAGCATCCACCATGGAACTGAAATTGCAGCAACGCATTTCAATAAAGTTTTGTGTTCTGTTAGACAAAACTCCTACAGAAAACTTTGAGATGGTGCAGGAAGCATAAAATGACCAGGCTTTAGACAAAACAAAGTCTTTGAGTGGTATAAACGTTTCAAAGAGGGTCATGAACACCTTTACGATTCTCCGCGCCCTGGAAGACCCGTAACAGGAAAAACGGAAGTCAACATTAACACAATTGTGCAAGAAGATCGTCGCATAAGAATTTCGAAACTTGCAGACATAATGCATTTGTCTGTTGGAACTGTAGACGACATAATTCGCAATGATCCAGGCTATTGAAAAGTTGCAGCGAAATGGGTACCTCGCGTGCTGAAGGACGAACAGAAGGCTCACCGCGTCATGACGTGTCAACAATGGCTCGGAAGCTTACGCCGGGAGCCAGATGTACTGAATAGGATCATCACTTGCGACGAGAGTTGGTTCCCTCATTATGATCCGTTAACAAACCAGGAGAGTTCGTAGTGGAAACATTCATCGAGCCACAGGCCTAAGAAAGCAAAAGTTCAGAAAAGAGCAGGAAAAGTCATGCATCTCGTGTTTTTGACAAACAGGGCATTCTGTATGATCATGTTGTAACTAATCAACGCACAGTAAATACTGCTTACTATTGTGACGTACTGAAGGGGCCACTGAAGAAAACAATCGCTGAAAAGCGACTTGTTCTTGCAAGGAGATAGTGAATCTTGCATCAGGATAATGCCCCTGCTCATCGACCTTGTGCAACTCAAGATGTCACTGCAGAAATGGGTATTGAGGTCATGCGTCATCCACCTTATTCTCCGGATCTCGCACCATGCAATTTTCACCTCTTCCCTAAAGTGAAGCAGGAGCTTCGTGGTCGCCATTTTCAAAGTGATAAGGAGTTGAACAATGTTGCCATCGGTATTCTGAACAGACTGTCCAAAAATGGGTTCAATGAGTGTTTCGAACAATGGGTAAATCGTTGGAATAATTGAATTTCATCAGAGGGAGAATACTTCGAAAGTGTGTAGGTAAATGTTAGTGAAATAAAGCTATTATGTGTTAATTAAAAAAATTAGTTCGCTTATTTATTGAAGAAACATCGTAAATGAAAAACAAATGTGTCTAATCACTTATCCAAGAAAGTACAAACTAGAGAAACCAGATGAACGGCCACCGATAGACTTGCCCGCCTCGATAGCGTAGATTGTAAAATGTCTGCCTCACGTTCAAGAGGTCCCGAGTTCGAATCGTGGTCAGCGTGAGTTACCTGGATAAGGTTTTTTCCTGGGTTTTCCCTCCTCCTGCAAGACGAATGTCGGATAGCCCTAAGCTCCATGGACCCCGGACTCATTTGAGCATCATTTCACCAATTTCATTCACCGTCCGATATGAATCAACATTGGAGGACATAAATAGCAAAAAAAAAAAAAAAAAAAAATAGAAAAAACTGAACTTGGTGAGGTGAAGAGGCGAAATCAGCTCAAACTTAACAGTCAGTAAATATTTCAGATTAGGTTTTTTCATTTTCTTTTTCTTTCTTTTCTTGTGCATGTGTTCTTGATTTTACCATTTCTGTTATGTTCAAGAAAAAGCTAACGTTTGTTTCATTTAATCATGTTTTCCTCTATGTTTTATTGTGCAAAGTGTTAAACGCTTATAAGCTGTGCTTTATAAGTTAAATTTTGATTGGAAGTAAAAGGTGGAAAATGCATATTAGTAGTGATCGTGCTACTATATGTGATAAACGTTTATGATTTCTCATGCTACTCTTTGCTTATGTTATTAGACGTTTTGGTTGAAAATATAAAGTGATAAATGCTTAGGAGTTATCTTGCTGCTTCATCTTAAGATGGATTATATTATGTCCAATGTGTATAGTTTCCTATTTTGCGTAACCATAGTCGCTGAGCTTCGATGGACGCCATCTTGGAATCTGTATTATGGTCTCTCTGAGTATTGGTGTTATTGGTTTAGCGCTGTGCGCCACGCATAGCTTCGCCTTTGCATCGGCTCCAGCCAACATTGCGATCGGCGACAATGCAATACAACTATGAACTAAAAAATATTGTAATAACATAACAAAGTCAGATATAATGATAATTTCCTTAACTAGCTGTGATTACGTCAGAACCAAATTTAACCATGTTCATTATTTCTTTTATAATCGTTGCTTTTTGACTTCATTCCAGCAAATGAGCTTTTTCTGTGACTAGGACCTAAACCTGCGACTAAACCTGGTTGGGATTCAACCTCACGTTCTTCAGACTGCTCGTGGCAGTGATTAAACTGCTCAATATGGCCATTCTTCTTACATCATTTGTTTATGGGGCTGCGAGTTGGTGATAAGAGACGCGGAGTAAATGTAACTTAAAAATCAGATATGTTACTCTAATAAAACGGTTTCCTCCGTTTTTCAACCTAGAAATTTCTAAAGATTATTCTGTTTTACCCATTACCATTAACTTAATAAGTGTGTATATTACACAATCAATAATACGTTGCAGCAATAATGATTATGCTCGAGTTTGTTTAAGCGTCAGGCAACAATGCTTTCAACAATGCACGACAGGCTTGCTTCTTGTTTTTAAATTCAAAGGAAATATGCAAGGTTATTCAGATTAAGAATGCGAGTTAAGATGTATTAAATAGAATATCAAAAGACGATCTGCGTGATAGACAATAATATCCGTCGACATATCTTCATTCTGGGGGGTCCTTATGCTACAGAAATAGAGCTTATTATACTAACATTCATAAGAAATAGAAAGTTATGATAATGCAAGTATGCCTAACTCCAATGTATATGTGTTGCAAACATTCGTTTCAGAAATCAGCCTAGAAACACTCGTGATGAAGTATAAAATGCCGAAAATAATCTTAACACCTAAATGTTTGTACAAATTCCTCTCCGGCTAGGTAGAGAATAGAAAACTACTTACAGAAAACTGTTGATGGTATAGCACAACAATGTAGTCTACGCAGCCAACAGTCACAGAACACCCACTTCTAGCTATGCTCAGTCGCAGAATGAGTATACTTTGAGCGCTGCATGTACTCTTTTTGTTCAAATGCACACGCTAGATGGCACAAACAACCGGGAGCGAACAATATTCAATGTCCCCAATACAATTATTTTCGCAGCTGTGTTGCATACTAAATAATATAAATATTACCTTTATTTAGTTGAAGATTTAAGATTCATTGTATTATTTTACTGCATATGAAGCAGTTTCTATAATATTATTGGGTTATTTTACACCTTACTTGAGCTCAATTTACGATGTGAATAGGACACTTCGTTGGCTAGCCTGTGCTCTCTGAACGAAATTTTAAAGTTAGAAATTGTAATTTAAATTTTTAACGATATTAACATTTTTATAGTATTATATATTTTATTATATATTTATTATTTATATACTATTCCATTATATTATATTTAAAATGTTATTAAAGGTGTTAATGGTATTAACAAAATTAAATCTGAATGGAAGCTTCATCAACTTGTAAAATTCGCAAGGTTTGAAAGGCCTGTGAGGGCCAATCAGCAGCAAGGAAGGGAATAGATTTTCACAAAGACCTATTGGTAAATAAGTTAGCATGTAGCTAAATACCGAAAATTAATATCATGACATCCTGAATTCTACCTTCATACATATTGTCGCCTGTCCCATTTTTGGTTGGTGCCGCGGAGTGCTGTAAGGGGTGTACAAACAATTTTAATTTTACGAAGCCCATTTATCATAGGGGTGAAGCCAAGGTAGGAGAAAGGGGAACAAGGGATTTTAGAGTGCCACCCGAAAATAGAGCCGCTGGCGTACTGGATTACGAAGGCGACTGGCTGATTCAAGTAATGGGACAACTTTTAAGTTTGTAGTGGTTTGATACTCTGTGATTTGACCATCTTGAAAATTTCGTTGTGAAAGAAGCAAGCTTGTTCTATGTTGCTGTCGTAGAAGGAGAATACATCATCGCCTAATCTGTGCTACTTACTCCAGGTAGAGAGAAATGAGAATAATCATATATTTGAGTTTTAAATTGTTATTATTACTTGAGGTTTACTGTCAATAGCTGTTGCACTTTAATATGCTATAATACGTTATTCAATGGATTGCTGTGAAAACCATTCACGAAAAAATAAAAGCTTAATGGCATTTCATTAAATTGATTTTATTTTCAGATACAAGAATCAAGTGAATGATCCAATATTGAAGCTGAACTTCACTGAACTTCATTGGAGATTTCAGTCATGTTCAAATAACTTGCAGATATAAAATCAATGTTAATTGCATTTGGAATAGATTGCTGCTGTATTTGGAATTTATGGATGCCATAACCAATAAAGGAATGGTTGTAGTCATAACATTGAAGCCAGCAATTGAAAAAACTCTAACAGCAATAAAGTGCTTGTGAGAATATCTTACAGCAGATAGGCTAAAATACTATCAACATAATGCCATATTTCATGCCATTTGCGTCTGATACAAGTGTGGCTAATAAAGCCACCAAAGATTGGAGTTATGTTGGCTATCCTGAATTTTTCTTTTATGTTTTTCTATGTTCTTTCTTTTATATTGTGACTTTCTGGGTTCGCAGAATAAAAAGTCAAATTTGTCGAAATTCCAAATATTCTTTATTTCCGTCGAAATACACTGTTCAATTTCACGTAACAACATTACATCACCAATAAAGCACAAGCTACAGCTACACCGTCGATGACAGTAACATCAGCTCTCGTTACAACAACACTCTTGTTACACAACTACAACTCTGCTTAGTCATTCTGTTTACAACTACTCACTTTGCGAGCAGTCGGGTCCTTAAATATCTAATTCGTAATTCTAGATTATTCTAAAATAAGCCAGAACCCAAACAATCTCTCTCAGTCCAGAAATTTCCGGAAGAATAAAGAAACTAAATATTCTATCACATTCCAAAAGCGCAACTTAATCTATGGCTGCAAGTCCTCCACCTCAGCTATCTTTGCTCACCGGCGCTTGTTTGCAATAGCCGCGCTATCATTAACTGCTTAGCAAGGCTCATTATTACCATGAAACTTTATCCGCCAACTGTTTTCTTATTTGTGCCAAAACTTTTATGCCTGTTGCCGTGACACTGCTCCCTCCTAAAGGCTGGTCATCCCGAACAGCTCCATCGTAGCGGGTCAGACGATCCAGGTGTACCACCAACATCTTCCGTCGGGACACCTTCTGCATGCGGTACACCACGTCGTTAATCCTCTTCACCACCCGGTACGGTCCTTGGCACGACTGTTGAATTTTATAGATTGTTCGATTTGCTCTCAGGTGTCCTCCTGAAGTACCGGCGTGCACTTTCTACAAGACTTCCCGGACCTTACTTCGGGGAAGTACCAATTGCTCCCTCTGCATCTTCCCCTCTAGCGATTCCCATAACCGGAACAGCACGCCATCTCTTCTCTTCAGTGAGTCCCATTGGACCCAGTACGACTTGTAGGTGGCGCTTCTCGGTGCGATGTCCTCCCAAGTCGGTCTTGTCCCTGCCTCCACTTCTCTCAAGACTGGCCCCAATTCTGCGTCCACAGCTGCTCCCTCGTCAGGCCTGCGCTATCCCAGCCATTCGCAGTCACTGCCGTGACTACTCGGACTGCTGCGGCATGCTCCTTCTCTTCCACTCTTGTGCATTGGCCGCATTCATCTGGGCAGGGTCTTCGGGACATGGCGTATGTGTTACCGTGGATCTTCCCTCTACGATGTTCAGAGGGGAAGTCGTACTCCTGCAGCCTCTGGACCCAACGTGCTGTCTGGCCTTCCAGGTTCTTAAAGCTCAATGGCCAGGTTAGGGCGGAATGGTCAGCCCTCAGCTGGAATGGCTGCCGTACAGCTATTTGTGGAAGTGCTCCACGGTCTATACTACCGCCAGTAATTCTCGCCGGGTGACGCAGTAGTTCTTCTCTGACTTGGTTAGCGTCTTACTGTAGTAGGCTACTACCCGCACGTGGCCGTCCTGAACTTGCGATAGGAGGCCTCCAATGCAATGGTCGCTGGCGTCGGTATCCATAATGAAAGCGCCGCCTTGTTGTGGCAATCCCAAAATGGGAGCGCTGCACAGGGTCTTCAGGTGCTGGAAAGCGTCTTCAGCGTCATCCGTCCACACATAGGGTCGGTGTTCCTCTGTCAGGTGGGTAAGGAGTTTGGTGATGTTGGAGAACCCCTTTATGAAGCGTCGGTGATAACTGCAGAACCCCAGGAAACTGCGTAACTCTCGCTTAATCTTTGGGCGAGGTTAATCACTCACAGCCTGGGTTTTCTCCGCGTCTGTGGCCACTCCGGTTGGTGAGACTATGTGGCCCAAGTAGTTAACTCCCTTGCGGAAGAGCTGGCACTTCTTCGCGTTCAGCTTCAAGTTGGTTGCCTGCAGACTCTGTAACATCTTGCTTAGCTTGTCGAGATGGTCTTGGAAGGTCTTGCGACCATGATGTCTTCCAGGTATAGCAGGCATGCGTCATATGTCAGTCCTCTCATTACTGTTTCCATGAGGCGTTGAAATGTGGGTGGTGAATTGCAGAGGCCAAAGGGCATAACTGTGAACTTCCAAAGCCCTTGGCCTGTGGATGATGCCGTCTTCTCCTTATCTATCAAGTCTAGAGCCACCTGCTAGTAACCCGACTTCAGGTCCAGGGTCGAGAACCACTGTGCACCAGCTAGCGTGTCCAGGGTATCGTCAATCCAGGGTAAGGGGAAACAGTCCTTCCGGGTGACAGCGAGCAGCTTCCTGTAGTCCACACAGAAGAGTAGCTCGCCGTTCTTCTTGTCACCAGAACTACAGGGAAACACCAAGAGCTGTCAGACTCTTCAATCACTCCCCTGGGTTTAATGTCATCTACCATATCCTGTACCGCTGCTTGTTTCGCCAGCAGAACGCGTCTAGGTGGTTGCCGAATAGGCCGGGCGTCTCCAGTGTCGATGTGGTGGAGCACGCGATCCGTGCGGCCGTAGTCGCTGTCGCCTTGGCTGAAGACGCGCTGGTATCACCTAAGCAGTTGTCGAACTCTCTCCAGCTGTTCTGTGGTCAGGTGATTGGCCACCCTCTCCAGTAAACCTTCCAGCCTGGGCCCCAGGGGTTGTGTCGGCACCGGCTCCTTTGTCTTGTCGATTGCGGTTATGCTGACCACGGACTCGCACGTCTCCAGCTACGTTCTGGCCTGGACCCTTTGATCGGTGTCTGCCAGGTTGAGCAGCGTCACTGCCACTTCCTCTCGGCACGGCAATAATGTCCTGCGTACACAGAGTCTGTGCACAGGCGTCTTCTGGTCCTGCATCATGTTCTTCGTTCGCTGGCCTTCTAGTCGCGCCGTCACCACCACCTCGCTTCTCGCGGGAAACACCATGTCTTCCTTCAAGATGACCCTGCACACTCCAAGGCGCTCTTCGGGTTGCCTAAGTATCACTTCTTCTCCATTAAGCCGTTGGACCTTCCTGCCGACGTCGACCGTCGCCTCGTGGCTCCTGAAGGCATCCAATCTCAGTAACACTTCCTCAGCCACCTTCGCAACAAACACCCACAGACGCACGGTACTCTGTCCCAAGGTCAACTTCAGTAGGGCCTCCTTCTCTACAGGCAAGTTGTCGCCCGATGCAGTCATTAAATGGTATGGTCGGCTCGGCTTCCTCGTCGGCAAGCCCTTGGCCACGTCAGGTCTGATGATGGTCACGGCTGCCCCGGTGTCCACAAGTGCGCGGCATGGCTTTCCTCTCACCCAACCGTCCGCCATGAGACCATCATCCATACGTCGGCTGACGCCATGCAGTGTCACTCGAAGGGATTGTGGTGACGGCACCGTCGTGCCCCTTACCACGTCGACCCTCACTCGTTTTCGGGCTGCTCTTGCTGGATTGGGCAGTCTCTCTCTAGGTGCCCCGTCTAGCCACACCTCCAACATATGTCAATTTTTCCTTGCCGGCGTCCTTCGGCTGGTCTTCGGTCTCCATTGTAGTGGATACACCTTGTTCTCGAAGACGGGGTAGCCGTCACTTTGGCCGCCTCCATCCTAAATGCGGCCATTAACGCCTCGTGGCTAGTTTTGTAGTCGCCAAGCATTAGGCGGTCACGTACCACGTCGAAGAAGGTGCAGACAGCTTCAGTTGTTCAATTGCAAGGGCGAACTTCTGCAGCGTCTCCCCTGGCATCGGCGTCCTTGACTTCAGTTGACTGCGGTAGGCTGGGGCTAAGTGCTGGTTTCTGAAGCGATTTTCCAGGGACTCCCAGATGTCTTTGGGCGCCACCGCTATCTTGAATTCATTCAGAACCTCTGCGGCTCGTCCCTGGAGGCTGGCTATTAGCTGTGCGGCCTATTCTTCTGGTGACCACCTGCTGTGCTTGGCCACTGTGTCGAATTGACATTAAATTCTCCATTTGACTCGTATATTTCCCCGTTAAATTACTAGGGTCTCTTGCATCCGAGATACACCATTTGTGGCGACTTACTCTCGTAAGTACTTGAGTACCAAGCTTCATTATTAAACTCTTATTAGTTTAGTTAATTGATGGAAATTAATAATTTCTTCACATTAGCTGTAGTGCTTACGATAGTAGGGCGCCACAAACGGTGTATCTCTAATGCGAGAGCCCCTAGTGATTTACCGGGGAAATATACGAGTCAAATAGAAAATTTAGTATCAAGACGGCACGTTGGCCATGGTAGCTCAATGGGTTAGAGCGACTGGACGGAAACCACGAGATCCGTGGTTCAAATCCCGGCCATGACACTGAATTTTTCATGTTGACTCTATCAAAAACTTTAGCCTATATACGGCTAGTGTGAAGAAATGATTAATTTCCATCACTTAACTAAAATAATAGGAGTTAAATGATGAAGCCTGGGACTCAAGTACTTACGATATTAAGGCACCACAAACTGTGTATCTTGAATGCGAGGGGCCCTAGTGGTTTACTGGGCAAATATACAAGTCAAATGGAGAAATAAGTGTCAGGACGGCATGTTGGCCATAGTAGCTCAATGGGTTAGAGCAACTGGACGGAAACCAGGACATCCGGGGCTCAAATCCCGCCCATAGCATTGAATTTTTAATGTTGACTCTATCAAAAGCCTTAGCCTATATGCAGCCAGTATGAAGAAATGATTGATTTCCATTGAAAGATGCTTTTACAAAATACAATGGTTCTGCAAGCTTGTAGGTGATATCACAAACGTCCGTACAGTTCCGAATCTCAAAGCAAAAGAAAAATGTCAAATCCTGTTTCACTTATCTATGTAGATATCTTGTGTCTACAGTATCCAGACTTCTACTAATCCCATCCCCTCTAAGAACTATTGAGTTTTCTCACTGTTTTCCTTGACAACCAACTATTTCATTGCAATGAAAGTCTGCGTTGCCTGCCATATATATTTATATTCTTTCCTTTTTCAAACGCTTTTCAGATATTCTTACTCATCCATCACATATACGTTCCAACACACATAATGTTCAATAAACAAATCACATAAAAAGTTGTACAAAATCAATAATTATTTTTTCCTTCTGAGGCCCAAATTCATTAGAAACAATCAGCCCTAAAATACCGTTTCAAGGTCTTGGAAAAAATGTAATTTTATTAACATGTTAATAGAACCTTATTTATATGTAATGCACTTATACATAACCCACAGTTATACATATTAAAATTCAGTGAAATATAGCCGAGTTATATATAACTAAATAAGATGGTCACAAACTATCTTAAAAGAAACTTTAAATACAATTTCCTTATCACCGCTGACAAATACACAAGCTGCTTGGATGGCTTTTGGACATGAAAACAGAACACAAAGATATTAGCTTGTATCTTTCGGCACAAATGTTATGGCAACCAATGACAAGTAAAGGTAATTTTTAGTATCTGATATTTGCTGTTGAATAGCGGGTTTGTCCTTCAGTTCTAAGTTGCTTATATAATCAGTCAAGCACTAACCCATGACTTGCATTTAATGCAAGAAAAGTGAAGCATGACAAATTGGCTGAATAGTTTAAAGCGCGAAATTTTCTAAATAATCTTTGCTTCGTACATATCTTTATTGTTTGCAAAGTTTTATACATGCTGGCCCACAGTATATTACCCTTTAAACAATGATGCATTATAAACACTTACCGTTAATACATATGTATAATATGTATAGTCAATTTATAATGTCACCCAAACGTCCGAACTTCCTATAGAACTGGCCGGCAGCAGCAGGAGACGGTAGGCGTTGGCCACGCCCCCCTCATTTGTCTTATAGCGGTAACGAGGGTTGGCTGGAAAAACATCACTGTGCCGTCCCTTTCCGTTCCACCTGAGTTCTCAAACTTACGGGATATTTCATCTAATCCAGAACCTTCTCGATTGGCCAGCTGACCTTATATAAGCAACACTATGGGTCAGTCAGGCAGTTCTTGGCAAGCAGCGTAAGAGTGCAGTGCTAGTGTAAGGACGAGAAGACTGTGTACGTGCATCGGAGGATTGTACGTAATCGCGAGAGCAAACTGGAATTGTAACGGACGAACTGGTGAATGGTGATTGTGTGCATTACGTAATTCTGTGTAATTGCCAAGTGTTCAACTGTAAGTCGGTGGAAATAAAGAACATTTTTGATGTTGCAATTGGACTTTTCATTTCACGAACCCACAAAGTCACACTGGTGTCAGGAAGCGGGACGACAACATCACCGAACATTACAACCATGGACGCGGCATTGGAAAAGATTTTGGAGAAGACGATGGAAATGAAGGCCGAACTGACCTCGGAAATGAAGACGGCGAATGACAACATCACCGAGAAAATGGACGCGAAGATGACCGAGTTAACAAAAACAGAAGCGGTAAATAACAACCTGGCCGCAAAGCTGGAAGAAATGAAGACGGCTAACCATAACCTCAAGGCGAAGATGGAAGAAATGAAGGTTGCGAACGAGGCCCTCGCCGACAAATTTGAGGATCAGTTGGCCGGCGTGAGGGAGATGTCACGGGGCTCGGCAAGCGGATCGGCCAAGTGGAAAAACGCCTCGGAGACCTGGCAAACCGCGTTAATGAGCTGGAAGGAAAGGCCAACAGCAGCGTCAAGTCCCTGAACGCCATGGTGGAGGACGTCGTCGGCAGGAGGTTGAAGGATTTGAAGGCCGACGCAACGGGACGCGACACAACATCGGCGCGCGTAAAACCTCCGAAATATGACGGTGCGTCAACGTTTGAAGTCTTCCGCCGGCAATTCGACGCACGGGCCAAGCACAACAAATGGTCACCAGAGGAGGAGGCCACACATTTAATAGCCAGCCTCCAGGGACCGGCCGCGGAAGTCCTAAAGGCGGTGCAGACAACGGCGGCGCCCAAGGACACCTGGGAAGCCGTGGAGAATCGGTTCGGAAACCACAGCTTAGCCGCAACGTACCGCAGCCAGCTAAAGGCCAAGTCACAGCAGCCGGGAGAGACGCTGCAGGAGTTCGCCCTGGCAGTTGAACAACTAGCAAGCAAGGCCCTAGTCAACCTCCCTCCAGAGTTCGTATCCCGGGAAGCCGCCTACACATTCGTGGACGGGGTACGAGATACGGAGATTCGTCAGCGCCTAATGCTCGGCGATTATAAAACACCGGAGATAGAAGACCAACCGAGGGACGCCGGCGAACACCTAGTGGCCTGTGTTGGAGGTGTGGGCAGCCCGAACACCTGCAAAGACTGCCCACACCAGGAAGAGCAGCCGGAAAACGAGTAAGGCCTGTCGTGGAGAGGGGCACGTCGGCGCCATCACCACCATCCCCTCGAGTGACACTGCGCACCGTCAGCCGGCATATGGATGACAGCCTCATCGCGGAAGGTTGTGTAAGAGGAAAGCCGTGCCGAGTGCTGGTGGACCACGGGGTGGCCGTGACCATCATCAGACCTGACGTGGCGAAAGGTTTGCCGACAAGGAAACCGAGCCGACCATACCAGCTCGTCACGGCATCGGGCGACACCTGGCCTGTGGAGAGGAGGCCCTGCTGAAGCTGCCCTTGGGAAGGGGCACCGTACGTCTATGGGTGTTCGTCGCAAAAGTGGCTGAGGAGGTGATACTTGGATTGGATGCCCTCAGGAGCCATGAGGCGACGGTCGACGTCGGCAAGAAGGTCCTGCGGCTCAACGGAGAAGAGGTTATACTCCGTCAACCAGAAGAGCGCCTTGGAATTTGGAGGGTCGTCTTGAGCGAAGACATGGTTGTCCCCGCGAGGAGTGAGGTGGTGGTGACTGCGCGACTGGAAGGCCAGAGAACCAGTTACCTGATGCTGGACCAGAAGATGCCTGTACACGGACTGTGTGTGGCCAGGGCATTGCTCCCGTGACGAGAGGAGGTGCCAGTGAGACTGCTAAATCCAACGGACACCGGTCACGCCGTCCAGGCCGAGACGGAGTTAGGAACGTGCGAGCCCGTGGTGAGCGTCACAGCAATCGACAGGGCACAGGAGCTGGTGCCGATGCAACATCTGGGGCCCCGGCTAGAAAGCCTACTGGAGAGGGCGGCCGACCACCTGACCGCAGAGCAGCTGGAGAAAGTTCGACAACTGCTGGGGCGATACCAGATGGTCTTAAGCCAACGCGACAGTGACTACGGCCACACGGACAAAGTGCTTCAACGCCTCGACACCGGGGATGCCCGGCCTGTTCGGCAACCACATAGATGCGCTCCGCTGGCGAGGCAAGGGGCGATACGAGACATGCTGGAGGACATGAGATCAAGGGGAGGGATTGAAGAGTCTGACATCCCTTGGTGTTCCCCTATAGTCTTGGTGACAAATAAGAACGGCGAGCTGCGCTTCTGCGTAGACTACCGAAAGTTGAACGCTGTCACCCGGAAGGACTGCTTCCCCTTACCCCGGATTGACCACACCCTGGACACGCTAGCTGTTGCACAGTGGTTCCCGACCCTGGACCTGAAGTCCGGCTACTAACAGGTAGCTCTAGACCAAAGAGACAAGTAGAAGACCGCATTCTCCACAGGCCAAGGGCTCTGGCAGTTCACCGTTTTGCCCTATGGCCTCTGCAACGCACCAGCTACCTTCCAACGCCTCATGGAGTCAGTTATTAGAGGACTGACTTACGACGCCTGCCTGCTATACCTGCACATCATCATCGTCGGTAAGACTTTCGAAGATCATCTCGAGAATCTGGGTAAGGTGCTACAGAGATTGCAGGCGACCAACTTGAAGCTGAACGCGAAGAAGTGCCAGCTCTTCCGCAAGGAAGTTAACTACTTAGGCCACATATTCTCAGCAACCGGAGTGGCCACAGACCCGGAGAAGACACAGGCTGTGAGAGATTGGCCTCGCCCAAAGGATAAGAAAGAGTTGCGTAGTTTCCTGGGGCTGTGCAGTTATAACCGCCGCTTCATAAAGGGGTTCTCCAACATCGCAAAACCCATCACCCGCCTGACAGAGGAACACTGGCCTTATGTATGGACAGAGGACGCCGAAAACGCTTCCCAGCACGTAAAGGAGGCCCTGTGCAGTGCTCCAATTTTGGGTTTCCCACAACCAGGTGGCGCCTTCATAGTGGACACCGACGCCAGCGGCATTGCATTGGAGGTGTCCTATCGCAGATCCAGGACGGCCATGAGGTGGTGATAGCCTACTACAGCAAGACGTTATCCAAGGCAGAGAAGAACTACTGCGTCACCCGACGAGAATTATTGGCGGTAGTAAAGACCTTGGAGCACTTCCACAAGTACCTGTACGGCCAGCCATTCCACCTGAGGACTGACCATTCCGCCCTAACCTGGCTATTGGGTTTTAAGAACCTGAAAGGCCAGACAGCACGTTGGTTCAAGAGGCTGCAGGAGTACGACTTCACCTTGGAACATCGTAGAGGGAAGAGCCACGGTAACGCTGACGCCATGTCCCGAAGACCCTGTCCAGAAGAGTGCGGCCAGTGCACAAGAGTGGAGGAGCAGGAGCGTGCTGCGGCAGTCCAAGTAGTCACGGCAGTGCCTGCGGATGGCTGGGATAGCGCAGGCATGAGGAGGGAGCAGCTGGCGGACGCAGACTTGGGGCCACTCTTGAGGGAAGTGGAGGCAGAGACGAGGCCAACCTGGGAGGACATCGCACCGAGGAGCGCCACCTTCAAGTCGTACTGGGGCCAATGGGACTCGTTGAAGACCACAGAGGGCGTGCTGTTCCGGGTATGGGTGTCACCTGATGGGAAGGCGCAGAGAGAACATTTGGTACTTCCCCGGAGTAATGTCCCGGAAGTCTTGGAGGAAGTGCACGCCGGTACTTCAGGAGGACACCTGGGAGCGAGACGAACGATTGACAAACTACGGCAGCGCTACTACTGGCTGAGACTCCGAGCATATGCTGAGAGGTGGTGCCGTCAGTGTCATGTGTGCGCGGCGAGTCGCTGCGCCCAGACTAGGAGTCGGAGTCGCATGCAGCAGTACAACGTCTGAGCGCCATTCGAACAAATCGCCCTTGACATTGCTGGACCGTTCCCGGTTTTCGACCGAGGCAACAAGTACCTAATTGTGGTCGGAGACTACTTCACCAAGTGGCCGGAGGTGTATGCCATCCCAAACCAAGAGGCAAAGATAATCACAGACTGCCTCGTGGAGCAAGTGTTCTGTCTATTTGGTGTGCCGTTGGAGCTACACAGTGACCAGGGTACCAACTTTGAGTCCAACCTAATGAAGGAGGCACTACAAAGGCTTGGGATGAACAAGACCCGCACGACGCCTCTACATCCCCAGTCGGATGGCATGGTCGAAAGATACATCAAGACCTTAGAGGAACACCTGAGGAAGGTCGTGGCCAGCCATCAGCAAGACTGGGACGTCTAGGTGCCACTGTTCTTGCTGGCCTACCGCTCGTCTACACACGACACAACGGGGATCACGTCAGCCAACTTAATGTTCGGCCGAGAGTTACGTCTCCCTTGTGACCTGGCCTTTGGAAGCCCTCCGGAAGCGAAACAGCTAGCGACCGAGTGTGTGGAGAACTTGGTGGACCATCACGACATGCACGAGATGGCTCGCCAGAACATCCAGATGGCGAGTGACCGCATGAAGACCAGGTATGACAGGCAGGCCAACAGCCAAGGGTTCCAGCAAGGTGACCTGTTCTGGCTATACAATCCTACCCGGACCAAGGGACGCTGCCCGAAGCTCCAGCAGCCTTGGCAAGGGCCATACCGGGTGGTGAAGAGGATTAACGACGTGGTCTAGCGCATCCAGAAGGTTCCCCGAGGGAAGATGTTGGTGGTACACCTGGATCGCCTGGCACGCTACGATGGTGCTGTTCGGGACGACCAGCTTTGAGGAGAGAGCAGTGTCACCCGCACATCGGAACTCCCTATAGAACCGGCCGGCAGCATTAGGAGACGGTAGGCACTCGTCACGCCCCCCTCGCTTGTCTTATAGCGGTAACGAGTGTTGGCTGGGAAAACATCACTGTGCCGCCCTTTCTGTTCCACCTGAGTTCTCGTACTTATGGGATATTTCATCTAATCCAGAACCTTCTCGATTGGCCAGCTGACCCTATATAAGCAACAGGTCGGGTCAGTCAGGCAGTTCTTGACAAGCAGCGTAAGAGTGCAGTGCTAGTGTAAGGACGAGAAGACTGTGTACGTGCATCGAAGGATTGTAAGTAATCGTGAGGGAAAAGAGGAACTGTAACGGACGAACTGGTGAATGGTAATTGTTTGCATTACGTAATTCTGTGTAATTGGCAAGTGTTCAACTGTAAGTCGGTGGAAATAAAGAACATTTTCGAGTGGTGCAATTGGACTTTTCATTTCACGAACCCACAAAGTTACAATAATAAAAGGGTCATCATTTCTTATAAGATAAGTGAAGTTTTTTAAGTTACAAGTGATTATATTTGCATATACCTGATCAAAAGTTGCAAAGAAGAACTGTTTCTGTTTAGAAATTTGGAGCTCCACCATAAAAATCCCTGTGAATTTTCGACACTGCTTGTTTCTATGGAAGAAACTTGGATGCATCACTATACTCCTGAAAGTAGATCACCGTCAAAACAGTGGATTGCCGAAGTGAACCAACTCCATAAAAGGACAAGTTTGTTAGCTAACAAGGTTGGGCAAGTGTTTTCTGGGATGCACAGGGAATTATTTTCTTTGATTACTTGGACAAGGGTAAAAGTATCACTGGTGACTACTATACAAGCTTACTGCAACGTTTGAGTGATGAGGTGAAACGACATCATTTGGCAAAGAAAAACTCTTGTTTCTTCATGACAGTGCTCCATCCCATTGTTCAGTCATTGCAATGGGAAAGATGTGCAAATTAAAGTTCGAGCTGCTTGAACATCCATCCTATATAAAAGATCTAGCACCCAGCGATTACCTCCTGTTGTCAAACCTCAAAAAATTTCTTGGAGGACGGTAAACAGCTATTTTGAGTACCATGATAAATCGCACAACAGAGATGGATTAAGTAAATTAGAACACTGACATGACAAATGTATTAGCCTTTCTTGGAATTATGTTGAGCAATAGAGAGAAAATATTTTTAAATGGCTTTTTATTGTGAGGACTGGGACTTATCAGTCGATCCTCGTAATTAACAAATGCTCTATTGTGTGCTACAATTGAAAATCCTATCAGCAAGAGGTATATGTGTTACCATTTCATTTACTATCAGCCATTTAAAGCATTTGGAGTACATCAGATAATATAAGTTTAAAATTCCAACAGGCAATTTAATCCTAGACAAGTTTGGTTAAAATTCAAATTAAACTTATATTTGAACAAAACAAAACATGAAGTTTTACTGAAACTCTAAATAAACTTACTAAAAGTTAGCTTTATTTACAGATATATTTGATTATGTGTTTATATAAGTATTACTATATATGTATTTTTATACTCCTACAATTTGCCTGCCTCACATTCAAGAGGTTCCGAGTTCAAATCTCCGTCAGTTTCATCAGATAGGTCCTATTATATTTGGTCATGGACATAAGTATTCATACAGTTACCAATAATAAGGAAACCTTTTTATTTTGGGCAATTTCCGCTTTTGAAAATGCAAACACTTGTCATACATATGAACTTCAAACATCCTATTAGTATATTGATGTATTGGCAATAGATTTACTGCATTCTACAAAATGTAAAAATATGGTTGTTCTCAGGGTGGCATTTTGAACGGGATATAAGTATTTGTACAGCGACGGTAAACAGAAAACTGACTATCTGGTAATTCACAAAATTCCTTCATTTACAGCTGCAGTGCTGCAGTTATTTTATTTATATGGTGTTAAGAGAGTTAAAATGGGTTGCAAGGTAAAGCAAAATCTATATCTAAGAAAGGTGATAGTTGATTTACATAAACAGAAAACATTAATATTCTGAAATAGCTCATCCTGTAGGTAGAAGTCCTACACTGCAAAGTGTCTAACATTTTACAGAAAGCAATATGTTAATAAATAAACAAAGAGTGGACCGCCTACAGAAACTAAATTCTAAGAACAAAGACAAGTGATAAAAATTGTGAAGAAAGAACCCACATATTGCCTTCTCTAAAATTGCGGGCTATATAGAAGAACAGTGTGGGAATAACTTAACATCCAAGACCATAAGACGACTCATGAGTTATAATGGATTCCGTTTCAGGATACCTAAAAGGAAGCAGACAAAATAAGAAGAACAGGCTGTATTTGCAAAGGAATGTGTAAGAAAGGACAGTGCATTCTTGGAAAAAGTTATATTTTTGGGACAAAAGTAAATTTAATACATTTTGTAAAGAAATAAGAGTGCGCAGAATGTCGAATACTGCACTAGATCTTCACAATTTTCAAACAAGAGTAGAACATGGAGGTTGTGTGTTATGGTCTGGGAATCTGCCTTGCTCTTTTTTTTTAATTTACATCTCCAACATTAAGTTATATCAATGTTACTTCAAGGCAAAAGAGTATTGAAGTAATGTTACTTCTTCTACTCACTCTTCTACAAACTACACTTTCAAAAGCTTATACTCCCACCTACTTGTTAATTGAGATAATCCTTCATTACAAATTGAAACAGGATATATTAGGTAATGCAGATTTTTAAAAACTAGTTCTTATCCGACAATTTTGAAATGTGATTTATTACATCAAATTGATAATTTATTTGATAATGATGTGTTCTTTAGTGAGATTCTACATTTCTGATGTGTAATAATTACAGCAAACAGTTCTAACATGAATCACCTAGAAGTATGCCAAAATCAGGCCCTGCGATTAATAACCAGTGCAGGATAATCAACTCCAATCACGACAATGCAAGCCTTAACTCGGAACTATCCAATACATCTAACTTTAGAGGAGCAGGCACTAACACAACATGAAAAAATGTTGCGGTTAAAAACAACAAAATGGGAGAAAAGATTACTACAACCAATGAATATTAAACACAAACAAGTTTCCTACACAAAGTTATGGAATTAAAAACAGTTCTGAATCTTTCTAATTCTAAAGAAAACATTTTAATCAAAGAAACCCCACTGACTTTTGAACCAATTAATATTCAACTAGATTTAGAACAAATAGTTACAATATCTGAAACTTCCAAACCTGCACGAAAAGCACTAGCATTAGAAACTGTGAACATAGATACCCACCTGAAGAATAGTTACATATCTACATAGATGGATCTAACTTGTAGAACAACTTAGGAGCAGGAATTAAGTGTGCACTGTTCTCATTCTATCAACCAACAGAATACCACACAACAAATTTTGTTGCAGAAGTAACGGCTATTCATATTTCACTCCAACACCTTCTATACAGAATAGATAAATTCAAAAATGCTGTCATACTTTCTGATTCTAAAGCAGTATTATGTGCAATAAATTCATATAAAATGAGGTCAATCCAAATTAAAAATGTCAGAAAATGATCCAAAAACTTCAAAAACTACAGAAAAGAATTATATTACAATGGATACCTGCATATTGTGGAATTGCTGGAAATGAAACCACCTAGAATTTAATTTAAGAAACTGCATAGTGCCATCAGATACAGGTAATCCTTCATTTTTCAACATTTCTAGTGCAGCTATGTTTCAATGTCAAAAATATTTGCAGCTAGAGTATCACTTTACCTTTCAATAGTACTTGCATATAAAGCTTTTCTGGACAAATTTGGAGCTAGTTTTAACAACATATTCTTTTCTGAGTGGAACAACTCCCTTAAGTCTGAAAATTGTGTTTCGACTGTGTTGTATTCCAAAGTATTTTGTCCCTAAGTAGTGCTATGCATATTTGCAATAAATGTCATACTTTTGTCGGAATCAGGTATTATGAATGTTCTATCAGGTCTGTTTAACCAGTTATTTCTTATACATTTTAGTAAATGCACGCTGTCAAAAAGAAGAAATAATGGCTTTGAGGGATCAGCTGGTTTAGGAATACGTTTCCAAGGTTCCTCCCCGAAGAGTTCAAAGGTTCTTCTGTTTGTGGTGTGGTTAACTGATATTAGACACACAACACCAAACTGAAGTTCACTCATTAAAGCTAGAACCTCTGTTGTTATTATTAACAGAGTATTGGCATTCATATTGTTTACTGCAAACAGAGCAATTATGTCTTTATGCTGTAAATGAAGAGTAGAGTACATAAAGGCCTCAATGGTAGTAGAAGAGTCAGTTCATGATGTATTTTCAGCAACAGCTACTATTTTGCCTGCTTTATATGACAGTTTTGCATTCATATAAATTTCATCTAATAGAACTGCCAGTACTTTAACATCACTGGTCAGATATTTGCACTTCTCTTTCAACAAAGACTTGTGAGTGTCCTAAGCCAGGGGTGCTTGGTCCTGTCTTTGTTAAAAATTGCCTTAAATACAAAAGAGGAGGTAATGTCAATACATTAGTTTTTCTAATTGTTTCATATTCACCTGAACATGCATATGAAATGTTTGCAGCCCATATCAAGGTATCTGCAGAATATTTACCCTGACTAGCACAGGATAGCTTCAGCTGTAGCTGCTCTAAAGCAAACTTTATCCTACTGGACATCCCTGCATCCTCCGTACCACGTAATAATGTTTCTTGCATATTATTTACAAACATAGTAACTTTTTCTGATAAGGACATGCTGCTCACACTGCCATATTTAAGAGAACTCACCAGATTGTCCAGTTTACTCCATCTGTCACATTTGAAGATGTCAGTTTCCTCACTCTGCAAGATCCATCTAAAATTTTCAACTGGTAGGTTCATACTATTGCAAAACCCCCTAACTTATAAGTTATGAAATATTTTGAAACTCACATTAACTGAAGAAATATCACTGAAGCTGGCTCATCTGGAATGTTAATGAGAAGAATATATTCCTCTTAAATAATGATGCCAGCTTCAGAGATGTTCCTTCACTTAATGTGAGTTTCAAAATATTTCATAACCTAGAAGTGAGGGGTTTTTGCAATAATATGAACCTACCAGTTGAAAATTTGAGATAAATAATGCAGAGTGAGGGAACTGACATCTTCAAATGTGACAGATGGAGTAAACTGGACAATCTGGTGAGTTATCTTAAATATTGAAGTGTGAGCAGCATGTTCCTACCAGAAAAAGTTACTATGTTTGTAAACAATATGCAAGAAACATTATTACTTGGTACGGAGGATGCAGGGATGTCCAGTAATATACAGTTTGCTTTAGAGCAGGTACAGCTGGAGCTAGCCTGTGCTAGTCAGGTGTAATATTCTCCAGATGCTTTGATATTGGCTACAAACATTTCATATGTATATCCAGGTGCATATGAAACAATTAGAAACACTGATGCATTGACCTTACCTCCTCCTTTGTATCTAAGGCAATTTTTAACAAAGATAGGACCAAGCACCCCTGGCTTAGGAAACTCACGAGTCTTTCTTGAAATAGAAGTGCAAACATCTGACCAGTGATGAGAAGGTAGTGGCATTCTATTATATGAAATTTATGTGAATGCAAAAGTATCATAAAAGCAGGGAAAATAGTAGGGTTGCTGAAAATACATCAGCAACTGACTAAGTTACTACCATTGAGGGCTTTATGTACTCTTCTCTTCATTCACAGCATAAAGACATAATTGCTCTGTTTCCAGCAAAAATGTGAATGCCAATACTCTGTTAACAGTAACAACAGAAGTCCTAACATTAATGAGTGAACTTTAGTTTGATATTACGTGTTTAATATCAGATAATCACAACCCAAATGGAAAAACCTTTGAACTCTTGGGGGAGGAACCTTGAAAACTAATATTCCTAACCCAGCTGATCCCTCAAAGCCATTAATTCTTCTTTTCGACAGTGTGCATTTACTAAAATGTATAAGAAATAACTGGTTAAACAGAACTGGTGGAACATTCCTATTACCTGATTCTGATAAAACTATGACATTTATTGCAAATATGCATAGAAGTACTGAAGGACAAAATAATTTGGAATACCACACAGTAGAAGGACAAGTTTCAGACTTCAGAGACTTGTTCCACTCTGAAAAGAATATGTTGATAAAACTAGCTCTGAATTTGTCTAGAAAAGCTTTACATGCAGGTACTACTGAAATTCAAAATGATACTCTAGCTGCAAATACTTTTGACATTAAAAACTTGGTTGTACTAGAAGTGTTGAAATATGCAAGATATCCTGTATCTGATAGTACTATACTGTTTCTTAAATTAATTTCTAGGTGGTGGACCATTTGAAATGTCCAGCATCCTATGAAAGAGAAGTAAATGAAAAATGATAATGCAGTTCCAATTACTGGTCCTAATGACCATAAACTTGCATTCTTAGAAAATCTAAAAGCTTATATTGAAATATGGCATACACACAGTGACGGGAAATTAACAAGTGAAACTTATTTAGCCCTTGTGCACACAATTACCACAATAGTACAATTAGCCAATTATATTTTTAGTAAATACAAATGGTCATATATACCCAGAGCAAACTACAGACAGAGGTTTTTGAGGATATTTTTGGGGCCTGTAGAAGGTTAAGTGTGAGTACATATAATGTTTGTGAGGAACAAGTCCTCGAGTCAGAAAGGAGACTCAAAATTCTGAGTCTGCCAAAACTAAAATGTGCAAGGTTAGGTGAATTTACTGTGAATGATTTCGCAGTAACTTTCGACCAAGAAAAAGAAGTGGGCATAGAAAACTTAGATCAACTACAGAATGAACTGGATGAAGTACCATATATCGCTGTTCCTTTAGAAAGGCAGCGGATATTATTATGCATAGCCAGCTATGCTGGTATGAAAGTACTGGGAAGTGTGGAAAAAAATGAGAAATGTTTAGATTGTAACCATATGCTGAAAAAAATGGAGATATTAATATGGGCTGTGAAAAGGAACTGCTTTGTTACTTCTTGGAATTAAATACAGGTGGTTTAAAATGTCCATCTTTCTGATGTGCCTTGCATGTGAACTTTATAGGTTAGTTCAGGTACTAATTGGCAGTAGGTATGAACTTGACTTTTAAAACTGAAAAATCAGAGGGATGTTGTAAAATTGGGCATTCAACTTATTTAAACTTTGCTAGATAATAAAGATCATGTCTGCAAATGTGGGGTGCCTCTACTTGTCAAAGTCAAGAAATGTGCGAAAGTACTGGCAATTACATTTATAAACAATTACACAAAGTTGTTAAATGAAAAAAATGTGTCTAAAAACTTACCTAAGAAACTGCAAAATAGAGAATCCAGAAGAAAAGCCACTAAGTACTGGCAATTACATTTATAAACAATTACACAAAGTTGTTAAGAGAAACAAATGTTTCTAAAAGCCTTACGTAAGAAACTGCAAAATAGAGAATCCAGAAGAAAAGCCACTTCTGAACTTGGTGACAATGTGAAGAGACTGTAGGAGTTCAAACTCAGCAGCAAGTAAATATTTCAGGTTAGCTTTTTGTTTTATTTTTATATATTTGTTCTTTTCTTGTGCATGTGTTCTTGATTTTACCATTTCTGTTGAGTTCAAACTGATGGGTATGACTGGTAGCGTTAAAAAGTTAACTTTTGATTCATTTAATGTTTATCTCCACATTTTTCATTTTACAAAGTGTTTAATGATTATGATTTTTCATGCCATAATATAGGTTATGTTAAGTTTTGAAGGTGGAAAATGCAGTCATGATACTAAATAGAGTGATAAGTTCTTAGGATTTGTCATGTTACCTTTTATTTGTTATTACACGTTTTGTTTGAAAGTATAAAGTGATAAATGCTTAGAAGTCATTAAAACCTTAGGATTTGTCATGTCAGGGTCATATTTAAGGGGTGGTCTAGGGGTCCGGACCCCCCCCCCCAAATGAATCATCATTTCAAACTTTTAATAAATAATTGAAATAAGACTTAGTTAAATATGAATTGAAAAAGTTTATTTCAGCTTCTCATCTTAACATCTCATTCCATGATATGAAGAAATAAAGTTATTTGAGAGATAAACGAAAAGTCACTGCACAGCAGCTGTAGAACGCATTAAAATACACAAATAATGTCAATTAAAATAATGTATTGCAATGTTAACCAATGCCAATATATTATAATTTGTTGATTAGAGTTCCCAGATACTTACTTAAAGTTATGTAATTTGTAAGTTCTAAGTTTCTCTTCCCTTTTTAATTCAAGAAGAACCAATATTTCAAATGCATCAATCAGTGGCTCGCTTTTTAAATATCTGGTTACTGAAAGTATAAACTTGAAATAAGCGTAAGGTCAGTGAAGCACAGACTAGCAAGAAAGTGAATCGAGAATATATTGACACAATGCTTCACTCACACTGCTTATTCACAAGGACATGTTTCAAGAGCATTTGCTCTTATCATCAGCTGGTACTCGATTAGTGCAAATTGACTACAATTTCTCGATTCACTTTTATCTCATTACTGCTTATATAACTTTACCCCAGGTATAAGAACAAAAAATGTGCCATGTGCAAGGCCTTTCTAAAACTTTTATTCAAAGAAACAAGACAAAAACAAACTTAAGAACAATTTGTAGAAGCTTGGTTGGAGAAAGACATGTGAATGTACTACATGTGGCTTTATTTGTTACTAACACGATGAAAACACATCCCTAATTAATTAATTTTTAATAGCAAGTAATTCAATGTAGATTTATTTGGACCCTACGGAAACTGACTTCTAAATGCGTGACTGGTCATGATACTTTTTATTTATCTTATTACACGTTTTGGTTGAAAGTACAAAGTGATGAATGCTTGGGAGTTATCCTATGCTGCTTAATATGTATTAAATTACTTCCATTGTGTACTAGTTTCCTATTTTGCGTAATTAGATTCCTTGGGCTTCGATGGACGCCATCTTGGAATATGCGTTACCGTCCGAGAAATGGAGTTGGGTTGTACAAACCTAACCTAAAATCACTAATGCGTCTTTCTTACGCTTTAATAACAGTTTTTCACACGGAACTGTCAACCAAATATCTCTTCTAAATCGATTAGATCATTCCTCATTTGGGCAGATTAAAATTCAATTTATTTTACGAGATAATGCAATATGCGTTTAGCATAACACAAAAGCGGGTAATCTAATCTAGTTGCCAAATATTAACCTCTTTGTATTACTTTAGGTTCCAAGACCTTATTAAATACTACTTTTCCAGTAATTGATAATAGGCTAATCATAAAACAATATTCACCTTCAACGGAATAGTAGGCCAAACTCCTTTTTATATTTCGCAAAACACGTAGAGAACATACCAATTGCACTGCTCAACTGTATGCACTCAGTTCCTTCGTTCGTTCTCAATATGATTCACAGAATCACAGCCACATCACAGTACAGAATACTCTACTCTGTGGAAGTGACGTATACGTTTTGTTCTCTCTGAGGTTAAGCCACATCCATTCTACGCACGAAGCCATACACCTCCCGGCTGTACAACGTCTTCAGCGCTATGCTGACATGATTTCCGCCTGGTTTCTCACATGGCGTCTACGCATAAACGCCACAAAATCACAGGCAGTTACCTTCACCCGTCGCCAAATCCAAGATGTTCCGGAACTCCACATAGCAGGAGAAGATATTCCCTGGAGTAATCAGGCCCAATATCTTGGAGCCCAGCTTGACATGCGTCTCACATGGAAGACACACATTGTATCCGTGTGTCAAAAATCACAAACGAATGGGCATGTTATACCCGTTATACAACAAAAAGTCACCTATGAGTCTCAGAAATAGGATTCTCATATATCAACAAATATTGAGACCGGCAATTACTTATGCATGTCAAGTCTGGGGTGCTGCAGCATCTTCACACTTAAACAAACTCCAGGTCCTGCGAAACCGTTTTCTCCGAATTGCTGCAGGTGCTGATTGGTATACCCCCAACACCAACATACACAATGACCTCTCATTTCCCACTGTCACCAATTACATCTTAACCCATTCACACAAGTTCTATTCCAACTTACCATCCAGTTTCAACCATCTTATCAGGGGTGTCGAGGAATATGATATAGACCCCGGGGCTACCTACAAACACCCACGAACCACTCTAGGCTTATCATAAATTCCAACATCCCCATCATATACCATTTCCATCTTTCTATCTCTTCTCTTTCTCATCAAACATAAAAAACACCTCAGAACAAAACCTAACAATCTACCCACCGCCCGATGACTTAATCCCCACATAATGCCAGTAAGGGACAGTGTCCCGGGATGGCAACATGGATCAGGGTTCACCTTCAACGACACCTTTGTGCTGCTGCTACGAAGCCATAGCATAGCGAAGAACCTTTAAATACTCTTATTTTATGTTTAAGATATCGATTTGTATGACTAACATAATGTATGTCGAATTTACTGTGAACAGACATCCTCTATGAAATTCTCTTCATTCTGATTGAATGTTGTATAATTTTGATTGACTAAGAAACCATTAGAGATGGATTTATTTCACGAAAAAGTGAGCGCGTATTAAAGCGAATAAATCCTGTTTCTTGTAGGCTAGATGTTTTCCAAGGATTTCGTTGCATGTGTTGCAAAATTAAGTGTGACATATAATGGAAGGTGCTGAAAGTTTATTTTGCACCCTCGTCTTTCGATAGAGGTCCAGACAACGACGTATGAATTTTTTCTCCATGCTTTCCATGAACATGGGAACGTTGAAAACGTATGTTGTATGTAAAATTAATTACTTCTTAGTAGAAGGCTACTAATTTCTTAAGCCTCCTTTTTAGCAGCACATCTCCAGAATAGAACACGTTGAGGATATTATATTGTGACTTTGTGGGTTCGTAGAATTAAAAGCCTGAGCTGCAGATATTCCAAATGTTCTTTATTTCCGCAGAAATACACTGTTCAATTCTCACGTAACATTACGTCATATTCCCACAGTCGCTGACAATACACACCAAGGTCGCTGACAATAACAAACGTGCTGGTTACAATAACATTTTACAGCTGTCAGCTGCTTACTATCGTTTTACAGCTGTCCGCTGGCTTGTCACAATCTCTTATATCTCTCACTCATAAATTCGAGATATTTCCGGAAAAATAAACTAACCGAATATTCTATCACATTCCAGATGCTTAACTGAATCTATGCCAGCAAGTCCTTTATTTCAACTATTTTTATTTGCCGGCTCTTGGTGTACACCAGCCGCGCTATCATAAATAACGGCTTCGCGACACTGCTCCCTCCTCAAGGCTGGTCGTCCCGAACACCACCATCGTAGCGGGCCATGCGATCCAGGTGTACCACCAACATCTTCCCTCGGGGCACCTTCTGGATGCGAGAGACCACGTCGTTAATCCTCTTCACCACCCGGTACGGTACTTGACACGGCTGCTGCAGCTTCGGGCAGCGTCCCTTGGTCCAGGTAGGGCAGTAAAACCAGACTAGGTCACGCTACGGGAATCCTTGGCTGTTGGCTTGCCTTTCGTACCGGGTCTTCATGCGGTCGTTCGCCTTCTGGATGTTCTGACGAGCCATCTCATGCCTGTCGTTAAGTTGGTCCACCAGGTTCTCCACATACTCAGTTGCTGACTGGTTTGTGCCCGGGGGCTCCCAAAGGCCTGTTCACAAGGGAGGCGTAACTCTCCGCATCTTCCCCTCAGGTGATTCCCATTCCCTGAACAGCACGCCGTCTCTTGACTTTAGTGAGTCCCACTGAGCCCAGTATGACTTGTAGGTGGCGCTCCTCGGTGCGATGCCTCCCAGGTTGGTCTTGTCACTGCCTCCACTTCTTCTCTCAAGAGTAGCCCTAAGTCTGCGTCCGCCAGCTGCTCCCTCCTCAGGCCTGCGCTATCCCAGCCATCCGCAGGCACTGCCGTCGCCACTTTAAAAGCTGTGGCATGGTCCTTCTCTTCCACTCTTGTGCACTGACCGCACACCACTAGGCAGGAACTTCGGGACATGGCGTCTGCGTCACCGTGGCTTTTCCCTCTACGACTTTCAGAGGTAAAGTCGTAATCCTGCAGCGTCTGGAACCAACGTGCTGTCTGGCCTTCCAGATTCTTAAAGCTCAATAGCCAGGTTAGGGCGGAGTGGTTAGTCTTCGGGTGGAATGGCAGACCATACAGGTTTTTTTGGAAGTGCTCCAAGGTCTTTACTACCACCAGTAACTTTCGTCGGGTGACGCAGTAGTTCTCCTCTGCCTTAGATAGCGTCTTGCTGTAGTGGGTTACCACCCACTCATGGCAGTCCTGGACTTGCGATAGGACGCCTCCAATGCAATGGTCGCTGGCGTCGGTGTACACAATGAAGGCGCCACCTGGTTGTGGAAATCCCAAGCTAGGAGCACTGCACAGAGTCTTCTTCAGGTGCTGGAAAGCGTCTTAGGCGTCATCCGTCCATACATAAGGTCGGTGTTCCTCTGTCAGGCGTGTGAGGGCTTTGGCGATGTTGGCGAACCCCTTTATGAAACGGCGTTAATGAGTGCACAGCCCCAGGAAACTGCGCAAACCTCACTTATGCTTTGGGCGAGGTCAACCTCTCACTGCCTGGGCCTTCTCCGGTTCTGTGGCCCGTCCGGTTGATGAGACCTTGTGGCCCAAGTAGTTAGCTTCCTTGCGGAAGAGCTGGCTCGTCTTCGCGTTCAGCTTCAAGTTGGTTACCTGCAATCTCTGTAACACCTTGCACAGGTTGTCGAGATGGTCTACGAACGTCTTGCCGACGATGATGATATCGTCCTAGTATAACAGGCATGCGTCAGGTGTCAATCCTCTCATTACTGATTCCATGAGGCGTTGAAATGTGGCTTGTCTCTCGAGTCTAGAGCTACCTACCAGTAACCCGACATCAGTTCCATGGTCCAGAACCACTGTGCACCAGCTAGCGTGTCCAGGGTATCGTCAACCCGGGGTAAAGGGAAACTTTCCTTCCGGGTGACCGCGCTCAGCTTCCTGTACTCCACGCAGAAGCGTAGCTCGCCGTTCTTCTCCGTCACCAGGACTACGGGGGAATAACAAGGCCTGTCAGACCCTTCAATCACTCCCCTGGATTTAATTACATCTGCCATATCACGTACCGCCGCTTGTTTTGCCAGCGGAGCACGTCTAGGTGGTTGCAGAATAGGCCGGGCGTCTCCGTTGTCGATGCGGTGGAGCACTCAGTCCGTGCGGCCGTATTTACTGTCGTCTAGGCTGAAGACGCGCTGGTATCACCTAAGCAGTTGTCGTACTCTCTCCCGTTGTTTTGCAGTCAGGTGGTTGGCCACCCTCTCCAATAAGACTTTTAGCCGGGCCCCCAGTTGTTTCGTCGGCACCGGCTCCTATGTCTTGTCGATTGCTGTCACGCTGAACACTGGCTCCAAGTGCCCAGCTCCGTTCCGGTCTGGACGTTGTGGTCGGTGTCTGCCAGGTTGAGCAGCCTCACTGGCACCTCCTCTCGACACGGCAACAATTTCCTGTCTACACAGAGTCCGTGCACAGGTGTCTCTTGCTCCAGCATCATGTTCCTGGTTCGCTGAACTTCCAGTCGCGCCGTCACTACCACCTCGTTTCTCGCGGTGACCACCACGTCTTCCTTCAAAATGGAAGATTCCAAGGCACTCTTCGGCTTGTCGGAGTATGACTTCTACTCCGTTAAGCCACAGGACCTCCCTGCTGACGTCGACCGTCGCCTCTCGTGGCTCCTGAGGCATCCAATCCCAGTAACACCTTCTCAGCCACCTTCGCGACGAACACGCACAGACGAACAGCACTCCGTCCCAAGGTCAACTTCAATAGGGCCTCTTTCTCCACAGGCAAGGTGTCACCCGATGCCGTGACAAGCTGAAATGGTCGGCTCGGTTTTCTCCACGGCATACCGTTGGCCACGTCAGGTCTGATGACCGTCACGGCTGCCCCGGAGTCTATGAGCACGCGGCACGGCTTCCGTCTCACCCAACCTGCCGCAATGAGGCTGTCACGCATACGCCGGCTGACGGCGCGCAGTGTCGCTCGAGGGGATGGTGGTGTCGCCGCGGACGTGCCCCTCACCACGCAGTGACTTACTCGTTCTTACGGCTGCTTTTCCTGGTGTCGGCTGTCTCTCTCCATGTGTCCCGGCTGGCCACACTCGCAGCACACGCCACTAGGTCTTTGCTGGCGCCCCTCGGCTGGTATTCTCTCTCCGATGTAGCGGACACTCCTCGTTCTCGACGTCGGGATATCTGTCACCTTGGCTGACTCCATCCTAAGTGCTGTCATTAGCGTCTCGTGGACAGTTTTGTAATCTCCGAGCATTAGACGCTAACGAATCTCCGTGTCTCGTACCCCGTGGACAAAGTTATAGCGGCTTCCCGGGATACGAACTCAGGTGGAAGGTCGACTAGGACTTTGTAAGCCAGCTGCTGGATTGCCAGGGCGAGCTCCTGCAGTGTCCCCCCTGGCTGCTGTGACCTTGACTTCAGCTGGCGGGGTACGCTGCGGCTAAGCGGTGGTTTCCAAGGTTGTTCTACGGGGCTGGGAGGCACCGCCGCTGTCTGGGCCGCGTTCAGGACTTCTGCGGCCCGTACCTAGAGGCTGGCTATCAACAGTGTGGCCTCTTCCTCGCCTGATCATTTGTGGTGCTTGGCCACTGCGTCCAACAGGCGGCGGAACACTTCAAAAGTTGTCGCGCCGTGGTATTTAGGAGGTTTGACGCTCACCGATGTTGTGCCGCATCCCGGCAAGTACTTCAACCTCCTACCGACGACGTCCTCTACCATGGCGTTCAGGGGCTTTGTGTTGCTGTCGAACTTCCCCTCAAGGTCGTTAACGCGGTTTGCCAGGTCTTCGACGGATTTTGTGTTATTGTCGGCCTTTCCCTCTTGGTCGTTAATGCGTTCGCCAAACTCTGTGACGTCCTGCCTCATGCCCGCCAACTGTTCTTCAAATTTTTCAGCGAGGGCCTCGTTGCCAGCCTTCATTTCTGATAATTCAGCCTTCATTTCCAAAAATTCAGCCTTCATTTCCGTGGTCAGGTCGTCGTTCGCTGCTCTCATTTCCGTGGTTAATTCTGTCATCTACTATGTCATCGTCGTGGCAAAGTTGCTATTTTCAGCTTCCGTCTTCGTTGTTAATTCGGCCTTCATTTGTTCCATCTTCTCGGTGATGTTGTCGTTAGCCGCCTTCATGTCTTTCAGTTCCGCTACAAAGTTATTTGTGGTTTCCAGCTTCGCGGTCAGACTGTTATTTGCCGCTTCTGATTTTGTAGCGAGGTTGCCATTCACCGTCTTCATTTCCCAGGTGAGTTTGGCCTTCATTTCCATCATCTTCTCCAAAATCTTTTCCAATGCAGCCTCCGTGTCATGTTATGTCGCACTCCTGACACCAATTGTGACTTTGTGGGCTCGTAGAATTAAACGTTCGAGTTGCAAAAATGCCAAATGATCTTTATTTCCGTAGAAATACTCTGTTCAATTCTCACGTAACAACGTCACGTCACCTATACACAGCCTACCATACCAAGGTCGATGACAATAACAATCGTTCTGGTTACAACAACACTTTACAGCTGTTTACTGCTTACTCTGGTTTTACAACTGTCCGCTGGCGTGTCACAATCTTTTATATCTCATTTATATATACGAGATATTTCCGGAATAATAAAGAAGCCGAATATTCTATCACCTTCCAAAAGCGTAACTTTATCTATGCTGGGAAGTCATTTATCACAGCTATCTTTATTTTCCGGCTCTTTGTATACACTAGCCGGACTAACGTAGAAAATGGCTTCGCAATATTTTATGTTATCCAAGCCGTGATTCTAGAATTAAACTGTGTAGCTGATGGTGTTCGCCGTTCATTATTAATTCCTTATTTGAAGTCATTTCAGTTGAACTTTATCACATATTTATCATAATATTTATTATAATATTAATAATATTCCACTTCCAAACTTGATCGTTTTCCTGTTGCCACTATGCATTAAGGCTTTTATATTCACGTAATAAATGAATAAGTATATTGTTGCGTGAATTGGCTGAGCAAGATTTGGAAATTTCTGTAATCATTATTCTATAACATTTATTTTCGATTCCTTGAGTCTGCACACAGCTGCGTGTAAAAGTTGTATAATTAAGCGTAAATGCTGCTAACTGGCAAAACATGTACTTTGGACTGGTGAATCATACATCCTGCTGGCTTAGGGAAATAATTCACAGGTGGCCTGTAACAGGTCTCAACTATTTCTCCATGTTTTAAACAATGAATCACATATCCTGCTGATCAAGGGAAACAATGCTTTGTTCGTCAGTAACAGGTTTAAACACATTCTCAATGATGTAAACGATGATTGCACAATATGGTGCAAATTAACAGTTAGTGTGGGAATCGCTGAGTTGACTTTTTGGTAGGACCCCTATTTAAGCTTGGTTGAGTTAGCCCCCGGGAGGGAGACTTCACAGAGATTTGAGAGGGGCCTTGCTGAGGGTCTCTGTAAGAATCAACAGGAGTTTATTTCGAAGTGCTACCACGAGTAGATCGTCAGCAGGGCGTACCAGATCGTACATCTTTTTACAGTCACACAAGGTTCAAGCCATACAAAGAACACATCGCTAAAGGTAAAGTTGCATTATGTTATTATGTATTTAAATGTTACCAAAGCACCCCTGACCTCATCCAGATCCAGGGAGTGCCCTGTAGAAATACCAGGCATCGTTAAAATATAGTTATTCAGTTCAAAGTATAAACTTGAAAGAAGCGTAGGGACAGTGAAGCACAAATTAGTACAAAAGTGAATCGAGAATATATTGACTCATTGCTTCACTCACACTGTTTATTCACAGGACATGTTTCAAGAGCTCTTGCTCCTATCCTCAGCTGATACTCGATTAGTGTAAGTTGTAGTGGTTTCTTCTTTCTCCGTATTGTCAATAGATGGCGTGATGCACTTGTCAAAGATGTCCGGTGGTGGAGTTTCAAAATTAATGACTCTATGACGATTTTTGTTAATGAATATTTTTTCCCATACGGAAAGGTCTATGGGGTGATTAACGTATTTTATTAGAGATGTTTCCAAATTGATGTCATGTCTAGTATTCAAAAAATGAAAAGCCACTGCTGACTTTTCTGTTTCACCATTTTTAATGTTTCTGAGATGTTCTTTAGTTCTGATGTTAATATTTCTTTTTGTTTTTCCTATATAAATTTTAGGGCAAGTTTCTTATTTGATCTCATAGATTCCTTGTTTTTCTTTGGTAGTGATTGAATTTTTGGGAGGGCCTTTTAACAAATTTCTGATATTAAACCTATTTTGAGGTGCAAGAGTTATCTTGTGTTTTGAGAAGATTTTTTCGAATTTGTTATAGGCTGATGGGTGGAAGGTGAATTTTTTAAACAGTTTTTTCTCTTTTTCTCCTGTAGGTTCTAGGGTGGTGGTTTCTTTTATTTTCTTTGGTATTTACAGGAAACCGACACACACAGATAATTACATTAAGAACAACAGTTTCAACCCAAAACAACATCAACATGCCATTTTCAACAGTTTAATCTTTCGGATGATCAACTTTCCACTAAACGGAGAAGATTATCAAGAAGAATACCTACACATAAAAAAGTAGCTATATCCAACGGTTTCAACCCAAATTTAGTAGTCAAAACAGTTAACAGACTCAACAAAGCTAAGAAAATAAAAGAGACCACCACCCAAGAACCTACAGGAGAAAAAGAGAAAAAACTTTTTAAAAAATTCATCTTCCATCCATCAGCCTATAACAAATTCGAAAAAATCTTCTCAAAACACAACATAACTCTTGCACCTCAAAATAGGTTTAATATCAGAAATTTGTTAAAAGGCCCTCCCAAAAATTCAATCACTACCAAAGAAAAACCAGGAATCTATGAGATCAAATGTGAAACTTGCCCTAAAATTTATATAGGAAAAACAAAAAGAAATATTAACATCAGAACTAAAGAACATCTAAGAAACATTAAAAATGGTGAAACAGAAAAATCAGCAGTGGCTTTTCATTTTTTGAATACTAGACATGACATCAATTTGGAAACATCTCTTATAAAATACGTTAATCACCCCATAGACCTTTCCGTATGGGAAAAAATCTTCATTAACAAAAATCGTCATAGAGTCATGAATTTTGGTACTCCACCACCGGACATCTTTGACAAGTACATCACGCCATCTATTGACAATACAGAGAAAGATGAAACCACTACAACTTACACTAATCGAGTATCAGCTGAGGATAGGAGCAAGAGCTCTTGAAGCATGTCCTATGAATAAACAGTGTGAGTGAAGCAATTTGTCAATATATTCTCGATTCACTTTTGTACTTATTCAGTTCAGTTTGACTTAGAAGTTTCTTTCGCTCTACCCTTTCAGTAGCTACACCCCCAGTTGCAGATTAGGTTTTGTAAGTCTTTCACCCCCCTTACTATCCTTGTCCACAACAATATCTTGAAAAACAATTGCACTTAAATTGAGATTACTCAAGATGCTGACAAGGTTATACAATACACCTGCACTTCCTTTCCCTGAAGTGTGGATTCCAAAGTTTGTTACTGTGATAATTACAAGAAAACATGACACTAAATCAATGCATTCTACAGGTACAGGAAAACAGGAAAGGATATCACAAGGTTATGAGTAATGCTATTGCTTTGTACAAAGAATAATGTTGAAAAATTTCCTGGAAGGAAAGTATCAAAAGGAAAACCATTACTAAAGAAATGTATATAAGTGAAGATATAAACAACTATGTACAACAAATTTCACTATCTCTTTAAATAGAAAATAAAGAAGCTCTGTTAATTGTTTATATATACTAAGAATTTGAAAAGCTCTATATCACATACATTGTTTTCAGCACAAGTTTACAAAAGAATATTCAAAGAAAAACCTGAAATTTGCGATTGATTCATAACATTAATAGTATAGTAAAACCTCACAAATTAGTACATGAGGCAGTGTCAGCAACAGAACACATAAATTTAATAAAAGACACTATTTTATATACTTCTAATCACTTTGGTCGGATTATCATTCACACGTGCAGTATAAATGATTATGATTTGAATGAAACATACAGTTCAATGAATCTAAGAAGATAGTAACCACATAAAACTGTATCATTCATTTACAATTGTCCTAACTTTAAGTTTGTCTGTGAAACGCAGTAGTATTATAGCCTTGAATTTGTAAATGCCTTAATGACATGTATAAGCACAGAAATAAATGCTGAAAAAAGACAATAAGCAGCTTTTAAAATAAATTTTAATCCAAAGTGTAACTTCCAACAGGACAAAATTTCATGTAATTATCTGACTGAAGTATGATTTGCTTGATGTGTAGGTACAGCAACTGTTTTGGTAAATAGCTTCCTTTAACTTGGTAAGACGTTAATCTATATACGTATTAAGATGGCAATTGGTGCTCTCTGTATAGTGTAAATCTCTAAGGCTATGATATACAACTTTATGTGTGTCACATAAGTAAATCAATGAAAGTGTGATCTTGGCTTCCGGTGAAGGCCGCGTCTTCTTGGTCGAAATTGCCGACGTTTCGCTCATCTTGTCGTGAGCTTCTTCTGGGCTCTTGTCCGCTCTTTGTTTTTTTGTTTTTTTTTTGGGGGGGGGGGAAACGGGAATAAAGGTATAGGAAAAAACCAACAACAGGGTAGATTGGGTAGGAAGAAGGATGGGGCATGGGAGGGATGTTGTTCTGCGGTGATTCTTTTTATTGGGGCCTGTGGTGCTAATTTATTTGGGACTGTTGAGGCGAATTTGGTGGCCGGTACCGCCTAAGCAACCCGGCAGTTTGTGGGTAGATACTATCTGTGCGGAAAAACCCGCTTGTGGTGATCAGGTAGCAGCCATGATCCAGGGGACCCTGACTGCGACCTGTAAACTGTGGTGACTACTGAATTTTAATTTTGGCAAAGTGAGCAGCCGCCCGGGCCGCAGTTATCGGGGCTACAACCGATGCCTTCAAGGGCTCGGTTCCGTGGAGGGTTGCGGCGAGGCAGGTCTTGTGGCGGCAGCGACCAATAGGCGCGAGAGTCTCTGCGAGGCTGGGCGTGTGGAGGCGGTGCTCCGTTGTCTCGAGCGAGGGTTCTCCGGAGGTCATCAATGGACTGCGTGATGTAGCCCTGGTGTGTGCGGAGGGCTTCCTCAAGCTTCCTGATTGGCGTTCGGGTGTCGTTGATATAGCCGACGATCTTCTCGAGCTTAGCTTTGCAGTAGCTTAAGGCCTCGGAGGTGGCGCTGGCGTCTTCCTGATTAGCGCTGTGCGGGGCTTGGGCGGCTTCTCTGACATCATCCAATGTCTGATGCAGGGCTTTCTCCCATGTAGCTACCCGCGCCGTCAGCTTCTCAATGGATGCCTGCAGGTCTACAAGTGTGGCGGTGAAGGTGTCCAGGAGTTCACGGTGTTCGGCGCTGGTCTGCGTCCCCTGGTGCTGAGTGGTTTGTGCGTATGTGCGGCGTTGTGGCTGCTGCGGGAAGTGGCGTGTGGTAGGAGTGTGAGGCTGGTGTTGTGGAGGCAGTGTGGTATGAAGGTGAGGCTGGTGTTGGCGGTTAGAGGTTCGGCGTAGTTGCTTGGGATTTAGGAGGCACGAAGCTTGTCCCGTGAAGTGGCCTGCGGTGTTGCAGGTGGCACAGTAGAGGGGACGGCGCGACAGATCATGTCCCTTGCAGTCTGCGGTGAGGCACGCTGCTCCACAATAGTGGCAACGAGGCTCCTCACTGCAGGTGACAGTGGTGTGTCCGTATTGGCAGCAGCGGCGGCATGGAGTGGTGCGGGCCCCCAAGCTGGCTTCAATTGGGAGCACCTGCCCGAAGGCAGGGAGCCCGTCTCTCAGCGCAGCATTGTAGTCCGCTTCGGTGAAGAATTCCAGTCTCACAAGGGGTGAAGGTCCCTTGTGAGTGATGATGCGGGATGCCTTCACCAGTGAAGGCCAGCGGAGTTGGGCGGTGCTGAGGATGAGTGCCTCAGGCAGTTGCCTGTGCACTCCCCGTGCCACTGCACTGAAGGTCGGCGGAGATGTCGAGCAGAGCGGCGGCGGCGGTGTGGCTGCTTCTTCTGCTGGCTGCTGCGGCGGGAGAGCAATTGTTGCTGCTGTGCTGGGCTCGGGCGAGCTCGGTGATGGCGGTGCAGGCTGCTCTCCCACAGGTTCCATGGGAGGAACTATGTCGGCGTTTTCTCCAGCTCTGTCAGGCGATGCTGCAGCCGGCGTTCGGTGCTTCTTTTTCTTCGCTCCCATGTTGTCAGTGTGACGGCTGAGCTCGGAATCCGCTCTTTGTCCGGTTGCTCCCGTTTATATACCGGTTACGAATCTCTGCTGGTCCCGCCCCTTTGTCCCCGATTGGTTGCCTGTCTGCCAATGGGATCTTGCACCGGTGTCACCGCTTTCTGTTGGTTTTGGAGATAATTAATATTGTGTTTTGCTGTCTGGTTCGATTCCTTAGGGCTTTCTTTTCCTTTGGTATTCTTCCCTAGACCATCGTTTTGCAGAGATTGCTGTGGCAGGCCGTCGGACGCGGGATGGTCTGTTCGCTCCGCCCCTTGCTTTTCATTGGCTGATCTTCGGCCAGTAGCTGTGCTAGTAAGCAGGGCCTTCCAGGTGACGTGTAGCTGCCTTCCATGATCTCTATTGATGTTATTCTTTCCTTTGAAGATTTCTGAACTTTCTCGCGTCAGTCTGTATGAGAAATTTTTGCAGGTGGCTAGAAGTTCGGTGTTATCAAAGTCGATGTGATGGCCGGCTGTAATCACATGTTCGGCTAATGCGGATTTTTCGGGCTGGTTTAATTTTAGGCTGCGTATGTGCTCTTTTTTAAGTGTTACGATTGACCTGCCGGTTTGGCCAATGTAGGCGTTTCCACAGTCGCATCTAATCGAATCGAACCAGACGGCAAAACACAATATTAATTATCTCCAAAACCAACAAAAAGCGGTGACACCGGTGAGAGATCCCATTGGCAGACAGGCAACCAATCGGGAACAAAGGGGCAGGACCAGCAGAGATTCGCAACCGGTATATAAACGGGAGCAACCCGAAACGCAGCCATAGCCAGGGCAGCTCCCACAGTGCAACCAGAGCCTAGGCCCATCGCACGCCCAGCTCTGGTCAGAGAAGGCGTCTCTTTTGCAGGCGCCACCGGAGGACGAACGGCACCTGTGCCACCACCAGCTGGTCCCCCTCCTCCCCCTCCCCCCTCCCAGGCACCAACAAGTGACCTGGGCGGACTCAAGGAACTACTGTCCCTCATCAAAGACCTAAACATTTCCAATCTACTCGCCAAATTGCGGCCGTTCATTGAACAATTCAAGAGCTGCAACAGCACTTGGGAGAAAGCCGAAATCATCATATGTGCAATCTCTACACTCCTCGAGTAAATGGCTCCAGCCAGGGGAGGTATAACTTTAACTCGCGCGCTCCTCTGGAATGCCGACGGCATCTACAGGCAGCGCTACGAACTTGAAAACTACCTGCGGCGTAACAAAATTGAAATCGCATTCATTTGCGAAACTAAATTAAAGCCGGAGCACACTTTCAAGCTCCAAGGGTATAATATATTTCGGACTGACAGATTTGGCAGACAAGGGGGGGGGGGAACCGCCATCTTGCTAAAAAACACAGTTGCTCATGCTCCTGTCACGCTGCCTGCTTTGGCAGCACTGGAGTGCACGGCTCTGAAAATACGTGCGAACAATAGAACGGTGATGTTGGTAGCACTTTACCGGCCTCCCCACTCCCCTAACTTTATACAAGACCTCGAACAAATCCTCGCAGTAGAGGACCACGTTATAATTGCAGGAGATTTCAACGCTCGACACCCGTGGTGGTTTTCTCGTCGAGCAAACGCGGCTGGAAATCTCCTGGTTGAACTTATAACTGAAAATGACGATCTCGAGGTACACCTCCCACCGGAACCAACCTTTTGGCATAAGTCAGGACACGCTCCTGAAATTTTGGATTTCGTAATCACAAAAAATGCGGCTGTTACAGACAATCTCATTGTGTATCACAGCCTGGAATCCGACCATTTACCTGTGCATTTCGAGATCTGCGGCTCTCTCGCGGCCGGTAGAACCGGTCCGCCGAGACGAGCAGAGACCAACTGGACAGGCTACACGATCGATATGCACAGGATGGCGCAACCCAGACTGTCATACCACAGCGAGGCGGACATAGATGCCGCCATTGAAAACTTCACCGCCTCGCTGCACACGGCCAAAAGGAACGCTACCACATACACCACAAGCCCACCCAGTTTCTGCACGTACCCTGAGGTGGAGCGGCTCATTGCCCGGCGCAGACGTTTGACGAGACTGTGGCGGTACACCCGTCAGCCTGAGTTTAAAGCGCTAGCAAAATGGCTAAGCAAAATCATTCGGCAACAAATTAAATTAAACAAAATTGAACAGTGGGAAAACAAAATGCTGAGTACCACCCATTCGGACCATAGTTTGTGGAAATTATTAAAGGCATTCAAGGTCTCCTCAAACGCCAACACCGCCACTGAGGCGCTCCAGACTCAACTCGGCCTGCACTTCTCCTCCAAGGAGAAAGCCGAGGTTTTCGCTGACTGTCTGCAAGACAGATTCAGCGAGAACGCAGCCACCAACCCCCAGCTGGAGCGGGAGGTTAATACGTGGGTACAAACCTGGGTGGCGCAGAAGCATGAGCAATATCTGCCCCTCACTACACCGCAAGAAGTCTACAAGCTCATTAGGAAATTACCTAATGGAAAGCCGCCGGCCCAGACAAGGTGACTAATGAGGAACTAAAACATCTCCCTAGAAAAGCCCTGGTGCAACTCACCAAAATCTTCAACGCTTGTTTGCAGCATAACCACTTCCCCGGCACTTGGAAACGAGCCAAGGTGATAATGTTACCGAAACAGGGGAAAAGCATCAGGCAACCGCAAAACTACCGCCCCATTAGTCTCTTGTCTACTGTTGGAAAATTGCTCGAAAAACTCATACTTTCTCGACTGCAAAAACAGGTTTCGGACACTGAACTATCAAATTCTCAGTTTGGATTTAGAAAAAGCCATTCTACTGAATTACAACTTCTACGGCTAGCTGATGACGTCACCGAGCAATTTAACAACGGGGCTGCCACGTTGGCGTTATTTTTGGACGTAGAAGCTGCCTTCGACCGGTGCTGGCACAACGGCCTCATTTATAAGACGCACCGGAATTTTCCCGGCCTCCAAATTGCAACACCCATGCTGCACAGTTTTTTGAAAAATCGGCGCTTCTACGTCCAGGCTCCTCCTCTAAGGAGAGAGTCATGCAGGCTGGCGTACCACAAGGGGCGATCATGTCGCCGTTCCTGTATATACTTTTCACCAATGACTACCCTGTGGACGCCAGATGCAGAGTGGCCATGTATGCTGACGACACTGCAATCTACAACCACCACAAAAATTATCGTTACGGTATTTTGGAAATGCAGCGGTATATTGACCGTTTCCTCTCATGGCTGCATGATTGGAAGATCAAAATTAACCCGAACAAATGCCAGCTTATTCACTTCACAAAGCGGCGCCCTTTGGCTATGGACCTAACGGTCGGTGGTCAAACATTGCACTGCCGCCAGCATGTAAAATACCTAGGCGTGACACTGTCACGCACCATGAACTGGTCCACCCACATCAAAGACACCGCCAACAAAGGGCGGCAGAGATTAAAGTTATGCGCCCCCATCTTCAGGAGTAAGCAAGTACAACTAAAATCCAAACTGGTGTTATACAAGGCCTTCATTTTGTCGGTGGTCCTGTACGCGTGCGCGGCCTGGGCCAACGCCTCCAAATCAACAATAAAGTACCTCCAAACCGTGCAAAACCTTTCCTTAAGGAAGGTCCTATCCGCCCCTCTCCTCACCACCAACGCACAAATTCACAAGGAAGCGTGCATTCCTACCATTCCCGAGGCCATACTCAAACGGGCCTCTTCCACCTGGGCGCGCATTAAGGGGCACACTAACCCCAACATCTACAACATCGGCAGGGGCGAGCCGCGACATCGCAAACATGCGAGGATAAAAATACTGTAGTTGTCGGCGGCTCGCCAAACTGCGCGCCCAGAATCCCTCGGCCCATGGCCGCATAATCTACAAGGCAGAGGCCGCAGTCACGGCCACTGGATCACCCCGCCTGGACTGGCGGACACAAGCTTCGTGTGACAGTGCGTGTGCGTGTGTACAGGTGTGTGTGTGTATATAGGTGTGTGTGTGCGTGTGTGTGTGTGTGTGTGTGAATGTACGGGGGTGAAACAAACCCCCATGTATATATGTATATAGATATTTATATTAAAAAAAACACTCTAAAAGTGAAAAGACAGCATTAAACTGTTCTCGGCGGTCGTGATAAGGCCGCCGAATGGGTTTGATATAACCCATAAAGACAATAAACCCATATCGCAGGAGAATTATAGAAAAATGTAAATTTTAGCCTGTAAGCCGGGCCCATTGTACCGGCACCAGGCCATATTTTATTAATAAAAATGAATGAATGAATGAACGCTACCAGGACTCAGCGGAAACGACCTTCGGGCAGTTTCCGGCAATTGCATCTTGGACCTGCTTCGAGAGAACCTCGGAGAAAACAACTGCCTTCATCTGAGGGACAACCAACAGCCAGCTTGCCCACCAGTGCCTGCTCTTCAAGAACGGGAAGCCAGCATAAGGTAGCGGGTTGCCACTAACGGCCAAAGCCATCCGGTACTTTGTATCGGGTAAGGAGCATTCTGGGAATCCAGGCGTCCGGTCCTATTAGTGGCACGCTTCTCAGCCCCTGCTACCTGCTTTTAGTACCTGTCTGACCCTTGTCAGCAATCCCATTAGTGATGTAACCTATCCCATCCACTAGCTCTGCTGCCGATGGACTAGCCAACTCGGCCGCAACGGCCTTAACCAGCACCTCTACTGGTGCCACCAGGAAGAGAAATCCTCGCCAACAACGCCGCGGCGGAGAAGGCAAGATAGTACTTATTGAAACCACCAACCAGGGCGACTCACGCGAGCCAATTCATCGTCTAGTTGAAAACTCGGTGTCTGACTCCGAGGTAGAGTGTGCCAGTGTTCTCACCTCCTTTTCTTGCCGTAGCGGTAGGACTACGTACTCCAGCTACTGCTCGACATACGAGGATGCCTCAGAGCGCAGCTCGTCGGACATATCCACGGATGGCGAGCAGGAGGGGGAGTTTCGTGAAGTTAAGTCACGGAAGGCCAAGCGCGCTGAGAGACTGGCTGCAGGGGGCGTGCCCTCTGGCCGGGCAGCCGTCGAACCCCTGCCAATGCTGGCAGAGGTCAGAATGGTGGGGGTCAACGGAAACATGTTCCTCCGATAATTGTGGATGACTTCCCCGGGGCTGTTGGCTTCCTAAAAGAAGTCATGCCGACCGTGGCGCAGACGTGCACAGTGCGGAAGAACAAAAGCCGCTATATCTTACAAGCTAAAGCAGTGAACGATTACAGCCTGTTATTGCAGCACCCCAAGAAGAGAGAGATTTCCCACCTCACCTTTGGGCTAGAGAAAGCCCGTGATATACGCCGGGTTATCCGCGGGTTGCCTGTGGATACCTCAGTAGAGGACATCAGGACAGATCTCGTCCGCCAGGGTATCACCCCCAGAGTGATAAAGCAGCTGACAAGGCCAGCTCCAGATCGCCAAGGAACTAAATCCCCCCTCCCACTGTTCCTTGTAGTGGTGGAGCGGAACAGTGACCCAGAAATTAAGTTGGACGGAGTCACGACCATCTGCTACCTCCAGGTTCAGATGGAACCAGCAAAGGGCTCTGGCGGCCCCCCTCAATGTTATAGATGCCTGGGGTTTAACCACTCCAGCAACTTCTGCCACCGTAACCCACGCTGCTTACGGTGCGGTGGCACCCATTCCAAAGATGTCTGTCCGCGTGCCATCACTGAGGTACCCACCTGCGCTAATTGCAGGGGTGATCACATTGCGTGCTACGGGGGCTGCCCGACTAGGAAGGCTGTGATAGCCTCTAGGAAGGCGCCAGCACCATCATCGGCTAGGCAGAAAACTGCCCCCACCGTACCAGTGCAGCCTGCTGCTTCTGGTACAACTCAGAAAGCACGTGGTGTGCCCACCTTTGCGGAGGTGGTGCGCAAGCCTGCGGATTTGCCGACGGTAACACGGGAAAAACACACACGTCCACCTAAGGCTACAGAAACAGCCCCTAATATCACCCCCTCTGATAGCGCGCAGGGAAGACGCCCTGCCAGAGAGCGAGAGTCTGCTTCCAAGGCGTCGAGCGGGCGAGGTACTCCCAAACCCGATCGCCAGCGGAGGGACGGACGGGCTAATGGTAGGCCGGCGCCCAGGCACTCTTCAGCATCCCCCTCTCCCACCAAAGCTTCCACTTCAAAAGAAGTTTCTCCTCCCACCACACAGGCCTCGGAGATGCTGGAATGGTTGCAGCAGCTGCTGCAGAACCACGGCCGGCGTCTCTGTGAACTGGTGGTGAGGTTCTTTGACACCACGGATTCTGCAGCCCGAATGGTCATTGCCATGGAGGCACTTGCCTTGTTGTCCGCAGTAAGCCGCGCAAGCCAGGATGGCGGGTCGAACTAGGTCTCTGTCCTCGTTCAGATTCGCATTCTGGAATGCGAGTGGCATCAATGGTCAACAAGATGAACTCCTGCATTTCGCGAGGTCATTTGCTTTGGATCTCATCTTGGTATAGGAAACACATCTCCGACCTGAAATGTCCTTCCGGATTTCCGGCTACCACTGCCTCAGGGTCGACCGTGTGGGCCGTCGCGGCGGCGGCACGGCGATCTTTGTGAGGAGGGGGGTTGTCTTTAAACCTGTCCAGCTTCCGGCTCTTCAAACCCTAGAAGCCACTGCCGTCTGCGTGAATCTGGGCGGTTGCGAGGTCCTGATAGTGTCTGCATATCACCCTCCTAGCCAACAGTTCATTGCTAATGATTATCTCTCCATCCTCGCCCTACATCCCAACGTCATTATGGCTGGGGATTTGAATGCTAAACACCCGCGTTGGCATTCGGGTCCCCGGACAGACGCAAGAGGCAGAGAAATCATCCGCATCATAGATGGAGATCCTCAACTGACAGTAGAGGGTCCCTGGCAACCCACTCATTTCCCGCGAATTCAAGGCCGTCCTTCGACCATTGACTTCGCATTCATCAAACATTTTCCATTTCACTTATCACTCAATTCACAAAGCGCCTTACATTCCGACCACAACCCAGTTGTGGCTGAGGCCAACTTACGGGTTGTCAGTCATGAATTCACGGTTCAAAACCGTGAAGTCGATTGGGATTGCGTACGGGTCTGCTTAAATGACTCCATACCTCCTAACCCACACATTACACATATACCGACCCTGGAGACGGCGATCTCCTCCTTCACCTCCATCGTGGGACGAACAGTTCGCAACCTCACAGTTCACACTACAGCACCTCTACACCCCCACGTCATCCCACTAGACATCCATCTTCTCATTCGTCGCTCTTGGGCGGCTCGCAGACTCTATCAGCGACACCGCACTCGCCATAATCAGGTTCTGCTCGCGCGCTTGCGCCGAGAGGTTCGACTTCGAGTACGCGAGCACCGTGTGCGCGCGTGGGAGGAGTTGATGTCCCGAGTGAATTTTGAGAATGGCGAGGCGTGGAGGCTTGCAAAAGGACTCCGGAATCGTGGAGGAGCACCAAACACCCCTATCCAAGGCACCCAAACCTGGTGTATGAACCCCAAGCTAAAGCAAATGTGTTTGCCGACTACCTAGAGAGGACCATGAGGCCACGAGATGACTCCCAGGACCTAGACTTCACTGGCCGCGTCAAGCGGGAGGTTCGTCAGTATCTTCGACGTCCTCTTGCTGAGGCGGACCGACTACCTGTCATTAGACCCAGTGAGCTCCAGGGCGCACTCCGGCGTCTAAATCCCAAAAAAGCGTCGGGACCTGATGGGTTGACACCTATCATGATCCGCCATCTTCCATTCAAAGCCGCTCTTTTTCTTACTCGGGTTTTTAACATGTGTCTCGCCCTGGGCCACTTTCCACGGCAGTCGTGTGATTTGCATTTTGAAGCCCGGTAAAAATCCGGCTCTCCCCGCCAGTTACCGCTCCATTAGCCTCCTGTCAGTCCTCTCGAAAGTTTTCGAGAGGCTTGTTTTAGCCCGCTTGTCGCCCCTACTGGGGGACATTCAAGCTATTCCTCCCCATCAGTTTGGTTTTCGTCCTGGGCACTCGACATCACAGCAGTTGCTCCGTCTGGTGGAGGCCGCTGCCCTGGGTTTCCAGGAAAGGGCATTGACTGCGGCGGTATCTCTGGATGTCGAGAAGGCCTTCTCTACCACCTGGCATGCAGGCCTCCTACACAAACTAATCACCCTGGGGCTTCCTGCACACATGATACACATCTTACACTCATTCCTTAAACACAGACATTTCACAGTTGTTGTGGCGGGAAAGCTTTCTACCAGACGACCCATCAGAGGAGGCGTCCCAGAAGGCTCTGTCTTATCCCCTACACTCTTTAGCGGGTATGTGGCGGATCTCCCCACGGAGCAACACGTCAACATAGCCCAATATGCGGACGACGTGTTACTATACAACACAAATAGAAACGCACGCAGAGCCTTCAACCCAATACAGCGACACCTAAGCCTCATTCATGATTGGTGTAGGCTTTGGCGATTGTCTATCAACCCAGAGAAAAGCCAAGCCATACTCTTCACTAAGCGTCACTTTCCCGCCAACCTCCCCGCATTTAATTATTCTGGCACAAGAATAGAGTGGACAAATTCTCTAAAATACTTAAGTGTAAAGCTTAATGTAAAAATCAAAATGCTAAATATCACTACCCCTACCTACTGTTTAGGCTTTACTAATTTGAGATCATGCCATTCTCTAGGTGCTAGCTGCAGCTCACATTGTACATGTTTTAAGAATAAGTGAAATACTGGAAATAAAAATTGCATATAATGATGGCGGTGGCACAATGACATTTTAATTATTTCTTGCAATGCACAATGGCACCTAAAACTTGTTAAAGATTTTACAAGATCAATTCTAATCCCATCAGATCTTGTCTAAGATGGTTATTCAGGGACATTATTTGGCATAGTGTGTACAATACTACATAGTGATTACCGCATTAAAAAAGATATAAATTAATTTTATAGAATCTCAGATCATATATTTAATTGCTGTTAAACACTATGAGATTCTTTATCACTGATGTAGTTATACATTGATGAGTAAGGTTAAGAGAACCTAATTCTTCAAAATATGATTGCAATTTAAAGAAAGACTTTATAAAAGTTCATATCCATGCATGTTGCATGAAGATTTTAATTTAAGCCCCAGATTATATGTAAACACAGATAATGCCAATTATAAAACAATAAATTCTACAGAAATCTAAGAGAATTGAATTATGTGCAAATCCACAGCCACAGTTTTGATGTATCTGAAAATTCACATGCTTTGGTTAGAATGACAAAGCAAAGCATGTAATACACATGGCAAACATAGTATATCATTAACAAAAACAGATGCTGCCACCAAACATTGCAAATACATCAATATAAACAATTCATATATTTTAGATTACTTAATCCAGGAAAAGTGTTGTGGCTGATATGCACGAATGTTTCATATAAAACGTAGTTTGAGATGGAAGAATTTCTTTGAAAATCTTTGTTTATAAGTTTGTTGTACACATATTAGTACAAACAGCATGAGAATTAAAGATATGTAACAGCATACAAAGAGATATGGCTATAAAGCCAATAAGCAATTGTTTAAGTGCTTTTGTCTTTGATGACAGCTAATTATATGGACTTAATTAACCCCACCCCCAAAATAAAGCTTACATTTTGAAGAAATTACATAATACTATTCATGGTGTTTAATTTTGGCTTACTGTTGCTTTATATGAACTCATGGAAATCAAATGACAATTAAAAAAAACCCACAATTTAGGGAAGCTATTTTTGCAGTAATTTAAACAGTCCTTACATGCACTGTTATATATGACTCAAATATTTTTAATTTAAAACTTCTAACATAAAACCAACGAATATATCCAATCAACTGCCTAAAATAACTTCACTTTTCCTCAAAATTTAGAGTATATTGGCCACAACACTCCTCAAAGTTTTTGTTAATTTTCAACTGATATTGAAATGAGACTCAAACTTTAAAAAATATCTGACGATAAGCCACAATAAATTGCTGTATAGGTGAGAAAGAAAGCTTTGTTCTAAATTAACAATATTCCTGACGACCACTGTACATCACCAAGCCAGTAAACATACACAATTTCCAATCATTCGGCACCTTTGATTTCTGCCATCATATTCCTGGTAGCTTGAGATGATGAGGTAGCTAAAAAAAAGCAGAAAAACATTGTTTTTGCATTATTAATTAAGTACCAAGGTTAATGAAACTAATGATTTTTCATGTAAAACATCCTTGATTCATTATAGAGTGCTACATAATCTAAAAAGTTTAAGGCCGCGCCATGGTTCAGTGGTTAGACCGCCTGGCTCTCACCAAGGCGGCCCGGGTTCAATCCCAGGTGACCGCAAAGTGAGATTTGTGGTGGACAACATGGCGCTGGGGCGGGTTTTCTCCGGGATCTCCGGTTTCCCTACCATCTCATTCCACTGGTGCTCCATCTTCATCTCATGTATTATCAGTGTCGACGCCTGCGGTGCCGTATGTAGTAAAAGCGGGTGTTAAACACTACACATTTCATTTAAACAGTTTAATTATAAATGAAAATGTATGAAGGTACAATTCAGGTTAAGTTATATTAATTTTCGATATTTAGCTACATGCTAACATCATACTTACCGACAGGTCTTTGTGCAAGTCCATTCCCTTCGTTCCCGTTGTTCATATGCCATTGCAGGCCTTAAAAGTCTCTCGAATTTGACAAATTGATGACCATTTTTTCACACACGTTTTAATTTGGCATGGCTTAGAGAGCGTTGGCACCGAAAAATTTTAAAGTTGTGTAAAGAGAGATATATGTTGACACCGACATATTTTAAAGTTGATGTGCAGCGCTCAATCTGTCGCACAGCCGTTTCGAGAAGCTTAATGTGGAATCAGAGTCTGTATCCCACTTAACACCTCCTGTGTTGGCAGTAGCATCCATGTACTTAATAAATAAGGCATTCTATTCTATTAATTAATCAATAATGGATAACCTTTGTAAATATAATTTTATTTTGTAAATGTATATATTTGTATTTCTAATATCCATAATATATTGAAAATGTCTGATGGATATTTGTACAGTTCCCCATATCACAGAACATATATGAGTGAGAGTCTCTGCTGGATGAGATGCAGGGGATTGGAAAAGTTTCATATACCCTCTCCTGACAGGAGCTTCTTTGCTTTGCTCGACAGTAATCCCTATGGACAATAAATTTTAATTTGAATCTACCAGTGTTACTTAGATCCATTGTCATATTCAGACACAGTAGCCCACAGAAGATATACTTTTAGAAGTGAACCTGCCATGTTAAAAATTGGCAACATGAGGTGATCGCAGCACCCCTATGTTTGGGTGGCAAACTAAATTATGAAAAATCGCGTGCCCGAAAAGTTTACATTGCCGCAATACTATAGCTGTATTTTTTATGCCTGCTTAGCTGTCAGCTGGTGATATGTTCCAATACCACATTGCTGCAGATGATGCACAAAGATAATTACTTGAGCATTGAGGGTTGTGACAGCAGTTTTAAAGCTGTTGCGTTTTCTAAAACCTCACATAATTATCTTATGTAATCTGTAGCAATACAGTATTGGAAGATAATCAGCTGAATCCTTAAGTGATTTTCTTCATGGTACCTATATTATTTTCCACTTTAATGACCTCAAAATTTTGTATTAACTGTCAAGGAATTAACAATAAGATGTGGTATTTCACAGGAAAATTTGAATAATAACATTTTTTCGTGGTCACTGCTGCCTTTTATTATTCTGTCTCATTAATATAACAAATTAATTTGACATTTACTTAAGTAACATGAGTAATTCAACTAAATAAATTACAAAGAATCCATAGAACAATACTAGCTATAACTCAAAACATTTAAAAGTGATGCAACATGGGTAATTCATTTAGTTACAAAGAAACTTTAGCAAAACGTTCTGTGTAATATTACACACATTTGTAAATGATATGAATAAGACTGTAACCTTTTTCATTTAAAACAAAGACACTTTAAAATAAACGTGCAGCTGTTGCACAAACTGATGTAAATGACAGAAATGATTAACCAGAAAAGTTTACAAATAAGCTTTAATGTAGCATTCCGTAATAACACTGTAAGGATTGCTGAAGGGCTTAAGGTGATAAATAAAATGATAATTCATTGTATTAGATATATGGAGAGTTTAGCATAACATTATAACACTTTAGCTATGTATTAAGCATAATAAATGTTTCAATCTTAATGAGATTAGTTGCCCCATACATTACCTGGCATTTACCTAAGATTAGGGGAAGCTTTTGAGAAAGAACGTCAAGCATGTAATGAAATACACAAATAAAAGTACAAAAAAAAAATCAATGGTATCACAGTATTACACGATACCATATCATTAAGCAGTTTGAGAGGAATGACTGATATTAAGCAAAAGATTAATAATATGAACTACTAGTCAGCCAGAAACTGTATACATTATACATTACAAATAAAAGTTAAATGCAGAATTTGAAGAAATAACTTTAATTAGGCAAATTACTGCTTCTATAATTGTCTAAATAAATTTGGATAATTTAAAAATCTGGAAAGCAATATCAAAACAACTACTACTTGATTGATCAACGAAAACAAACACCAAAAAGGACTGAAATTATACTGATCTCAATATTTTCATCCTTTTTTCATGGCCTGTGGTTGCTGTCCTTCATCAAAAATGCTAATTTTGTTATCTTTAATGTATTTATAAATTAAAATTGGGATAAATGTCTTAATTCTATGTGCATTCATTGTTTTGCACATATTTTTGTGCTATGTGGCACATTTTTCAGAATCTTAACGTTATCTCTTTCTTTAGCCAGTAATTTTTTAAATTTAGCCAATCTTTTCACCATGTTTCTGTGTATTTTATACATATGACACTTTTAGGGAGACAAATATAATCCAGAAACCCCGTACCCAAAACACTATTTTTCTTACTTACTGAAGTGAAAGCTACTGTTTTACTTGGGGACATACTTAAACAAGCAGCTACACTGTTAAGAAAAGGCTCAAACTGCACACCACCTTCATAACTGTCAGTATTTTTGGAAGCATTTGTTGAGCTGGTTCATTATGAATGCTAACACTTCCATGTTGAAGCTTAGCACTGCAAGGGACCATTTCCAAATGTTTTGGAATCACTCCAGGCTTTAACATATGTCTCGAAACAAATGTGAAGTCTTCTTCCAAAAAAATAATACTCGCACACATGAAAGGATGCACAACTTTCACTGGAAAATTTACAAATATCTTTCCATTTCTGTAGCATTGCTGGCTCCCAGAGAAATTTGTAGAAGTGCACATTGGTGTACGTGCTGCATGGTCCACTCCTCCAACACTGTAGGAATTTGCAGGAATACTTCAGTCGAAATTTGGCACTGTGAATATCCTGTTAAGAATAAACAAACTAACGTGTTGAAATATCCTAAGCAAGGGAGATGTCCAGTAATAAATTAAACAATGATAATATATATAGCCTGGCAGAAAGTTATGTACAATAGCGGCGTAACACTTAGCTGGTAGTTCTTAGCTATATGGACCATGGGCAGATTTCAACTTCATTTCATCATTGTGTAAAGATCAAGTACTCCTAAAAAATTTGCTTCTTGAAGTAATTGCTTCCGACCTTCTACATAAACTGACAAGTTACAGCTTTGCAATTTCCAAAATTAATATCTACTATTTGATTTAAAGTGGCAGCAACATAAAATACTAAAAAAATTACAGCTTATATTAGATGCAAATGAAATGGCATGAAATATGGCATGATTTTGTTGGTGGTATTCTAACCTATCTCCTGTAAAATATTCTCATGGGCACCTTAGAAGATCCATATTGCTGTAACAGTTTATCCTGTTGCCTGTTTCAATGTTTTTATAACTACAACCATTCCTTTATTAGGTATGGAATTCATAAATTCCATATGCAGCAACAAACTATTCCAAATGCAATTGAAATTGATTTTATACCTGCAAGTGACAGAACAATATTATAATCTGAAACGAAGTTCAGCTTCAATATTGGAACATTCACTCCTTGATTTTTCTATCTGAAAATAAAATCAAAGTAATGTAATGTCAATAAGCTTTTATTTTTCCGTGGTTTTCACAGGAATCCATTGAATAACATGTTATAGAATCTTACAATACAACAGCTATTCACAGTAGACCTCCAATAATAATGACTATTTTAAACAGAAATATCTTATTATTCTCTGTACCTTGAGTAAGTAGCCAAGATCATGCTAGCTCTTTCAGGGAAAACCCTGGAAAAATCTTATTCAGGTAACTCACTCTAACCAAGATTCGAACTCAGGACCTCTTGAACGTGAGGCATATGTGCTACCATCTACGCAACCGAGGCGGGCAGACTGACAGCAGTTCCAAGCTGATAATCTAAATGGTGGATTTGGGTAATATCAATAAATGAGTAGTAGAAATTATCATATCTCAGTGGAACAAGCTGAGAATCAGAAATAAAACTGAAAATATGTAGCTTTATTAAATTAAAATCACAGTTGGTTGGGGAATGTTCTATAACATCTTTTGCTTCCTCTTGCTCCAGCTAGAATTTTCCTCATTCTGATATTGTAGGTAGCAAGTTATGGAAAAATTTGAGCTTGTAATTCAGTGTACCAATGCAGCTGAAACTGACAAAATTTTCAGAAAGTGATTAATTATATGCACTGGTGGCTACATTGCATACAGTGTTCTTAATGCACTGAAAATAATTAGGAAAAGTGTGCAGCTTTATCTATTGTCAGAAACTTGATTATTGAATGCAATCAAAAATTTTCATACTTTTATGCTATTAATCATGTGGGGTCTCAAGTGTCTATGAGATTTTTTACCTATTTGTGTGTCCTGGTTTACAAAATATTCACCATTTTTAGTAGATGAGAAGTATGAAAACTGTTTCTTGCGCCTGAATTTCCAAATAAAGGTTGTAATACAGCTATCCATGCCTCATTTTGAATTGCACTCTGCGGACTTTGACCATGTTTGTCAATGTGGACTCCTTCTACAAAAACTGTAAAGGGCTAAGCAATATATATTTTTGAATAATTTTTGTAAACTTAGAAATAAACATTGAATGAAAATAAAACGAAAAGTGCATAATAAAGTTAAACTAATAAAAATATTTGTAAAAGGATCTTCACTTAACTTAACAAGCTGATGTTAATAATTCCTTCTTCTTTATAATACCGATTTCAAAAGCATCTTGCTTCCATCATCAGTATCGATATTATAAAGAAGAAGGAAGTATTAACATCAACTTCTTAAGTTAAGTAAAGATTCTTTTACAAATATTTTTATTTGCTTAATATTTGTTGCTTCACTGTGACTAGCTTCATTTTCTGTGTGAGCATAATAAAGTGTCTACATTTGGTAGTTAAAATACAATAAACCATAGCATTTCATGTATAAATTGTCATATTTTATGTATCTAACTTGTAAATAGTCTAAATAGAGGCAGATAATTTTGAGAGAACTGATTTAGTAATGCAGCAATACCAACAGTTCTATTTTTCATGTAATTAGTAGGGCAGCAACATTGAAGTAGTTGCGTTTGTTGGCAAGCACCCGGTAGTGGGCTGATTTCAATTGAAGGGTTGGGTACGCCATACCTTGAGTCACAGTAATCGACACACGGAGTTCACCAAAATCCAATACAAAGGGAAAGGTTGCGAACGTCCATAGGTTTACAGAAGTATATGTTTGATTATGGGGAACATATTTTCTCTGTTTTTATGAAAACCTTTACTGCAAACCTTGCAATAAAAGAATTGCTCATAGTAAACGAAGTAATACGCTACAACATGTCAGTACAGCAACACAAAAGCGTTTTGTTGCAAAATGTGAGACTTCATCACTGCAACAAGACGTACTTCCATCAAAACAAACAGTTAATGAAGAGTTAGGTGCGGCATTTATTTCTGCCGATATTCCTTTACACAAACAACAGGATGCAAAGTTGCGTGCACTTTTAGAAAAGTACACTGAGAAACCAATTCCACATCCGACGACTTTACATAAGTGCTATATAAAAAAAGTGTTATATGTCCAGTGATGGTATAAGAATGAACCTAAAGAACCGTAACATATGGGTGTCAATGGTTGAAACAATGGGTGGCATTGCGCAATTTTTGGTAAATGACGCTGCTGGAGCACTGGACGCAGTAGAACCCATTGGACCATGTCTTCTAACAAGTGATGTAGTCAGAGTTGCAAATTATTCTACTATAAGTGCAGTGTCTGACAATACCATGAAAGCACTATGGCCATCAGATGTGAAACACAATAGAGTATGACTATTTGTTACCGATGCAGCTACCTATATGGTAAATGCAGGAGCCCATTTACAAGTCACGTACAAAAACCTAATACATATCACATGTCTTGCTCATGCCTGCCGCACAGTAGCAGAAGAGGTGCGATCTCAATTTCTTGCCAATGATAAGCTTATAGGGACTGTCAAGAAGGTATTTGTAAAACTACCTTTACTTGAGGCATTATTTCGAGATCTTTATCCAGGAGTTTGAATTCCTCCCGTGCCAGTTTTAACACGAAGGGGAACATGGCTGGAAGCATGCAAATACTATTCTACAAATTTCAATTCCATTAAACACGTGGTGCAGGTGTTTGATAGTAATGTTGCAACTGCAATAAAAACAGTCAAAATCCTTTTATGTGATTGTGATACTAAATGTCAGTTGACATACAATACCTCGGATTTTGGATTTCTTACCTCTGCAGGTGAAGATTTAGAAAGGTCTCGAAAAGAACTGGTAAAACAAATAACTGTGATGAACGAAGTTATTGAGAAGCTGAATTCTGTGAAGGATAGCATGGGAAAAAGGTTAGCTTCAAAACTGCACACTCTTTTACAAAAAACAAACAAAGGATACCATAAACTGCATGAAATTTCCAACATAGTTAAGGATGAAAACAGTGCTTCAGAATATCCTGATGTAGACTGAAATTGTGTAACAGATTTTACATATGCACCTGTGGTTTCAGCAGATGTGGAGCACAGCTTTTCTGCCAAGAAGTCTGTGTTACTGGATAGGAGACAATCATTTTCATTCCAAAACCTGAAGATGTGGGTTATAATTCATTATAATAGACATAGAAATTAATTTATGTGCTAACTGTGAATTAATATTTGCAATAATAATTTAATAAAGATCTTTCAGTTACATAAGTTAGCAGAAATGCTATGAACTGTACTATATTGTGACTCTGTGGGTTCGTGAAACAAAAGGTCGCGGTTACAAACACAAAAAATTAAACTTTATTTTCGTAGAAATACACTGTTCACAATTACAATTTAATGTACACAATTAGTTGATTTTCCAATATCAATCTACACGTACGCTCGACGCTACTTCCACAACGCACGCCATAACAACACTACTCTCAAGTGACAGTCGCTTCCGGTTCGATCGGCCCCGAAGTTTCTCGATTCTCCTTTTATGGAGGGGGAAACATTCTCCAAGCTTCGTGCAACTTCGAGCGGTAGGAGGAGGGGTAAACGAAGACACAGACACCCCTCCTGTCTCCCCTCCCTCCGCGGGCCTTCTTTTATTGCTCGGCATCGCGGGCTGGCCGTTCGCATAACACTGCTCCCTCCTCAAGGCTTGTCGTCCCGAACAGCGCCATCGTAGCGGGCCAGGCGATCCAGGTGTACCACCAACATCTTTCCTCGGGGCACCTTCTGGATGCGGTAGACCACGTAGTTAATCCTCTTCACCACACGGTACGGTCCTTCCCATTGCTGCTGAAGCTTCGGGCAGCTTCCCTTGGTCCGGGTAGGGCGGTACAACCAGACCAGTTCACCTTGCTGGAACCCTTGGCTGTTGGTTTGCCTGTCGTATCGGTTTTTCATGCGGTCGCTCGCTTTCTGGATGTTCTGGCGAGCCATCTTGTGCATGTCGTGGAGGTGGTCCACCAGGTTCTCCACATACTCGGTCGCTGGCTACCAAAAGCCAGGTCACAGGGGAGGCGTAACTCTCGGTCGAACATTAAGTTGGCTGACGTGATCCCCATGGTGTCGTGTGTTGATGAGCGGTGGGCCAGCAAGAACAGTGGCACCTTAACGTCCCAGTCTCGCTGATGGCTAGCCACGACCTTCCTCAAGTGTTCCTCTAAGGTCTTGATGTACCTCTCGACCATGCCATCCGACTGGGGATTTAGAGTTGTTGTGCGGGTCTTGTTAACCCCAGGTCTCTCTAGTGCCTCCTTCATCAGGTTGGACTCAAAATTGGTGCCTTGATCACTGTGCAGCTCTAATGGCACCCCAAATCGGCAAAAAATTTGCTCCACGAGGCAGTCTGTGATTGTCCTTGCCTCTTGGTTAGGGATGGCATACACCTCCGGCCACTTAGTGAAGTAATCCACGAGCACCATCAGGAACTTGTTGCCTCGGTCGGATATTGGGAACGGTCCAGCAATGTCAACGGCGATCCGTTCGAATGGCGCTCCGACGTTGTACTGTTGCATGCGACCCCGGCTCCTAGACTGGGGGTCGCGACTCGCCGAGCACACGTGACACTGACGGCACCATCTCTCAGCGTCTGCTCGGAGCCTCAGCCAGAAGTAATGCTGCCGTAGTTTGTCAATCGTCCGGTTAGCTCCCAGGTGTCCCCCTGAAGTACTGGCGTGCACTTCTTCCAACACTTGCGGGACCTTACTCCGGGGAGGTACCAACTGTTCTCTCTGCGTCCTCCCATCGGGTGATTCCCATACCCGGAAAAGCACAACCTCTCTGGTCTTCAACGAGTCCCATTGGGCCCAGTACGACTTGTAGGTGGCGCTCCTCGGTGCAACGTCCTCCCAGGTTGGTCTTGTCCCTGCCTCCACTTCCCTCAAGAGTGGCCCCAAGTCAGCGCCCGCCAGCTGCTTCTTCCTCAGGCCTGCGCTATCCCAGCCATCCGCAGGCACTGCCGTGACTACTCTAACTGCTGCGGCACGCTCCTTCTCCTACACTCTTGTGCATTGGCCGCACTCTTCTGGACAGGGTCTTCGGGACATAGCGTCCGCGTTACCTTGGCTCTTCCCTCTGCGATGTTCCGAGGTGAAGTCGTACTCCTGCTGCCTCTGGACCCAACCTGCTGTCTGGCCTTCTGGTCGCGCCGTCACCATCACCTTCCTCCTCGCGTGGAAAACCACATCTTCGTTCAAGATGACCCTACCGTTTCCAAGACGCTCTTCGGGTTGACGGAGTATAACCTTTTCTCCGTTGAGACGCAGGACCTTCCCGCCGACGTCGACCGTCGCCTCGTGGCTCCTGAGGGCATCCAGTCCCAGAATCACCTCCTCAGCCACCTTCGCCACGAACACCCACAGACGCACGGTACTCCGTCCCAAGTTCAGCTCCAGCAGGGTCTCCTTCTCCACAGGCATGGTGTCGCCCGATGCCGTCACAAGCTGGTATGGTCGGCTCGGTTTCCTCGTTGGCAAACCCTTCGCCACGTCAGGTATGATGATAGTCACGGCCGCCCCGGTGTCCACTAGCACGTGGCACGGCTTTCCTCTTACCCAGCCGTCCGCGATGAGGTTGTCATCCATCCGCCGGCTGACGGCGCGGATTGTCACTCGAGGGGATGGTGGTAATGGCGCCGAAGTGCCCCTCTACACGCCGGGCCTTAATCGTTTTTCCGGACGCTCTTCCTGGTGTGCGCAGTCTCTCTGCAGGTGCCCGGGTTGTCCATACCCCAAACACAGGCCACTAGGTGTTTGCCGGCGTCCCTGGGATGGTCTTATGTCTCCGGCGTAGCGCACACTCCTCGTTCTCGACGAGGGGATAGCTGTTACCTTGGCCGCCTCCATCCTAAATGCTGCCGTTAGCGCCTCGTGGATTGTTTAATAATCGCCGAGCATTAGGCGCTGACGAATCTCCCGGGATACGAACTCCAGTGGCAGGTCAACCAAGGCCTTGCTAGCCAGCTACTCAATCGCTATGGCGAACTTCTGCAGCGTCTCCCCCGGCTGCTGTGACCTTGCCTTTAGTTGGCTGCGGTACGCTGCGGCTAAGCGGTGGTTACCGAAACGATTCTCCAGGGCCTCCCAGATGTTCTTGGGCGCCGCCGTTGTCTGCACCGTGTTTAGGACTTCCGCGGCCCGTCCCTGGTGGCTGGCTATTAGCTGTGTGGCCTCCTCCTCCGGTGACCATCTGTTGTGCTTGGCCACTGTGTCGAACTGGCGGCGGAAGACTCAAATGTTGACGCGCCGTCATATTTCGGTGGTTTGACGCGCGCATATGTTGTGTCGCGTCCCGGCGCGTCGGCCTTCAAATCCTTCAGTTTCCTGCCGACGACGTCCTCTACTATGATGTTCAGGGACTTGACGCTGCTGTCGGCCTTTCCCTCCAGGTCGTCAACGCGGCTCGCCAGGTCCTCGACGCGCTCGTCCACTTGGCCCTTCCGCTTGCCCAGCTCCGTCACGTTATCCCTCACGCCGGCCAACTGTTCCTCAAACTTCACGGCAATGCCCTCGTTTGCCGCTTTCATCTCCGTGGCCAGGCTGTCGTTCGCTGCCCTCATTTCTGCGGTCAGTTCGTTTGCGGCCATTGTCCTGGCCAAGTTGTTGTTTGCCGCTTTTATCTTCTCGGTGATGTTGTTATTTGCCGCTTCTGTTTTTGTTGTTAACTCGTTCATCTTCGCTAAAAGCATTTCCAATGCCGATTCCATGCCCGTAATGTTCGGTGATGTTATCGTCCCGCTTCCTGACACCAGTTGTGACTTTGTGGGTTCGTGAAATAAAAAGTCGAGGTTACAAACACAAAAATTTCACTTTACCTTCGTAGCAATACACTGTTCACAATTACAATTTAATGTACACTATTAGTTGATTTTCCAATATCAATCTACACGTACGCTCGGCGCTACTTCCACAACGCACGCCATAACAACACTACTCTCAACTGAACGTCGCTTTCTGTATCGATAGGCCCCGAAGTTTCTCGATTCTCCTTTTATGGAGGGGGAAAACATTCTCCAAGCTTCGTGCAACTTCGAGCGGTAGGAGGAGGGGTAAACGAAGACCCAGCCACCCCTCCTGTCTCCCCTCCATCCGCCGGCCTTCATTTATGCTCGGCATCGCAGGCTGGCCGTTCGGGTAACATATAAATAAATATAGCAAATAAATAAATAAATAAATAAATCAAAATTTGCAATATCATAACCTGGCACCTATATAGCCATTTGGACACTACCATGCAGCGTCAGTGCCCTTTAAACTTTGTTGCTCTAACCGGACTCTTCCTATTCTATATGATACCCGCACGTTCTTGCCCTGATGTCGCAGCCCTAGTAATTAGTATGCAAGAAAAGTAAAAAATATATGTACAATGGGTGTGTAGGATAAAGAAACACAATAAAGAGGTAGAGCTAAAGTTATGCCTAGGGTTAAAACCGAAACAGTAATTTAGGGCTGATTCTTTGTAATGAATGTGGGTCTCAGAAGGAAAAGGAATAATTATTAATTTTGTAAGATTTTTGTGTGTTTTGTTTATTGAACAGTATGATCAAATCTGTGAAAGTGCTAAAACATTTATGTAATAGATAAGTGAGAATGTTTGAGCAGTGTCTGGAAAAAGAAAGAAGATATATATAGTAGCTACAAAATAAGAATGAACATGGGTTGAGCCAATATGGTTATCCTACAGTCTTGGTGTTGCCATTTCCACGGCAAGTGGGGAACAGAGATGGAAGATATATCTGTCTTTGTCTCAAGCTAGAAAATGTCATACAGATGCTGAGATGTACAGTGATAAATACTGACAGAGAAGTTTGCTTAATATTTCAGCATGTGTGTGAGAACATACACAATGATGATCGCACAATCTGAACCTTAAAACCTTCAACTGGATAATAGTTTGCTTACATAGTTATCGTTCATATGCACAAAAAAAATGATTCAAATTTGATGCTTTCTACAAAATAAGGTGTTTGGTACAGTGAAACAAAGTAGTGACATTTCAACGATTTGCGAATATAGTTTCTATTTTAATTATGCCATATTTGTGCTTGTCGGCCAAGGTATGTGTGCACCCGGCGAGAAGCGTTACTAAACAGGTACGTCAGAAGTGGACGGAGTACCTCAGGTACAGTGCGGATAACACAAAGATCAACAATACCGAGATGCTTTCAATGTGACGCGCAGATGTAGTGCAGTGTTTCTTTGAACATTTTCTTGTGCAGTTAAAGTTCTAGTAGAATAGTGGAAGTTGCAGTGCTTGCTCTGACGTGTGTTTGTGAAGAGTTTAATTACGGAGGCATCTACAAAATTAAAAACAAGAAAAGTATCCCATTCGGACGAAAAGCATATATATATATATATATATATATATATATATATATATATATATATATATACAGTTCTGTAGACAAGAAATTATGGAGAAAAGGTTACTCCTATTCCTTGAGAAAGCAACAGTTAGAGCAGCAAAATTAGTGGGAAAGTTTGAGAGAACCATCATGAACAGAAAATGCTTCAATAACTGGGGTTAAGAGTAGAACTTCGAGGAAAAATCGAAAATCAGACACAATCATATCTCTTGATGACTTTGATAAGTACGTTGTGCATAGAAAATTTTTGGAATACTATGAACAGAAAAAGGAAATTCCTAATTTGAGGAAACTGCTGAACTTCGCTAAGAATAAATATTCAGTGTGGCAAAGAAACATTTAGAAAAATATTAAGAAAAATGGGATTTCAATGTAAGAAATGCAAAAATAAGCAGTCTGTGCTAATGGAGAAACCACAAATTGTTGAAAAACTTGCAGAGTACTTAAGGGCTATTAGTGAAATGTAAAAGAAACATGTAAACCAGGAGTTTATACAAATGAGTCTTGGGTCCATACTCACTATGCCGTCAAGAAGTGCTGGCAATATTACGAAGTACCAAGTGTGTTGTCTAATACTCGTGCTAGTCAAAGAGCAATTGTTGTATATGCAGGGGAATCCATGGGATTTATTGGAGCCGAATTGATTTCCGATTCAAAATCCAAATCAGTGAATTACCATGATGAAATGAACATTCAAAATTATAAAAAGTAGGTAGAAGATAAATTAATATGTAATATTCAACCTGAAATCATTGTTGTACCATACTGTACAGGAAAATAAAGCCCCTAAAACTTCATCTTGAAAAGTACAGATTATTCATTGGCTAACACAAAATAAAATTAAACATGATCCGCAAATGACAAAAAATGAGCTAAAGATAGTGAAAATTAATTTCGAAAAAGTCTGTTTATTGGATTGATAGAATAATGGAACAAAAGGGCTTTACAGTCTTACGATTTCCTCCGTAGCACTTTGACCTTAACCCTATAGAGCTATTTGGAATTTAATTAAACAAAAGATGTATCATCAATTACTTTAAGTAATCCGAAAGCTATGACAAACTGCATAGCTCAAATTACACAAAATGATTGTATGCAGACACATGAAACGAACTGAGCAAGATTTTAAGCGCCGAGATGGGTTAATGGAGGACACAATTGAAGATATAATTACAAACGTGGTTCTAGAAAGCAACGATGATGACGATGAACTTTACAATCCTGATGAATGTTATTTTGAGAATACGAATATTGAAGCAAAAGAACGCTGTCAATCAATCAATCAGTCAATCAATCAATTTATTGTTCATTATAACATAATACAGACAGTATATGTTATGTTTCTATTCTATATCATTAAAGTTATCATCAAAATTTTCTTCTATACTGTAATATGCTCTACTTAACAGCATCTTTGTCAGTTTCGATTTAAACTTAGCAGCTGACACAGTATTTTTTAGGCTGTTTGGAAGCTTGTTAAATAGTTTAGAACCTAGGTATTGGGGCTTGTGCTAAAAAATGTTTAACCTATGACCTTTAACTATATAATTGTTTTTACCCCTTGTTTCATAATTATGGATATCTGCATTAGTAGATATTGTATTCATATTATATACAAAAAGTATTGTTCGCAAAATAAATATGTTGGGGAGAGTAAGGATATTTAATTTTTTAAAATGGGGTCTAGATGTAGTAGTCCGTGTTATTTTTGCCAGATAACTTATAGCTCTTTTCTGTAGAAGAAATTTTTTTAAAGTTTACTTTAGAGGTGTGTCCCCATAGCTCAATGCCATAGGCAATGTGTGAATATATTAATGCAAAATACACCAACTTGCTAGTATCACCTGAGAAAAACTTGGTAATATAACGCAAGACAAAAAGTCCAGAACTTAGTTTATTTTCTAATTTTTCGATATGGCATTTCTAGGTGAACTTGTCATCGAAGACTAAACCTAAAATATTTACCTTACTCACACATTGAACCAGACTATTGCACATATTAAGCTGAGGTTCAAATTGAGATTTCTTATGGTCAAAAAGAATGAAATTACTTTTTTGTGCACTGGTACGCAGCCTGATATCATTAAAATACTGTGCCACTATATTGGATGTCAAGTTTACATCAATTTCTAAATTTACTAAATCACTATTGCTAAAACCCAATGTGGCATCATCTGCATACAGACTTAAAGCTACATTATCATGTACCACAGTTTTTATATCATTTATATACCGAATAAACAATAATGGCCCTAAAATGGAGCCCTGGGGCATGCCAGACCGTACTTCTTCACGTTTTGAAACGAATTCACACTCCATACACTTCAGTTGTACATACTGCATCCTATTGGACATGTAGGATTTAATCAAATTGTTACTTAGACCCCTAAGCCCAATATGTTCAAGTTTTTTGACTAGAATTGCTGTATCGACACAATCGAAAGCTTTAGACAAGTCTAACAAAATGCCTGCTGCAAAATTACCTGCCTCAATATTGTCAACTATATAGTCATAGAATGTTGCAGCTGCTGAAAAGGTAGATTTTCCTTGGACAAATCCATTTTGACAATCTGATGTAAGATGAAAACTTTGTAGGAAAGTGACGATTCTAGAATAAATTACCTTTTCCACTACTTTAGCAAGAGAAGGTAATACAGACACAGACTTATAGTTCTCCATCTCTTGTTTATTTCCTTTCTTGATCACCAGGATAACTTCAGAAATTTTGAGACTGTCCGGGAAAATACCGTTTACAAGTATTGAATTGATAACGTCCACTAAAGGGAAAGCTATAGATAATCTGCATGCTTTTATTAGTTCTATTGGAATATTATCATGACCGACACTGTTTTAGATTTGATACCATTTATAATGTCTATAATTTCTTTTTTATTGGTTGTATATAGGAATAATGTGTGACTGGTTAAATTATTGGATTTTACTTTTGGAATACTAAAATTATGCTGATTTGCTGGAATTCTAGAAATACCTTGACTTGTAGTAACGAAAAAATTATTCAAAATATTCACTTACTTATAAGGGTCCCTTACGACATTTCCATTTAACTTAGTTTCAATGAGGTTATCTTTTTCCGGTTTAATATTACCTCTAAATCTATTTATAATGTCCCAGCTTTTTCTACTTTTATTTTCTGAGTAAGATATTTTCCTGCTAAAGAAGTCTTGTTTGGCTTTTTTAATCTTTTTGTCATATATGTTCTTGAACTTTTTGAAGTGTTAAAGCTTTAAAATACCACGTAGCATTTTGTCTTTAGCAATATGTAAAAGAATATGGAGTTGTTTAATTTCGGGTGTAACCCAATCGCCAAATTTATTATTAGAGTTTGAAATAGTATTGTCCTTAACTCTAGTTTTTCGGCAGCATAACTCAAAAAAATGTATTCATGTATTGTGAAATGCATAGAACTTCTTATTGGTATCCAATTCGTTATAAATTTCATTCCAGTCCAGCTTACTCAAGCCACCATTTAGGACTAACAAATTTAGTTCATTACAATTGTTGACCCATTTGGTGGTGTTAGGTAGAGTATTTTCAGCGAACTTATCTTATGGACTGAAATCTGACATGACAACAGACTGAGCGGAGTGATCAAATATTGCAGTACGCAGTACCTGAGAGTTTAAGAATTGGGAAGGAACGTTAGTAATTATATTATCAATTGCTGTTTTACTTGTGTTTGTAATTCATTGTGGGTTCCTTTATAGTGTGCATTAAACCGAACTGGTTTAACATGTTCATGAGATTTTTGAATTCATGGGTATGTGTTCCTAAAACATTTATGGTCAAGTCTCCAGCTACCGTCAAGTAACATCCATTTTGTGATATTAAATTATCTAAGAGTTCAGACAATTGCTCAAAAAATATCTTAAGGTTGCCGCTAGGAGGTCTGTATACTCCTAACATATAATATGGTATGGCTCCATACTTAAGTTTGACACCGACTAGTTCAATGTCACCTTCAACATAATATTTATCTGAATTTAAAGTTGTAGGGTAGTTCCCATTAGGAAAAAGTTTACAGTCATTTTTAGTGTATATAACAACGGCACCTTTATTCCTAATTGACCTGCAATATCTGCCTGCTAAGCTTAGATTACCTAAATGAACACATTCAGTCTTAGGACTTTTGATCCCATGCTCTGTGAGCACCAAGATATCAGGATCCTCCTCTTTAATTATAAATTCTAACTGGTCTACTTTGTTAGTTATTACATTAACATTTTGATGAATTACTTTGAAGGTTAATTTATACTTATTCAAAGTCTGTCGCTTTTGTTCACCATGCATAGACAGTGCTTTAAGAAATGTGGAATTAATATTTTCCCTATTCAGTTTTTTGACAGAGCATCCAGATAAGCTTTACATATGGTTTCACCCAAAATTCTTTTGCCATGCTTGTTGACGTGCATGCCATGTCTAGTATACAGGTTTCTTGTTGCATTTGAAGCTTTGATTATTTTAACATGATGTATTTTTTGCATAGTTCGGTTAAAGTATTATTGGATTTACCAACCTTACCATGGATTGCATCTGTTTTATGTTTATCATGTCTTGTGGGTAGGCTAACTACAATCACATTAGTGTTAGACAATAAGGGCAGTAGTTTATCAATGCACTTAATATGCTCAGTATTACCACTGTCCACATCATTTGAGCCACCAATAATCACTATACAGTCATCCTTGTTGAAGTCACTTGCACTACCACTACCGTTGTTTATCACCTCCTTTAATTTTGCACCAGGTGTAATTAGCGATTTGGTTTCCGGACTTTAGTGATTTTCTTCAACTCTTGCAGCAATTCCCCTCCCGTGACTATCTCCGAAGATTAGCATTTGGCCACGTTTCTTTTTAAAAGACCATTGAGATTTTCCCTCGTTGTGTTTAACCGCCTCCTGTATTACATCGTTGTTATTTTCCATTTCCAAGTCGGCTAAAGGTCTGAAACTGTTTTGATTTTTGTTGACATGATTGTAACTTGCTTTTCTTTCTTCTCGTCGTTTCCATCTGTGTGTGCTTGCTACTGTTCTCCATTCAGCTTCACCACATGGTGTTAGTAGAGGCCAGTTTTCATTTCTGATAATTTTACGTTGTTTACTTGCACTTAATTCTTTCATGCCTCTCTGAAGCATTTCAATTAATTTCTTTAGCGACGCATTTTCCTCTGAGAGTTTTTTTATTTGTTTCTCAGTTTCCTTGTTATCCATTTGCGTAGCTCCTATACGGACCCTAGTAGCACATGTATTACATTGCCACGAAAAGCCTCGGATATTCTCTTTACTTACGTCCGAGCATTTCGAAAAATGATACCACTTGTCGCATGAATCACACAGAATTCCATTTCTCACAACTCGATTACATTTTCCACAGTTTACATCATTTAAAACTTTCAAAGATCACCTCTCCGTAGTTACCACGTCTAGTTGTACAGCTGCCATCTTGTCTGGATGGCAGCTGGCACTGTGCCAGTGATAGAGCTGATAAAGGGAACAGTAACACGGATATAGCTGATGAAGGACCTGAAACAAACATTCCCAGAATTGCTGCTTCCGAGAACTAACGTGAAGACATCAGCAGGCATGTACTGTGTTAATTGTGTGACTGTACAGTCCCAGTATCGCCTTTCCCCTCGCTTCCCTCACTCCGCACGGTTCCCTAAGCTTCAAGTAGTAAACAGAAACAGTGCTGCCCTCCTTGAAGTGCGTTCATATCTTGCCTGCTAGTATACTGTCTGTAATGGACTTTCAACTAATTTTTATTTCATTAAAATGCTTATTAATTCCAAAGGTATGAATGTGTTTTTATGAATCATTTTTACACCATGAATCTCATGTACCAATAGTATGCATTGTGCGCAGAAATTTTAGTCTTGCAGCAACAATATCGCTTTTTCAAGCAGAAATTTGCGACCATCATTGGTTCTTCGATAATAGAACCCAAGGGATTTCAAAATATTATGCATAGAAGATACAGAATCCGTATATTCTATTTTCACCCTAATTAAATCGGTCAGCTTTTTAGCAGTTGAATATTCAGCCTTCTCATATAAATCAAAAATTGTTCTACGTGAAAAACACTTTTGAAAATTGTCTAAGTTGCTAGGATGTTTTTAGGTGCCTGATGTTTCCCTGGAGATCTAAATATGGAAACTTCTCCCACTTTGGTGAACTGTTTGCCTTCTTTAACAATTTTTGCCACAGAATGAGCACTCACGTGACAGGCTTGTAACATTAATTCTCAACTCTGAGCGAAATTTGTATTTTCGAAAATATCTTTATTTGACATCTGTTTGGAAAAGGAATACACATTAACAAGAATATTTTTGCCAATTTATGTAAAATCTTATGAGTTGTTTCACAGTTACTACTAGGCGCACCAGCACCAGGCTCTCTAAGCAGTATATTTACTAACTTTGAAAAGCACATGTGCACTCTAAAATGATCACCACTTAACTGAATGCAGGGCACAAAATGCAACTGCAGCATAAGCAACGTGTTTGGTTTTCTTCATTGACAGTTAATAATTCTTTTCTTTTTAGTCAGGGGCCTCAACTTTCCATATCTCCAAAATCAGATGTGCTACAAGCATGAGGTTTGGACAGTTATCCTCAGAAAAAAAGAATTAGCTCTGTGACATGGGAAAAACAAAATAATTCTTTAATTGGTATCTGTAGAGCGCGCAAAGAAATTAGCAGCATGCTTCGGCAAATCGAGCCAGTATGCTACTTAACTGTACAACGTTGCATGCACCGCATTGGCTAGTAGCGATAGAACAAGATTCCTTATGTAAGTTGTAGTACTTTTCCTTATGGATGTCCTTGAAAGCCAGAGTGAAGAATTTTGCATGATTCATAAATATCTCTGCAACAGAATGTTGATAAATGCCAGGAGTTAAATCTCTACTTAAACGTCTTTCATATATAAAGTAAATAAAAATAAAATTAGCTGGTATTTGAAAAATATATTCAGACACGTGAATCTTAAATATCTTGAGAGGAAAACTTTACAAAACACAACAGAAATTTCAGTCATGCTTCTACATTTAATTGCACGAACAACAGAACCGCATTTGTTTCATACTATAGGCTGGTTGAATGGGAACAGTATTGTTAGCATGTTCAGCAATTTTACCCGCAATTTACACACATGCTGTAACAAATGAAGTCCTTGTTTTACTATTAAACTGTCCAGCAAAAAGAAGGTGGAAAACGGTATCTTGTCATTTAGCAATGACGTCCCATCTGTACAATTATTGCTTTATTTTGTTTTCCTTCCTTCCCTCCCTCCCTCCTTCCCGCCCTCCCTCCTTCCCTCCCTCCCTCCTTCCCTCCATCCCTCCTTCCCTCCCTCCTTCCCTCCCTCCTTCCCTCGCTAACTCCCTCCCTCCCTTTCCCTCCCTCCCTTTACCTCCCTCCCTCCTTCCTTCCCTCCCTCCTTCCCTCCCTCCCTCCTTCCATCCATCCCTTCCCACCTTCCCTACCTCCCTCCCTCCCTTCCCTCCCTACCTCCCTTCCCTCCCTCCTTCCCTCCCTTCCCTCCCTCCCTTCCTTCCTCCCTCCCTCCCTTACTTCCTTCTTTCCTTCCTTCCATGCTTCCTTCCTTAGTTATTTATTTATTTATTTATTTATTTATTTATTTATTTATTTATTTATTTATTTATTTATTTATTTATTTATTTATTTATTTATTTATTTATTTATTTATTTATTTATTTATTTATTCATTCATTCATTCATTCATTCATTCATTCATTCATTCATTCATTCATTCATTCATTCATTCATTCATTCATTCATTCATTCATTCATTCATTCATTTATTTATTTATTTATTTATTTATCTATCTATCTATTAAGTTAGTTAGTTATTTATTTATTTGTTTATTTATTTAGTTTTTGTAAACCTATTCCAAAAGCTAAAGGTGGTGTGGAGCATTAAAAAAAATCTTTTATTTGAATTAGACTTTACAAATACAAATGAGCCTGATAATACTGATTTCTTGCTTACACATCTAATGAAATCTACTGAAATAGTGCACATAATAATTTTATTGCCGTCTATTCGTTTTCTTAACCGCCCCACTGGACACTTCCTAGCACGATTACATGTGTATAGTTCTGTAATTTATACTACGTGTGCCTACTTCAGCCGGCAAGTAGGTTTTCGACAGGGAAAATTTTGCATAACGTAACTTATGGCGTAACAGATCCAAAGTGGTCCTGAGCCTACCAACCCGATTGCCGGCCCTTGCGTGACAATAACGTTCGACTATATATATGTGTGTGTATGTGTGTGTGTGTGTGTGTGTGTGTGTGTGTGTGTGTGTGTGTGTGTGTGTGTATGTATTTATTTTGTTCAGTTCTTTATTTAAATTAATGTTCACCTTTCCTGATACCCTATCAGGAAATCGTCACGAGTTAGGTGGATTATATGTATCTTTTCTAATTAATTATCCAAACCTGTAGGAGAGCGATGGATATTTTTTTCGGGTGTAAAATTTCATGCCTAATATAGAATGGGACGCTGAGAACCAGCAGTTAAAGGGCGTCCATAAATAAAAACTCAGAAACTCTCATACTATTATACATTTATTTATAATTACGCTGAGTTAGTGTTATTTTTATATAAATTTACATAAATTGCTTCATTTTCTTGTTATTCTATTCTAATTAATTTAAATTAATTAACTACATTGTTTCTTAATCTTTTAAACTTTAGAGCCATTCATTATGGTTTCGGAATGTATACAGCGATCAATTCCCGCTTCAACTTGGAGAATATGACCAACGTAAATTGTCGTGATATGGATATAATTGCACACATGTAATAAAATTAGGAGTATACTACGTACCAAAAAGTTACAGTCAATAATTGAAATGCCAGAAATGGTTCACCCATATTTTTCCTCTAGTATTTGCCTTAATATGTACAAATTTCTTTACAAAATGCTTCCTTTAAAGTTAATCAGTGTGTGTTCATTTACTAAATGTTTTCAGGTTTAAACAGCGCAAGAGGAACAGGATAACATATAAAGCGTGCAAAAAGCAAGAGGGCAGAAGAAATAAAGAAAGGCGGAGGTTATAACATTTTATTCCGGCACTGCATATAAATCTTTACGACTTTCCTTAGACATGCTAATGGAATTTATGTTCACATTTAGGAGACGAAACGACATTCCCGTGCAGTCTTCTAGAAACTTCCCTCAATAAATTACTTCCGGGAGAGAAGTTTTCGACTTTGGTTGATAATATTGTTCGTTTAAGCTTCGTAGTTCCACTGGGGACAAAAAGTCAATTTTAGATTGTAGCTGAAGGAATCGGTATTAAAGCGAAATAGCAAAAGCAAGTTTGACCACTGTGAGCGACCCAGAATGGGTTTGCTGTGTTCTCTTGGAGGATAGCAGTCCTGTTTCCACAATAATAAATTCACTCTGCGCATCCCTTAACCCTGCAACATTAAACTGTATTTAGCAGGCACGCGTCTGAACGTGACCATATAGCGATGGAGCTGCAACTAAATATTTCCCTGGTAACTCTTTCTGTATTTGTAGAAGTGGCAGAAGTGTTTCTATGTCTATACATACTATGGCAGACGCAAAATTTAATGACGGTTGGCGGGAAGGGCAGGTCAACACAACATCCGATTAGACACTTGCCACGTCTTGCGGTGTTGTATAAACAAGTGAAGTCACGCTGTAAAGCCAGTGACTGAAAATCAATTGCGCTCAGAAAATTTATTTTCGCAACAGGAAAGAGAATAATCTGATCATGCAGAGCATTTTCTTTTAAAGCGGTCAGTCTAAAAACGATTTCCTACGTTAACTGGTTGCAGAGAAATGGAAGTGCATTGAATTCATCTTTTAACAGGGGCTCACTTAAGATCCTTTCATCATCTGTTCAAATCCTTTCGTTATCTGCTGTTTTGTTTATTGTGTCAGCTTGTGACTAAACAAAGGTTACAGATAGGTACAGTAACTTTGTTATAAGTAATTTTCTTCTTGGCCTGCGCACATTTTTGTTACCATATTTAAGGTATGATTTTCAGATTACTTGTTAAATTAGCGTGCACGCCAAGTTTAAGTTTACTTGCCAGGTACAGTAATACCCTATGAAGTGTTTTCATTTCGTCTTGTTACTGCATATAGCTTATCCCCGCCCTTTGACATATGGCTACGTCGCGCTTCACTGCCAGTGCTCAACATTCAGCCGTCATTAACTTTTGCGTCTACCATAGTACAGAAAGACATAAATGAAATCTATGATATTACAATTTGTGTGATTATATCTCCCTTTCCCCTTACTTTATAGGAATCGAACTGAAAACCATCGCTTGTTTGTTTTCGCAGCACTCTAAACTGTTAACTGACTAACACTCACTGAAATATATACTTAAGCTTTCCATCCGCTGTTCACAGTCTTATGTTCCACAAAAATGTTTTCCTTTAAAATAATTTCACCTGGGATTTCATTTTTAATTATGAGGGACATCTTCAGAGATCTTGCCATCGCGTCGTTTTTCTCTCTCGACTAACTGCATGCTAAAAACAGAACGAGTATATCGGGTGAGTCACCTAGAACTTGAATTGCAAATATCCCTGAGCTAAAACAAGGAACTGAAAAAGGACTTTCACAAATATGATTAAATAAAAACATTCCTGAGAAGAAACTCCGAGCTCAAGCTCCAATTGTTTCTCAAATAATATAGCAAATACTTTTAATAAGCGAAAAACTTAAAATTTTCAGAAGGTCTTGCACATTGATGTTTGTTAGTGACATTCTATGTACCTTAAGTATGGGGAAAATTAATTTATTTAAAGGATGTTTATGCTAATTTTAAAGAAACAAGTTTTAGGTTTAATGAAGTTGTTACTGTTAATAATTTGCTTGAACTTCAGTATAAATTGATATTATCATTATCTATTTGTTCCTTTTACTAGCCAACGAATATAGCAATCGAAATGAGTACCAGAACTCTTAGATAATGCACTTGAGATTATGTACACAAATTTGCATACATATAAAAGCAAAGCTAAAACGAAAGGAATACATTTCTTGTGCAAAAGTGTAAGGTTGATAAAAATACAAAGAGGAAGTGGAATGGTCCAGTGAAGTTCAAGGAAGTACACCTGTAATTTAAACATATTGCTGATCTTTTAAGAATGGCCTATGTAAAAAATATTTGGCCAAAAGGTTTTAATGTTGCATAAAATTTATATGATAGTTAAAAAGAATCATAATTTGTTATTTTCATATATAAAAACTATCCCGGGGTCCTTTAGGAATGGCTTTTGTTACATCGCAATAAGCTAATTACATTCCAAGAAACTGTAATGAAGCTGACACTTAAGGAACAACGAATGAAATAAATCATTATATATTTTAATTTAATTTTTATGTATTTAATTATTTATTTATATTTTTGTTACTCTAAAGCTTGGGTTATTCGCAGCGCTATTGATAATTGCGTACAACGTTGAAAACAGCTTATGTCAACCATTGGGCGATTGACTGCAGATGAAAGTCAAGAATGTGGAAGAACCTACACATTTGCATTTCGTTCTGAAGCGTTAAATTCATGTTACAATTTATGCAGATACAATTGACCTTTCCCGATGCAATAACGTCATTCTTAATGTTAGTTTCTATATTATAACTGCCTCATAATTCATATGGACTGAACTTGGCTGGACTACGCTATGGAGGAGATTCGGCACGGAGCTCCATTCTACCTATGTCCGCAAGGGGGGCACAACCGGCAGAAAGGAAGAGACGAGAGAATTTAGAGGCAGCCGTCCCAAGGAGCCACGACAGTGCAGAGAGCAGCGTCTCTACATTTTGCCAGTTGGAAACTCCCCGGCAGTCCACTACAACAGTAATATTACCATGTTATGGTCCGGAAAAGGATCCACCAGACCGGGCTTGGATAACCAAAGACCGTCCTACCGGAAGAGGAAGTTTTACCAAGAGTATATCATCCTGCCTGCAACGCCGATACACCTACCGACAATTCTACCTTGGAGAGATCACCAGATGAGATATGATATGAAATGATAACGGGGATGAAATGGACTGGCGTTAAATTCGGGGGATGTAATTATCCTACCCAGAATTCACCTGACGTCCCGGGAAAACCCCGAAAAAACCTATGAGTCAAGTAGATCGGCCACGGGAATCGAACCCGGACCTCGCGAATGCGGGCCACAGAGGAAACCTCCTGAGCCATCCCGCTCAGTAGTATGGAGTTTTCATTATAAAAACAAATATAGGTATATTCTGAAATCATATTTTGTTCGACCTGTATCCTAACTTCGTGGCTTTGCAATTTTGGTTTTAGAGATATTTGCAGTATCTCACCCGGTATATACTTATACCTCGGTGGGAGGAGAAAAGGCACAAGACATGAGCAAAGCACTTCAGAACACAAAGGAAACTGTCGCCTGTGAGAAAACAGATGTCATCTGTGGCACAGTGTGTTATATTCCCGTAAGACCAACCAATGGAATTTGATAAAATAGAAGTTTCAGCCTGAGCTAAGCATTATTTACAATTACCCCAAAAAGCTTAAGTCAACTTAACCAGCTTTGGATTCGTATACTTTCTCAACTGCGTAACAATAAAGCAGACATGAAACAGTAGCATGGCCATTTTCTTGAATCCCCTACCGTGTTATATATTTTGCCGTCCTTGTTTTTCCACGCACACACCACATCCCGTATGTGGGGAACCTTACCTGACGAACTCCGGCAAATGCTAAAAGCCAAGGCAACTGTTTGGAAGCCAGAGTTGCTAACAAACGAAATTTGATACTAGCCTGAATTTGGAAGCACCAAAAGTTTGCAAGGGAATAATAAAGTTTAATTAACGGCCCCAAAAAGAGGGAATAAGCTGGAAAGTATTGTATTTATAATGCTATGTCATTTCTTGTGCAGATATATGTATTCACTGTTGGAGAGAACAACTAAAACATCATTACAATGATTTGTTCTTCTGATGATTCGTTTTTACCTAGCTTTCCTATCATTTTCAATTGAAAAGTCGAAATGCTTGCAGGTCACGACCTATCGGTTGATTTAAATTAGTAAAATTGCGTTATTTTGCAGAGAACTAGTACTACAAACCTAGCACTGACTGATTTAATTTGTACCACCCTTATGATGACGTATTTTATGACTTTCTGCTCTAAACGGAATCGTTTTTCGTTTAGTTCGATTATGTGGTCAGAATTTTATTCCTTTTATTCAAACTGTTACTGAGTTTTCATGCATATTCGACAGTAGCGACTATATGCTTTTGATTGAGTATTTTTTGTAGCGTGTACCCAGCCTCAAAATTTAGAGGCTTTTACTCCAATTATCCCCATAGCGATGTCTGTAGTTTTGCTTTTACTGTTTATATGTAGAATATTTAGAAGGAAGTGTGTTTTGGTGCACTGAACCATTGTTAACTTATTTTCACTTAATAGCAGTAAATGAGTTTAGGGGGAAAATTAGAACTTACGAAATAATTTGAGTACTTAGGAGTTAGGATGAATAATAATCGAGAATGGGAATCGCATGGCAGGAAGGTGGTAGTCAAAGGAAGGGCAGCAATGTCAGAAATAAGGATAAGTAAAACAAAACTCAATATGCCAATAAAATGGTTAGAGAGAATGTATGAAACACTGATAGAGTCAAGGATGTTTTATGCTGGAGAAATATGGGGAATGTCAAAAGTAACAAATAAAATAGACCAGTTACACAAACAATTTGCTAAAGAGATGTTGGTATTGTCTAGATCAGCTCCAGGAGAAGTAGTCTTAGTAGAATTAGGAAAAACAAAAAACAAAAAAGGTAAGGTAAGTGGGGGAAGGTGGAAATTTAGGGAAGACGGAAGTTTCGTTATATTTTATTCATCTGAGACTAGAAAGCGGCACTGACTACAGCCTAGCATAGGGGCATCCAGTTGGAAGTGTGCTGATGTGTTCTTTCGTTTTACATTTTGCTTCATCCAGTGATAAACAAGAAACTATTATCTATGAACTTGGTAAGTACAGGCTATGTAATATTCGTTGCCCATACGTAAGGTCTAGCACTTGTACTGCATGGAGCTTCACCTAACCATGGTATTTTGCCATGTGCATCTTTGTGAGCACATGGTAGCTCGGGCCAATATGGCTGGTAGCGTACACAAAACATAAGGCTCACCTGCATCTTCCCCCAGGCATTTGGAGAAGTTGAAAGTTATTAAAGAATACTGTTACATATGACCGATCATGATGGCTTGACCGATCATTTTTCAAACCACTGAAAACATTTTGGCAAAAAGCTTTGAGTACTTGGATTCATTCAAACCCTGGCCAGAGAGTTACAGGACTGCAGTTTGGTTCTCTCCTTCCTTCATTGTATCATGTCTCTAACATGCGTTAAATTTACATTTTATAAAGTGTCTTACATGTTGTAATACAAATTCTCAATTTAATTTATTTTTTCAATTTCAAACTTCGTGTTGTTGCATCTTCCTCCATGTTGTTCCATCTTCTCCAATGTTAGCTCCCATCTTTCCCTAATGATGGGGTAAGATGTAAGTTTTGTTGCAATTAGTTTAATCGCATCTTTTTATCTCCTCACATTTAAGGACACTGATTACTGTGCATCCCAGTAGCAACAAAATATACCGGCAATATCTTGAGATACATTTTATATTTTTCTTCACTCCTATTTCCATGAAAAAGGACATAACCGTTAAGTATGCCATCTTCCCCCGACTTACCATATAATAACTGAAAGAGTTCGTAAATTTTGATATAAATGCTCGATAAAAGGTGATGATGAAATCCTAAAGGTATGTATGAATCAACAAAAGAAAATGGGAAACAGAAAATGTTGGTGGTCAGAGGCAGAAAAAACATAGAAGAAATAGGAGTTGGGGACTTACGGAGACTAGAAAATAGCAATGTAGCAAGATTTTGGAAAATAGTTGGAACCAGAGTGGAGGATATAGAAAGACAAGAAATATGGGGAGGGTTAGAAAACAGAAAATCATTAAAGTTTTATAGGTTAATAAAAGGAGAATGGGGAAGAGAAAATATGCAGACCAATGTAACAGGCAGGAAAGGAAAAGAATGGCTTGGATTAGAACAGGATCAATATTCTTAAGGGGACTAAGAAGTAGAAGGGTAGAAATATGTCAATTATGTGGAGAAACAGAAAGTGCAGTTCACATTCTGACAAAGTACAAAGAGCTACCAGTATGGAGACAAGAATTATGAGAGAAGAAATGGTACAGTGATGACACTTCCACTTCTGAATGATCTGCTATTCCAATTTGCTTTTCTAGTCTTCTGTTCTACTGTGTAAATTCTCACTATTGAAGTATGTAGGTATACCATTTTATTAGTTCAGCATCACATTTGTATTAGTGCAGTAACACATTTGTTTTAGTTCAGAGGAGACATATTGTCCTACCTATACAATGTTATTACATTATAATTATTTTATATCTGTTCTCTCAGATCTGCAAAGCATGTATTGCTGATACATTTATATAAAAAAAGAAGAAATGGAAAAGATGCAAAGTGAGTTGATACCATAAAAATGGTTACGGAGAAAAATGAAAGTAGAAATAGAAATATGCGAAACCTGTTTTACAAAGGAAAAGAGAAGTGGACGAGAAAAGTAAAGATTGGAAAAGAAAAAAATGCTGGGACACCAAGGGGAAACAGCAAACTAGAGTAGATAACTGAAAGGTGACTATGCTATTTAGTAATGCTAAAAGGCCAGGGTGCCAAGCAGATTGAGCTAGCTAGGGTAAAAGAATCGCTCCAATTTATACAACTAGGTTAAAAGATGTATGCAATATAGATAAAAATATTTTAAATAGCAGGTTGTATAAATAAATTCTATTATAATAGCAGTGAATATAAATTAAATGCTTCTAACATACGAGATGGGCGTACATAACGAATATATCGTACTATTCAAGTCACGCACTATTGAAACAAAATTCATCTGGCGACAAGCACCGTTCCTGCAAGAACATTGAAACTACACTGATTTCGCGGAGAACTCGAATACTCAATTAACCTCTGTGGTGATGTTTCTAGGTATTTACTTCTCACTGAACAGACTGTTCCAATTGAGATGCAAGAGTTCATCTCGGAATACAAACACTTTACCAAATCATAAATGTAATGACTTGGTGTTAAAATCCTGCAATTATTATATAGGCACTAATGCATTAGAGAATTCAGCATTAAGATATTTGAGGTTTTGCCCTGTTAAGCTCAAAATGTTGCCATATTGTCGTTAGGCATTAAATGAATAAATCTGTCGGTAACATTTTACTGAAAATTGTTAGAAACTGCAACAAAGTCGCTACGTTGGCAATAGTGCCGGAAGCTGCGACAGCGTTTCCGCCATCCCAAGATATCCTCAGTATACAACGGTTCAAGCAACCTTAGCATAGAGACTACTCCATACATATAGAAAGGTACTCTGGGAACACCAGTAGCGAGGCGTGACTTTCAAAGTGAGGGAAGCTCCAAATAATAATTTTTACTAAAGTAAGAGGGAATGACTGAAAGAACTAAGGCTCCTCTTCTGTACTCTTTCTCTTGTACAGTCACTTGCATTGCAAGACTTCTCAAATTACAAGCAGACATATTCCTGTTGCCCCTCTCCACTCAGACGTTCCAATTTTTCCTACAGCTAGCCCACACCGCATAAACTGTTAGTCTAAAAGGGAGAGAGTATCCACTTCACACAGCTTTGCTAATAACTTAAAACTTCACAAGAATTTCCTATTTGTCGCCCCTAAATACTAATCTACTTAAAATACTATTTCTAATGATATTAAAATATACTTACAATAACAAATGAAGTACGTTATTGTGTGAATAGAAGTTTAAAGGAAGTGAAAAATTTTAAATAAAGTTTCGTGTTCTTAACACAAGTTTATTATTTATCTCCAACTTGCCACATTTTGGTGGACTTAAAAGCTCCACATAAAAAGAAAGCTTTCCTTCACACGCTACAGACTGCATGTGTCAGTACTTCATAACTATCGAAGGGTCGCGATTGGTTCCGGAAACCTACGAAGCTTGGTATTGAAGGTTACGAAAGTTTAAATACAGAAATATTCAGTATTGAATGAGCTCGGGGAACTGGTTACACGAATCCAAGCAGTTGTCAAATTGTTCGCAGTACCGCGGATGTTCGCGAAAAATTTTTGAAAATGTATCCAGAGCAAATAAAATATTGAAAGGGTAGAGCCAGATTGAAAAATTGAATGCCATATCCGGGATTTGAATTTTTCAATCTGGCTCTACACTTTCATAGTGCGTCCTACACACGGTTAGTGTGAAAGAACAATTAATTTCCAAATAAAATATTGTTTGGCATGGATTTTTTTTTCTAACGTTTTCTCCTTAAATTCTTGAGGAAGCGGAGTTTTCAGCATTTCATTGGACACTTCGCCACTGGGTAACACACAATGGAAAATATTAATCAATAGCGGATTATTAAATCCTTGAGAAAGGATCGCATGTATTTAGCCCAGAGAGAGGTAAGCAACATGATGGTAATATAACTGAAATGTATTTACAGATGGGGATGGAACATTAACTGAAATTATTTAAATCTACCGACTAAGGCAAAACAGCTTGGAAAGCTCAGAGAATAAAACACTCATTTGTCTTACCATTTGGCCCCCTTTGTCGCATAACTCACTTAACACCGTTTCTTCTCTTTCTCATTTTTGTCCCTCTCCCTTGTCTGCCCGTTACACTCAAATACGTCACAAATGGCTGGCTAATGCCCGACAATCACGTGATGTAAACCTGAAAGCTTTTCTGGAAGTTTTTCCTTCGCAGCGTTCTACTCTAAAAGATTCAAGTGCGTCCAACCTCATAACAGCACTAGACTTTGTAGAATGAACTACGTACTTTCAGACTTCTTCTCTCACTGTTCCCTCTTCGAAGTATTCGTTTGCCTACTTTGCATTAGTTTTACGTCTCTCAAAATTTTAATACTTGTATAGTGAAATTTCTCTCTCATGAAGCGTAATTTGCTGTTTCTGCCACCTTTTACGTGGTTTTTGCCTGTGTGTTTAAGTACTATTACAAATTTTAATTTTCAAACACAGTTTATTAGTTTTCCAAAATGCAACTGTCATGTCATCTTTCATGAATGTGTTCAGTTACAGTTTTCGTCTAATGATTGTATACTGACGTGCGTATAAGGTGGTCTATAATGGAACTTGATGGTTTATGCTTGCCATGACAAATTTATAAGCAAACGTAACCCATAGCGTAACACCCCACTAGTTGGTCAGAGCCTGCCAACCCGACTGTCGGCCTCACGACCACATACGCAAGCTATAGCTGGGCCATCATCCAACCGAGATGTGGTCAGCATCACGGCACCCCCAGACGGAAAGCTGGTTTTCTAGACCAGGGTTCACTACCTAGTGTAACTCCTTAATTTCATCACGATGCTGATTGAGCCTCTATACCCGGGATTTGAAATGTGCACCACCCAGGAGTGGGATCAAAGGAACTGAGTTAAATACTAATAAAGATATAATTATATTTGAAGATGATCACTTGTCATTGGCAGGGAATAAAGAAGATATGTAGAAATAAGTGTTTAATTTTAATGAGATAGTAAAATAATAAAATATGGATATTTAGGTAGAAAAATACAGACAACGGCCATTATGTGTAAAGGACAACCTCGGGTCAAGATTGTAATCTGAGGATAAATAATTGAGCAGGTGTCTATTTTTCAAAATATTTTGTATCAAAAATATTAGTAATTGATGAAAAGGCAGGAACGGAAGAAGTATTAAAGCGTAAAATAAAATAAGTGTTTGTATTAAGACATTTCAATAGAAACGTGTATGAGAATGGGTTTTAAATTAAGACTTTAAAAATAGTATTTGAGCTCCTATTAAAGTATGCATCTAAGGCATGGATAAGAAAAAAGTAGGCAAAAAGAAATTACAGGCATATAAAATAGGATTTTAAGGTCTCTTTTGGAGATATAACAAGAACTGGTCGACTCCGAAATTAGATATACCTATCACAAGAAATAGAGGTGGGGAAAACATTGTGGAAGAAATTAAAGGTTTCAGCATAAGCTGAAGTGTCACGTTTTAAGGACGCAACTTTCGATTACCACTGCAACCACTGGTTTATAAGACTTTAGGGCAAAGACATTGGAGGACCCCATATCAGGTGAAAAGAACAGTTTGATTAGCCTCCGAAAAGGTCTAAAAGTTTAATGCATGTAGAGGTAAAAGACGAAAATGAGGATGACAAATTCGATCCTACTCTCTGCCAGCATAACCTCTCCTATTCCAGAAGAGTAAAATTACAACTTACCTAGATCTTGTATTATAATGCTACACTAACACGTTCTTAATGTCGGTTTTATTATTCCTATTCGTTTAGAGGCGACAGAACTTATACCTTCGTTTCCACGTTATTGAGAAAGCTCTGATACAAATATTCTAGCTGCCATACAGTTTAACAACACTGGTAAATACCATCTTCACCTCTTTCTCTATGAGGCGAACTATGATTCAGCCTTTCCTTGCGTACTAGTCGTACGAAACACTTTTATAGAGCGGACATGTGAAAGTCGACGGCATTTTCATTACAAGTGCTGCTTGAAGATGTGTTGTGCACTTGTCCTTAATAGGACTTAACTACTTAGAGCTACTTAACTGAGCTAGAGGAGGTGAAAAGAGATGGCAATATTTGTTCCTTGACAGCTGTTGGTAAGGGTGTAACTGCTCTTGTACATCCCTGGTGTTACAAAGTTCAAAATGATTTTTTATCTGGGATTGCTATTATTATTTTGTCGCCCAAGCATATCTTTTAGCTCAGGCTTGCTGCTCAGGGAATTGCTCCTGTGTTATCGAATGTGCTCGCATGACACTCAGGGAAGCCGGTGAATCCTCGAGCGCCGTGTTCTGGAGCTATAATCTCCAAGAGCCCGAATGAGGAGGATTCAAATTGATTAACATTTTGTACTGAGCGTTAAAGAGCAAACCATTTTGCTCAGCGGTCGCTTTACTGGGCTTAAGATTCTTTAAAGCTAATAAGGAGACTATCACCATGTTCGTACCTGTATTCGCTTGATAGTTTGATGACATCACCTCTGCTCTATGTGCGGCCTGTGTGCCAAAACTTGGGTGCGGAATATAGCTGAAGTGCCCAAAATGAGTGCAGAATACGTAGTAACATGTAGGCATAATAAGACGACATTTTACAAGGGTTGTTAACCTCGGACGTGTAGCGGCCTACACATGGCATATGTAAAGAGCGCCGTTCCCACACTCGACATCGAGCTCAGGAGGGATTCCAGCAGTCATTTGCAAGTGTTTGCATGAGGCACTTTCCAGGCTTCAGTTTTGGACGTTGCGATTCTACTCCACAGCAGACTTGTTGGTGCACATAATTTATATACAGCAAGCATTAGGTATACCATCACATTTTCAAATGTATGGTGGTGTGAGTACAGTGATAGTTCACTTGTCAGTAGATCTCTGGTTCGAGACCACCGACTTTATTTACCTTCCGAAAAGCTAAATCACCCTCCGCTTAGTTTGATCCCTAGACCTCGGAGATAAAAGATTATCCTGTTATTTCTAGTCCAAAAGAGGGGAACTCTAATGGTATAATATTGATTTATAACATTTTGTGACCCGTTGTCGTTGGGGGTTGTTGGGTATTAGCATATCCCTACATATGATCTCGCAAGTAGTTTTGTTTACTTCCATTCTGGCTTTATTGCTTAGAAATTCTTATTCCTCGTAATAACATTCAAAACACTCAACATTCTTTTCCAATAAAATCATTTAACACAACCAGCCACAACACTTCAGCATATATAATAATAGATTAGGAGTTATTTATTTTAAAATTTATAAACTGTCTTCCTATTAGAAAGGTCAGACAATATAAAACGTTTAGTAATTCATATTAAAATTACTCTCACCTGTGACCGTCTCTGTTGACTAACTCCTTTCTGAGCCTGTTCTTGAAGTCTTCAGAATCCTCCCTAGCACGTCCATTGCTCAAGACATGGTTATCCTCCTCGCACACTGCAAGACCAAGCCAATTCCGATTTTCTCAGAAATAGTTCCCTGGAAGTTTGACAAAATTGCGACATGTTTAACGGCACTGGGAGTTTATTTTTACCCGTACAAGGCTACTTTTTACAAATACTAAAATTTGAATATATAGTAAACTAAGCACTTTCAGAAATTGAAATTCGGTATGATTACTGTATAACGATGTGTGCATTTAACTAGTGTATAATATTTAAATTACGTTCACATAGGTCCATGCAAAAGGGGCATTAATCACACCGTGTGTCCTGAAAAAAATATTGTACCCTATATTTCAGGTGCACTTTACTTGTAGGAATTTAAAGTTATATGCACTTAGTTTTATCCTAAATAACCTAAGACACAGTTTTATAATATCGGCTAAATGAAAATCACATATATTTTATACTATGCACATGAAAAATTAATTAGTTTTGAGTAAATAAAAAGATAATATTTTCATGGACTGAATATTTGTTTTCATCCATTTTATAAATCATGTGAATATATATATATATATATATATATATATATATATATATATATATGTTAGCCGAATGTGTTCAAGAAACATTGATAAATAACCACTACAAATTTTGTGTCAATGTAGTTTATAGTTTTTTAGAAACATGCACCTAAAGTATGAAAAATCGAGGTTTTGGGAAATATCGATCAAAGATTAAGCACCATTCTCAGGAAGTGGGCGTATCATTACGCCGCCATCTTTAAATTGACCAATTAAAGGACTTTAATACCAGCTGACAACCTATGTTATATAACATTTTAAAGCTGAATAATTATATAATTTTTAACATTAAAAATGGATTTTTTGAAATCTATCGACCTCCCAGTACCCTTAAAATATTTTCATAAAAAATAAACTGAACATCTTGTACTTCGCAGAATAAGCTACTTAGGTACTCTTCATTCTGGAAGACCTTTGCTTAACTAATAAGCCGAAAGAAACACACAAGATCTTACAATACAAAAAAATATTAATCTAGTTACAGCTCACAATTTATCAAAAATTAATTGGAAATAATCATTTTTAAAAATAGTATGCATAAGAATGTGTATAGAAGGACCTGTGAGTACAACACATTACACCATTTTACTTCCACTAAATTTAGGTATTTGAGACTGGCAAAGGAGTGCTTTCCACCTGAATTTTGAATAAGCAGATTTCTTTAGAAAGATATCTACAGATGTGCATGTGAGTATTGGTCACATCGTACGTCCCTTTGTAAAAAGGAGAGAGAACAGGAAATTGAAAAATCGGTTAGATACAACATTTAAGTTGGGGATTTTAAAAAGCGAAGCAGGAAAGGTGATTATTTTAGGATATTTCTCCATCCCAAATAACCTGTTAGAATTTTTCATTCATTTTTATTGTTTGAAATGTATTTCAAAATTTTCTGATGAAAATATTATGCATTTGAGATATAATCAAGAATCCCATGCCCACTGCAGCCCTTACGCGCAACTAGATTACCGATTTTACGACCATTTTTACCGGAAGTAGTGGAAGATCATCCAACTGATACGATTGCAGTCAGCATAACATTCCACTTATTGAACATACGTTTTGTTGGTCGGCATCGTTGCCTATCGCAATTCCTGACCTTCCTCATGATGCTGGTCACTTGTCCGATACCTGGGACATGAAATTCGTATCTTCATGGGCGGGATAGAACCCGGATGCATTACGTGGCTGGGAACGTGCTCTAGCTCACTGAACTGCGGTGCATGATGTATTTGAATTAAAGGATACCCTAAATGTTTTGAAAATAGCCAGTGGAGCTAAGCCATTCCGATGACTGTTTTGATATGTACAGAATTCTTGTTTTCTCCATCATGGGCATGGCAATCAGTGAAGCTATTGCTTTCCAACCAAAAGTTCGATACCGAGATTTATCCGGAAATATTTGTTTTAGGACATCTGGGACTACAAAAAGCATTTTTAAGAAAAGGTCCGGAGCGCGCTCGCGTGTCGGTTCGCATGCGTGTCGGAGAGCAATCTAACTAAGGAACGAAAAGTCAGTTAAGTATCAAATTTGGTATTTACGTTCGGCACCCTCCAAGGATGCGATACAAAACTTTCCAAGGAAATCCCCACCTCCAACTACCTTTGCACGGAACACTTTTCACAGATGTTGATTTTCTCAAAGTAACCGTAAGGGTCTTTTAAAATTTACCTTATGTTTAAGATATTTGAATGAAAAATGAAATGTATAGCTTAAATTATGTTAAATGTCTTCTGACGCCCTCTTCTTTCCGAATGACTTCAATAATTGGTAAATCGGTTGAGGCAGACCCAATGCTGCACAAAACAACAAGGGGGGGGGGAGAGTTCACACCTCCTTAAAATACATGTTTTATGTGTAGTGAACCATTTCCGAGACATTCATTATTAAATATTTCAATTTTCCAATACTTAATTTTGTCAAATACGTTATTCCGTCCCTTATACCCCAGAGGTCCAAAGAGAAGAGAATGTCAAAGGCATCACATAACATCGAGCTGTGCTCCTGACTATCCTTGAAGTCTAGTATATTCCTATATTCCCCTTGCATTTACATGATAATTAGCAATAAAGTAAAGTATTAACATGAAATAGAAACAGACATAGGAGTCTGTAACAATAGAGAAATGCATGTGATTGCAAACCGTCAGAATGTTTTAGAAATAGCTCTAGATATTTGAGTTTAGCATCTTCTAACAATGTGTTACAAGGATGTTCTGGAAAATCCCCATCCCAACTCCAAACTGCTATTTACATGGACAAATTTTGCATTTTTTAAAATGGTTCTAAGGAATTTGATCAAGGGAAGACAAAAAGGATTTTCGTGATTATTTCTCCAGTTTTCAATTAATAATTACACATGAATATTTAGTATCTGCCGCTAAGTTTTGCTGTTTCTTTCATAGAGGTGTGTTAACTCTAAATAGTTTTAAAATATGTTTTAAAATAACCCTGCCTAGTATTTTATAGAAAAGTTTGGTACATTCACTGTAAAACATCAATAACTTTGTAAATATTATTGCTAGAGAAGAGATTTTTTTTAAAAAATTATGATCAGGATGGTAATTCTAGCTCCTTCAATTCAGTGATAGCAGCTAAGCCTTACGGAGATGTACTGCCAATCAAACTGGAATGTTTCTGCCATGCAGAAAAAAGAATGGATATAAGATCGAGAAAACTTGGGAAAACAAATTTAACTGACGGGAAAATAGAGAATGTCTGACAGACTCTATCATCAATCATCTAACTGAATATTATGGGAAGGCTATCAGATAAAATTCAATGTCTTTTAGAATATTTCTGCCCAATAGTCTTTCACATTTCATACAGTACATTTATTATGCCAACCTTCCCTTCATTGAATGTACTGCATCATTTGCAGCAAGACGTGGAGTTTTTAGGCCAACAAAAGCATTTTATGTACTTGAGTCCAAACTACATTATTAAAAGATCCATTCACAGTTTGAGTTTTCCCTGTCGAACACTTTTTGAGTAATTCTGGATTAGCCAGATCTACATAAATAGGTTTCAATGCCAAAATTACTGCCTTAGGTATGGGATTCTTGGAATGAAATTCATCTAGTTTACCATCAGCCTCTGCTTTTTTATATTTGCACCAATCTACAGAGCAGAATTTGTGCAGATTTTGTACATGGATTAGTTATTTTTTAAAATTTAAAAACCACAATTTTTCATTAAGAATTTGACAGTTTTATTTAAAACATCATAACATTCCTTCTAATGAACAGAAGTATGTTATTTGTCATCAATAAACTGTAAAGGAATTGTTGAATGTACCTTAAAACTTTAGCTTATATATGTATATATATATATATATATATATATATATATATATATATATATATATATATATATATATATATATATATATATTTAATAGTTGCTGATATAATGAGTCAAAAATTAACTTTCCTAAGATAGGGCATTTCGACTCCCCTTAAATTATCATATGCTTAAGATATTCTCATGAATAATGAAATGTATTTCTTGAAATTTCTGTCAATGGCTTTTGAAGCCTGCTTCAGTCTGAATAGCTTTTGAATAATTTTAATAGTAAACGGTAGACAAAATCTTATCACGCAAAGAGTGGAGATCTTCCTAAAAACACATTTTTTGTGGAGTAAAGTACATATTATCAAGAAATTCGTTGCTATTGGTTTGAATGTTGATACCGAAATTAAAGGATTGAAATAAGTAAAAAATTATGATGGATTTCAAAGGAATGTTGGTTCTTTGTTACAACACGTGCAGGGGCAGTTGAGTCAAATAGCACTTGGGGTGAATAGTTGTTTTAACAAAAGAAACGTAAGAAACAGTGTCCGTAGCAGAGTTCTAAAAGGTAGCACTTAACTTGTTTGAATAGGGTATTCTTCGGACCCTTCATAATGGCATGGCAAAATAGTCACAAAGGGAATCTTTGGTTGAATAAAGGACTTCGAGAAAGTGAAAGTCACACACCCACGAGCAGCTGTGGAGGACATTCATTTGGTGGCTTGGAGCCGATTAGGGCAGTCCTGTCCTTTTGTCTTGGTCGAGGGCAGAGCAGAAGCGATGAGAGAAGATATTTGTCGGTTCATATAGACGTGAAGAAAGAATTAAGTTTTAACGAGTAATACACATTTCACATATAGTAACTCTAAACAGTGATATCGGTAACCCTTGGTCAGTAACTTCGAGTTTAATGTAATGATAAAAGAAGCAGTCATTAAACCAGTTTGAAACGGGCATGCCAACGTCATTAAAACCATCATTCTCATATATACCCACGCATACCTTGAGAGGAAACCTCATTGCTTTACCCTGCGCTAAACACTATTTGCTTCAAACTGTAGCGTCAACGTAGAATCGTGCGCCACCCACATTATATTGCAACAATGTTCAAATACTTATACTTTTCTCGAATGAGAAATCGTTATTCTTCTTTGTGCGCCCTTGTCATGCAGAGAGAACGGAATACCAAAGACATCACTTAGGAACCATCTATTAAAAGATTAGACTATCGTTTAGTATATTATACTCCTACATTTCCATTGCACCTATAAGGAAATATACCATAAAATCACTTCTACAAACATTTAGCTCGAATAGGATAAATTGGATAGATGAATAAGAGTATTACAGTACGAGGGAAGTAAAGAAAATGTGATTCCATATAGTACAAGTTCTCTGCGTCGATTGCAACACTTTCTTTAGTATCTATGGGATTGAGTCATGAAAGTGGCAGCATGTTTTGCATGAGAGGTTGTAGTTGTAAAGGGGGAAGTGAGTGTGACTTACCGCTGAGTCATCATCGACGTCCTTGTTATCCGGCGTCGCATCACAGCTAGGTACCGGCGTCTCTTCAGTTACGGTGCCGTTCCTTTCATCTGGAGTTGTGGGTCTGAACTGTTGCAACAAATGGAACACCAGACTGGTTCAGTTAGTACACCGATCTCCATAAATCATACAATTTTATGGATATATAACATTTAAGTATTCTTACACAGAAAAAAATGGTAATACAACTCAATCGAAAATATTTTAAAGAAATTAACTAATACAGCTTTTTCACTTCAGTTCAGTCATATAAGAGATATGAGTAAACACAATGATATAAAGAATAAAGTAAATGAATATCAGAGAACTTTTTGTTCAATTACAAGAATATTACAGAACCCCATAAAGACGCAAGAAACTATAAAGTTTTACAAATATAATTGTTATACTAGTGATGTAAGACCTGGGTATTAAGACACAGAGAAAGACATGAAAACTCTAAACTCCGTGTCATAATACCCCATGAAGGACCAGGGGATACAGCTCGACCAACGCAATTTCTACTTCAGCCCACAATGGGCATCATGAGTGAAGGAGCAGTGGCGGAGGGTGGGTCGTGGTTAGCGTTCCGAGTCCCACGCTGGAGAATATGGTCTTTGTAACCTGGAAGCGGAGAGTTTCTTTTTTCATTTACTCCTCCAACGTTATCACATTGGACGATGAATAAAGTGGCTGAAGTGATGTTCAAATGAGCCCAGAGTCCGCAGAGCTCAGAGTTACCCGACATTCATCTTTCAAGATAAGGAAAACGCCCAATAAAGCCTTATCCATATAACTCATCCTGGCCAAGATTCGAACTCGGGGCCTCTTTAACGTGAGGCAGAAACGCCAGCAGAATGGTGTGCAGAGAACCAGAAACGGTAGTGAGAAGTGACTGCAAGCCTGGTATGAGAGCGCAGAAGAAGCTATATAAAATGAAAATGATCGTAATGGTAGAAAAGGTAATAATGACACACTTGGTGGAACAAATGGCGGAGGAAACCGGAGAAACTCCTCCTGGACGCCCTTTTGTCCAGCACAAATCCCACATGCGTTGGCCTGCTCCCCTTGATAGAAGGCAAGTGATTTAACCGCTCAGCCATGGCATGGCCACAAAAGAAATATATAGGCTGCTGAAATAAGGTTTTTAAAAAATATTAGTAGAAATCTTCAAGAAGAATTGAATAAATTCAGTACAGGAAATTACTGAAGAAAATAGGGAAGGAAACTGTGAGGACGGATTAGCTTATTAGCCTAGGCCCCGAAATGTACGTTAAGTCATATCAGACGATGGATGAAATGGGTGAAATGATGTTCAAATGATTCCAGGGTCCATAGAACTTAGAGGTACTCGCACTTGTCTTTCAGGATAAGGGAAACCCTTGAAACAGCCTTATCCAGGTATCTCACCCTAACCGAGATTCGAACTCGGGGCCTTTTGAAAGTGAGACAGACACGTTACCATCTACGCTACGCAGGTGGGTACCGAAATGTAGGTAATAGCATTGCAAAGGTCTCACAGCTATTTAGTCCTGGATTATAATTCTGTATTTATTTGCATATCAATGAAAATAAGAACCAACAATGATAGAATTAAGATAGATTTATTTTATGAGGGACTTAACACCTTTTATTTTTAAAAAACTGTGGAACTTTAATTTGGTTGCCAAGATGACTCAGAGGTTTTACCATTGAACGTAACGGACACATCAGAAATTGGCCCAGACTTCGCTTGGTGGTACGAAACTATTTCCGAAGGGTAATAAATGTAGATTTATATCATAGAGTTAAAATTGTAATTGGGAGGGAAATTTTAGATGAAGTCCCTCTTTTTAACTTTATAGATTGTGATATTTCTTACTGGTACTCTTAAGGACCCAGAGAAAAACTTATGCCAGTTCCAAAAAACAGTGGGTACAAGAAAAAAGAATGCAGTTTGAAAAAGAGGCGAACCTTAAATTGTATGAAGTGTTGCCGTGCCTTGTTACTTTACGGTGCAGAAACCTGGATATTCACAATTAATTTGGAAAAAAGGCCTGAAGCAGCGGAAATGAGGTTAAGATCATTGACAGCTTTTGTCCGCGCCGTGGCTCAGTGGTTAGACCGCTTAGCTCTCACCAAGGCGGCCCAGGTTCGATCCCAGGCTACCGCAAAGTAAGATTAGTGGTGGACAACACGGAGCTGGGGCGGGTTTTCTCCGGGACCACCGGTTTCCCCGGCCATCTCATTCCACCGGTGCTCCATCTTCATCTCATGTATGATCAGTGTCACCGCCTGCGGTGCCGTATGTAGTAAAAGCAGGCGTTATACACTACACATTGGACACATTGGCAGGTTTCCGACTGTATGATCACAAAGGAAACCAAGAATTCCGAGAAAAAATCGGTATTGAAGGAATGCTGCAGAAGATAGATGAGTATAGGAATAAATGGCATGAACATATGATACAAATGAGGAAAGGCTGTATCCATAAACAGCTTTATGAATACAAACCCCAAGGGAAAAGAAATATCGGACGACCTAGAAAGAATTACTGTGAATCGCTTGGTTTTGGAAGAGACAAATACTGTGTAATCCGAATTGTAACCGATGATGATGACGATAATGATGTAGAGGTAGAAGTAGAAAAAGTAAGGCTACGGTAACGGAAGAACACCAAGCACCTCGATATGCAATTGCATCTTTTGTACGTACACCACGAAGAAGAACGGAGGAGTTGAAGGAAACGCAGGAGACGTATGGGCTGAAGGAACAGACGATGTAATCTGCAGAGGCACACAGAGTATCTTAAAAGGTACTGGTTTGACCAACCACTGGAAAGAACTCGGTCCCAAGCCGTCCAAACCGCCGGAGGGTGACTCAGCGGCCCCCTGCAGGAAGAGCCGGAAAAAAAACTCAACTTGGTAGTGAAGGCTGGAACAGCTACCCTCTGATAAAGCCAAGAAGTAGTTCCAAATCGTAATGCTCTGTACCATTTGACCGCCGTCGACCGATACACAGGCCCGGAGTTGTCCTGTAACATAAAAGAGGGAGAAGAAATAAAAGGCAAGGAAAACCCCATGGTGAGAGAGTGGACGGCCACCAGGAATCGACTGTGTGACCGCTGTTACCGCTGAGCTATTTCGCTTCATATAAGATATTCATTCCTGAGTTTGAGCTCTCAGAACTAATGGTAAACATTGAAGCATATTGGAGCACGTTTATCTGACCAGTAGCGATACAATGTTTACCTATACAGGCATAACAGAAATATTTAATGAAATAAATATGCAATATAGTAGTGCTTGTCGACATTGAAGAAACTAGATGCAGCATTATTGCTGCATTTCCTCTTATCAGCTTCAGTGACGGCTCAAGTGTGAACAATGGCATCATTATTTCCCCGAAACAGTTATTTTTTCGGTTTTTCATGATTAATTGCCGCCTTTTAATCCATGAATGAACAAAACGACAGAAATAGTGCTCAATGATCCCTTTTCTCAAGCAGTTTATTAATTTTGGACTACTGTTAACTTTGAAAATAGGTTAACGATCACCACATACATATTTCGTGCACGTGTACTAACTTCACCACAGCATTTTCGACCAGTGCTTATTGCCACCAAACAAAGCACATGGAAAACAGAATCATGTACTATTTTTGTACTTCACATCTACATATCCATTATTTAATGTAAACATTCTATTCAATTCCTGAACAGTTTACGTTTTGGAATTCTTTCTTCTCTATTTATATGCAGGTCAGGAGTAGGACTTCTCATTTGTTTCACTTTCACCCATGCTTATGTAATATAGTGGGCTACTTAGAAAAAGTCTTCTTTGTTCTTGTTACTTAAAAATAAAACAGAACATAGCATAAATTGGCACTCCTGCACTCAACAGATCTTCCTTTTCCTAACACGCTTCTTCTTTAATCTTCTGCTGCACTGTTGACAATGTAGGCAACATTAATACGAAACAACGAGAAATTTAATTCTAAGTTAAACAATGGAAAATTAATATCAAATGTGCTGTAACAAAACACAGTTTTCTGCTAATGTTTACACTGCAAAGTAGTGATTAGTGTCTTTGTTTCGCATTTCCAATATCCTTGCATAATACTGTTGGTACCTTTGATTCACATGTGCTACCATCGGTAAGCCTTGATGTCCAAGGTCCAACTGAAAGTTCAAAATGCTATTATGAATTCGTAGCTGGTCCCAAGCGACCGCATGTGAGATTTGTGTTGGACAACACAGTGTTGGGGCGGCTTTTCTCTGGATATCCAGTTTCCCTCGCCATCATTCCACCAGTTGCTCCGTCATCATACTTCCTTTCATCCACTTCGTCCTCGTTCCGTTCAACTACTTCTGTCACTTTCATTCCAGGCATCGGATTGATCTGCCATTCTGGATTTCTGTATCTGATCCAGAGTTGCAGTTCCTCAACCCGACGCCTGAAAGGTGTAGAGGACCAAGAATCCCCTAACACCACCGTAAGTGGTATAATTAGGAAGTTAAGAAAAATAAGAATTCGTGCATGGATAGAAGTGACAGGGTTTCATAGAATAGTAATATAATAACAGTAAAGCTTGCAAGTTGCAATCGAATCCTTCAACTTCTATGGTTTTGTTTAGTCAGGTAAGATATTTCATCACACAATGAAGAATAGTAAACATTACTGCATTCTTTATATGGTCATGGAGAATACAAACAGTTTAAGTATTCTTTGCCCATGACAAGAAGGCTGGAGGGGTATGAAGGGCAGAGGAGCTTGAACTGTTGATCTGCTCCGGTAGCGGATCTGTTTACTAGGAAATGAGTGAATGAGAGTGCATATGAGTAACCCATGCTGCCATATCTAATGTTGGTTGCAGCGATAGGTATTATGTATAGGTGAGCTATGTGACAACACTTGTGTATATTAAGAGAGCCTTCCATCCTTGTCATTCTCGGAAAGCGAGCATACACCCCCAGCGGACAGCAAAGCGATTACGTTGCATATTCCTCTAGCGTGCCTTCTTGTCCTGGGCAATCAGTAATAAGTACTAACGAGCTTCATATAATGTAAGACTTAGAAGTTTCACAGCGAGCGTTATTAATTGTAGCTTCCTCAGGAAGGCCATAGAGTTTGGAGTGGCCGAAAGCTCGATATTTTAAATCTTGACATAGCTGATCACCCGTGAAGCTACGATTAATAGCTTCATATAACTCAGACACAATTAAAGTGATTGAAGAAAGAACGTTATTCTCTTTGTACTAACAAATAGTGCTGCGCGCCAATCAGAGGATGTTTCATAAAATGTTTATATTTGAACAACCTTCACCACTCTATTCATAACACCATCTTCTGTATGTAAGTATACTAATTTAAGGGGAACTGGAACGATTGAGCATACCGACAATGTAAGGAAATATACTTTCTCCAGTTATTATAAGTAGTAGAGAAAGTAAAAATATCTAAGCAAAAATAAATCAGACTAAGAGTTACTAGAGCAGATACGGATGCCAACCAAGTTCAGTTTCTGTCCACATTCTGTCAAGAACATAAACCAACGCTTGCAACAGCTGCCCTGAACGTTTCCTAGAAATGATCAAGATTCCTGTTGTAAAATTGTTTAATAACACATTGCCTGCTTCTATTATCACTACTTGACGTAGATTGAACCATTTTGGTGCGAACTGAATACGTACAGCATGTGCAGGAAGTACTGTATTTCACCCAAAAATTCAGTACCGAAATTGTACTGGATATAAATATTTTGAGGCATCCTGAATTCATGAAAAGCATTTTTAAAGTGTACGTGTCTTTGTGTACGTGAAACTTGAAATATGCATAGGCTAAGCTTCTTTCGAAGACACAACAAGAACATTCTGAAAAAAAAGCTCATACCGCAAACCCCCTTGAAATGAAAAAATAATTACATTCTTCATTTTCTCAAAAACGGATTAATGGTTTAGATTAGAATAACATCAATTTAACATACGAGAAATAAAATGTATACTTGATTTTATATGTGCATTTGGGTTTTGTAAGACTAGTCCTTGAAGTCTTTTTCATACTGAAGAAACCCTTAATAATCTTGTTTAACAGATAAATTATGGGAAATGGACAAAAGAAGCTTATGACACAAAAAATCTAGATGCTAAGCTACATAATGTTTGTTGAATAACATATTTTGGAAGTTAGCCATTTCATGTGTATTTTATACCGTTTTAAATGTTAAAATACCTTGACATTTGTATCAAGTGACAATTCGTTTTATTTCCTCATGACCATACAAAGAATAAATAGCAATCGGCTGTTCAAAAGTCTGACTATCGCTTTAAGCTACGATAATTTTTTATCTGCAACAAAATATATAATAAAGTATTAATTGAATAACAAGACGTAGAACGTTAGTGATTGCGAAGACTGTGTATACCGTCACGGAGGGACTGAGGCGCTCACCACGTCCCACCCTCCAAAATTCCATCTTACTCATGACTCCTGTGGTGGGCAGAGTTGGTGGACGTAGTGGCCGGCGCTGTCCAGTAAAGGGTTAGTTAGATATAAGAATAAGATTTGCAAAGGAATAATTTGTATAAGAATGATAAAGAAAAGTTACGCCAACGCAAAACCAGCCCTTTAAAATCACTTATTTGGACACGTTAAAGGAATAGAATGTTAAAGGTAGCCAAAATGTGTAAAATGGTGAAAAACCTACATTTCCCATTTTAAGCCTTATCACATATGATGGATGTGTCAAATAATTTGATAAACGATTAATTGTTCAAAAACACTAACTTAAAATGAAAGGAGATGATGGACATGGTAATTAGTGTCACGGCAAAGGGCATAAAATGTTTGGCAGAAATAAAAGCAACAGTCGGCGGATAAAGTTTCATGGTAATAATGAGCCTTGCTAAGCATTTAATGATAGCGCGGCCATTGTAAACAAGCGCCGGCAAGGAAAGATAACTGAGGGAAAGTACTCGCCGGCATAGATTAAGTTACGCTTCTGGAATGTGATAGAATATTCGGTTTTATTCTTCCGGAGATTTCTGGACTGATAGAGATTGTTCGGATTCTGGCTTATTGTAGAAAAATCTAGAGTTACGAATTGCGTATTTAAGGACGTGACAGCTCGCAAAGTGAGTTGCTGTAAAACAGTGAGTTGTAAACAGAGTAAGCAGAGAACAGCTGAGAGTTTTGTTGAAAAGACAAGTGTTGTTGTAACGAGAGCGAATGTAATCAGCTGCCAGGGTTTGTTATTGTCATCGACCTTGGAAGATTGTGCTATTATGTGATGTAATGTTGTTACGTGAGAATTGAACAGTGTATCTCTACAGAAATAAAGGAGATTATTAATTTCTGCAACTCGGCCTTGTAATTCTACGAACCCACAGTCACATTACTGTCCTTGAATAAATTAAGGTCAGTCAGTTCAAGAGCGGTGATTATTCACATTTTTACCAATCCTATTTTTCCCCCCATAACTTTAAGTTTACTAATCGATTTGAAAGTTTTCATTTACGTAGAAGAACTGATTGGAAATACAATGAAAGAGGTTAATATAAATTCAGTTTTTCTATGCAGCTATATTCAAATTAGATAACAATGCTTCTAAAATGTTGACGCGTTTTTAAAAATACATAAAAATTTGTTATGAATCTCCCACACCAGAAAGAAAACTGATCATTATTATCAAATCATGATCAAGCAAATAGAATATTGGCAAATATATCAGTGCTATTATTCTATTAATTGTTGAGGAAATTATGTATACCTGGTGAGTCACCTGCCCCTATTTATTTTTGAATTTATACAATGTACTAAGCGACATATGTAATATGCCTTTCTTGAATGCCTTTGAATGGATAATTTGCACAACAGTTTGTGGAGGAGGAGTAGATAACTCAGTGCATAAGTGTTGTATGGGACAGAAATCGATCACTATATATGTCGATTCCAAAAACATCATACCCAGGTACGGACATTTGCAGTAGGTAATAATTTAGACGAGTTTACAAACTTTTATTTATTAGTGTAAATTAGACACGCCTTTAAACACGCCCCTCAAAGAATAACCTATCACATGCATCAGTTAACACTAGCATTGGAACACAAAATGGCAGATCTACACAGTGGGACCAATTGAATTTAAATATTCAGCCAACACGTGTTTTCGTTGTCAAAATTACTACAGTCTGTGAGGTTGAACTAGTCGTGTGCATTTTAGAAAGAGAAAGGAATACTCTCCGACTCACTCTGTGGCGTGGCAGGCAAAGCAGACACGCCAGGCAAGCATGCATCAGTGGCAGAGCGCCCCTTCTCCTCTCCGTCCGATTGCTGCTCATCCTCCGATTCAAAGTCAGAATTTTCAAACGAATCTTCGTTTTCTTCTTCTGATTCCGAGTCTTCTAAATTTATAACTAAGCTGTCTGTAATTTCATCTATCACACCATCTTTCTCGTAGTAAAACTGCTCAGTGTTTTGTACATGCTCACACGCCCTTTTCCAGTTTTCTGGGGTCACTTTCGTAGTCGCATTATGAAACAAGGCTCTTACATCGACACTTTTAAATAAAATATGTTTGGCAACATCATTGTTCACTTGTGCCCATATAAGTTCTATAGCATTAAAATCGCAGTGATAAGGTGGCAATCATACTACGGTATGACCGTGTACCTCTGCGAGACTATTTCATACACTTTGAAATTACCTTTTTCAGTTTAATTCGTATAGCACTGGTTTTGTTGCTCGTGGATCAAACTCAATATTCCTATTACAAAGCCATTCCTGCATATGAGATTTGAGTGAAGATGAAGTGGGTGCTTTATTAATTTCTATGGAATTATGAGGGGTATTGTCCATAATGATGACACTACTAGACGGGATGTTAGGTAGTAATGTATTAACAAACCAATCCATGAAAATATTATTATCCATTTCTTCACGGTAATCTTTGGTCGAATTTGGCTTAAAAGTTAGCAAGGCACTAGGAATAAATCCTGTTGAACATCCAACTTGTACAACTATAAATCGCTGTCCTTCGCTGATTGGTGTTTTAAGAGGGAAATCACCTTCATTTTCATCAACGATACACTTCCACACCTTATTTCTCGTATGGTATATATTTATCCACGTTTCGTCAAAGTACACTATAGGCCTACCTGTTGATCTCAGTACTTTTATTCGCCTTAAAAATTTCAATCGTTTAGAAACAATATCCATTCTTTCCATTAAAAAGCGTCTTCCTTGCGAATTTTTACTGTAACTGAAATTAAGCCTTTTAAGAATTTTTCTTAAGGACCACAAGCTTCATTAAAGTAAGTATTTAGCTTTTAAAGCCTCATATATATCCAGCAAACTAGGCAGAAATTCTGTATGGTACAGCGAATAGTTTGTTCGCTTAATTGCAGCAGCTGTGAATGAATCAGTTTCTGTTTTTCGCGGTCTTCTACTAGGGCGCTTCTTGCCTCGTGTTTGCAGTCTACCGCCGCTAGCTTCTGCATTTTTGTCTTCTTTTAAAATTCGTTGGACAGAACTAGAAGAAATACCTGTAGCAGCATCGGTTCTCTCAACGATGCTCGTCACTGAAATAATCGGCTTTCCACATTTCAAAGCTTCACATTCACCACTGAAGAAACCGTGAACTTTGACTACAATTTCCCTAGAATCTAATTTTAGAACTTTCCCTCGGGATCCAACTTGAAACAACACAAACACAACTGAAACTACAAGAAAATAATTCAATGTTATATGCATATGTTGCAACACTGAAAACATTTTGTGTATCGTGTAAATCCACAAAACAATAAATTCACAGTTCTATAGCTCATACGTCACTGACAACCTTCAATCAACACACAACGGAATGGGAGTTGGGAGCGTCTACATTCCATGCATCACTACAAAGCAGTGGTTGCTGGTCCGCCCACGTGTGCTAGACAAGGACAGCATTCTGTGTTAAACAAGGATAGTAGAGAATATGCCAACTTAAACCTCACAGACTGTAAGAGTTAGATTGTTTTTGCTTCTGTCACAAATTACGGCGCTCTTTAGCTCATACAGTAATTGCAACGGTGGATGCACTTTTTTATTTTTGTTAGAACTACCAAAACGAGCTCAAAACACTGCATGAAGCTGTAAAAAGCGTGTAAAGATTCGAAATGGGCCTTAAGTTCGCCATTATTTATTCGTGTAGGAAGCTCCCCCCGCAACGTAGCGCTGGCTAAATGATATTGTACAAGCTACTTCAGCACTCTGCCACTTCAACTTGAGTTCAAGTCCTTCGTGATACGTTCAAAACTTTCAGTACCTCTTGAGGCCTATAACTTGATATTATAATACAAATAACATTTTTATAACATTATAGGCGTTTACAAAATGCAATAATAGCCATGTTTTCCACTGTCAGATAGTTATAAATGTATAGTTCGAAGTAGATATTTTATTATGGTCGGTATTGTGTTTGACTCATTGAACCAAGTTTCAAATCTTTCACAAATGCAAAGTGAAACATAAGATTTAAACAGGAAACAAAAGCTATTAGATTTAATGACGTCGACATACTCCTAAAATGAAAGCTAACTGCATAACATGGTTTTAAACACCAGATACCGTAAAGATAATAAGGGCTCACAAAGTTAAACATGATTCCAAACTGAAGATAAAGATAGCCCGTAGTTTCCCTTTGAAGAGCAAGTGCCAAGGGCCTCTCTAGTCTTGCGGTAGAGTGAGCTAGGCACTAATTATATGGTGAACTAATCCCTGTAGATCCCTAATTATCAGATTGTCATTCTTGTGTATTTGGCTGACAAGAGAACCAGTAGCAACAATCAATAAATTAGTAACTAAAATACAGACAATAAAGACTTGGAGAAAGAAAATAACAAAAGAACCAAAACAAGACGACGTTTCGAACCTGGGCCTTGCATCACCATACGTATTCCAGCGGCTAACGCACTCGTCCAGCTGTCACGTGTTTTACATCGCTCTTTGAGCAAGCATAATTTTATCACCTTGATATTATTATATGCATGGAAAACTGTCGTTTATTTAAGCTGCTCACAGCTTCTTGGTCCTCATTCAGGGCTGTGAGTGTTAATGCTGTTTGCGATAATACCCATTAGAAGGTCAGAGCTGCAATAACGGCTTTTGTGCTAAAAGAGTCAATGTTTTCACATTATACTGTAAACTGCGGGTTGCATAGATAAGAATAAATATGGACAGCTGACTCACCTGGTATATATACTTATATAATTATATTCATTATATTAATTATATATAAATACTCAATGTCAACGTATATTTTTCGGAAGCCATTAATCTCCTTAAATTTCGTGTATGAGCACTAAATAAAATGTTCAGCAAACAACTGAATCCTCTTACACGTAGTTAGTACTTGAATAAGATAGGATTGCAACTTTAAAATTCAGGAAGTAAAATGTGAAGACCTATATTTCACACAACCTGGTTACATTAACCTTATTATGATGAACCTCGTTGAGTGATTAAGTTGGTTGAAAGTAATGCCAGTCCATTAAGCTATAGAGAACTGGAACTCGCCTAAGACAATTGTGATATAGCAACCGTATTTTCCCCATTATAGCTGTCCCTGGTTTATTTGGGGGTATTTCGTCTATCAATCCCAGCAAATATTTATAAAATACGCCTATGATAAATAGGTAGCCTCATTAGGCATTCAATTGCAGCTATTACTTTAGCAAGGTATTTTATTGGTAAGTAAACTGTTATTCTAAATGAATAGTTTATTTCAGAAACAACCTAAGTGTGCTTTACAACTTTCGGAAAACTAAAAAGAAAAAACTGTTTTGCAGCTTAAGTATAGGTCTAGTCCTTCAAATATTTTTTTACCAAATCAAAAGCATGCTATATAAATAATCTATTTTTTTTCCTTCCTTTAAGTTTTTGAGTCCTAATTTTTTGGAAAAATTGCACTTAGGTGGTTTCGGCAATAAATGAGTGTATTCTAAGTTATTTATTTCAAAAATTATTATTGAAATTAAGTCAAACCATTATTTTTACCTGTTTTGGTATCAAAGGTAAGTAACAGACACACTTAAGTACAAAAAAGTGTTTTTATTAGGCCTAAATCGAAATATACAAGTAGACTACACGCTACAAAAATATGGCCTTATTCACTTATTCAGCTTCTAGAAAGTCTTCGGCCGCGCCGTGGCTCAGTGGTTAGATCGCTTGGCTCTCACCAAGGCGGCCCGGGTTCGATCCCAGGCGACTGAAAAGTGAGATTTTTGGTGGACAACGCGGCGCTGGGGCGGGTTTTCTCCGGGACCTCCGGTTTACCCCGCCATCTTATTCCACCGGTGCTCCATCTTCATCTCACGTATCATCAGTGTCACCGCCTGCGGTGCCATATGCACTAAAAGCGGGCGTTAAACACTACACTACACACTGGAAAGTCTTCTGGCAACTCCTTGTCAGTTGTTGGCCATTGGATGATAGTGTCATAGAAGGCTTCAAATCCAACAGTGTACTCCATCAACTTTTTATAACTTCTATATATTTATTTATTTATTTATTTATTTATTTATTTATTTATTTTATTTTTTTATTTTATTTTATATATTTTTCTGTTGATTCGGACCTAAAACCAAAAACCTCACTGTGCAAAACCCGATAAATTTTAAAAGTTGCTATAGCCTACAAAAATGTTTAGCTAAAATTAACTATAAAAGTTTAAAATAACCTTAGTAAAATGAAAGTAAACATACCTTCCCCAAAGGATAAGCTTTCTCTGTTGGTAGTTCCAGAGAGCTAGCAGTTTTTAGCAATGTGAAGGTATTCCTCCAATGAATTCGCTTGTGGCCACTTTTCCCGGAGTATCCTTGTTGTAGAGAAACTACTTGTACTTGGACACTTTGAATGGCTGCTTATTATCTTTGGGTATTTTCCTGCCTGATGTTTCGTCCAAATTTGGCATTTTCTTATGTGATTTGGCCACCACTTTTTAAAATTGAGAACATCGTCTGATGTAAGGTGATATACAATAAATCGGCCACGTTTACTAATTTTTAGCATGAGCTCTACATATTCATCAGGAGTGATAAATCCTGTCCATCTTTCTCAGGAGACGTTTTATGCTTCCAAAATCTGTCACACGGGGAGAATGAGTGGCCACGTACAGGGTAGTTGTGAGTACGCCATGTCATCAAGGCCACCAACCGTCCCGAGTGAAATTTACCGCAGAAAGAACCTAAGCGACGGCGCTTGGGTTCTTTCTGAAATAAACGGATTATTTTCTAGGCTGAAAATAGCATTGCTGATATGAAAAATATAGGTTATTTCTGCATTAAAGATTTATTTACCTTTAAATTGTACAGTATCATCAAAAACACATTCTTTGATATTTTATCTCCTAAGTGGTTTCTGAAATAAACGATTCAAATTGGAACTTTTAACTTTTTGTATTGTCCTACTCAGAGATGCCTTCTTTTTAACGTAATGTGTATTTTATTATTTTAGGCATTAAATATACTTTTAAACATCATACTCCATCTGTCATTTTGTAATCTGAATTCTCCATTCCTTTAAAGAAAGAATCAGAACTTCTTTACTATTTTGGTAACTTTCATGTACCCAGGTAATGTAGCTTCTCGTTTGGCGAATACCAAACTTTTCTCCCTCCATTTTTACTTTAAGCAGCTTTATATACCAGGTGCCCCACGCAAGCCGTCCTCTGCAGTGTTCATACGTTAGTACAATAAGGGTTGTCTCGTCGGTGCTGTTCAAAGGAGGAGTGCACGTACAAGCGAAGCTTGTGTGCATGTACCCCGAACGGTGGATAGGTCATGGTGGTTGCTCTCGATGGCTAGCGAGATGTAACTCCCTTGGATTATTTCTTATGGGGTTATATCAAAGTCAAGGTCTACGGCACGGAACCAGAAAATTAAGATGTGTTAAAAGAACGAATACATCATACTTGCGCTTCAGTATCTACAGAAATCTTAAGAAGTGTTCATGTTAATACTGAGAGACGCTTACATCGGTGCATCCTAAGGTGGGTGTATGCATTTATTTAAACATCATGTTTCGGTCTATGATAAGGTTTAAAGGAACATTAACTCAATTATATTTATTAGTATTAATTGTAATCAAATACATAGGAACATTTATGTAACTTTTCTAATTGTGAAGCACAAATTGTTGCACTATGTGTTGTTTATAAATTAGCTGTGAGATTTTGATATGACTTAAAACAAATAATATGTCTTGGCTCTTATGCGTATTCTTTTGGTGAGACACAACCATTCTTCTACTGAGAAATCTTTCCCGAGCCCAGGGATCAAACCCGGTACCTCAATGAACTGAGCAAGTGCTCTAGCAACGAGTTATGGGACCAGTTACATTAACTAGCGTTGTTTTTCAAACTCTTGCCCTACGTTTAGCAAGGCCTCCTCTCTGTTGGTTTTGCATCTCCTTTACTGACATGCTTAGGCAAACCTTCGGCGTCCGCGTTATCCGGGAGTAACTAACTTCAACGAACGTCGACTTGCGTAACCGCCATGTATATATGTATACCTGGAAGTGAAGTGCATGGTATATACGAGCATTCTTTTCAGATACTTTTGACGTCAGCTAAATAAAACTCTGAGACGATGGGAACATTTCTGTGTTTTAATCTAATTCCATGTAATTGAGTACATTAATTAAGTTAAAATATGCTGTTACGCATTTTAAAAAAATGTACAACTAAGAATACAGATTATCTTCTTCAATTAACTAACGAACTTAAATAGTACATATCTACATCTTCTGTAGCATGTAGTTGGCACAATAATGCCACTTTTGTAGCGCAGGTGTTAGCGTGTCTACATCACTTTCAAGAAGCATCGAATTTGAATATCCATCAGGTTGACCTATCTGGATAAGTTTGTCCCGGGGTTTCCGTTATTTTCAAAAATGAATGTCTGGTAATTCTAAGTTCTATGGACCCTGGGTTCATTTGAGCTTCATTTCATCCATTTCATTCATCTGGTTCAATTTTTTGTTGTTGCAATTTTACGTCCTCCAACGTTAAGTCATATCGGGCGGTGAATGAATTGGGTGAAATGATGCTCAAATGAGTCCAGCGTCCATGGAGCTTAGGGTTACCCGACATTTATCTTAAAGGATAAGGGAAAGCCACGGAAAAAAACAATATCCGGGTAACTCAGCCTGACCGAGATTCGAACTCGGGACTCTTGAATGTGAGGCGGACATGCTACCATCTACGCTACCAAGGCGAGCAGTGCTCAAATGATTCCAGGATCCATGGAGCTTAGACCTACCGGACATTTATCTGTAAGCATAAGAGAAACCCTCATGTAACTCACCCTGACCAAGATTCGAACTCGGGACCTCTTTAACGTGAGGCAGACATGCTAGCATCTGCGCTACCGAAGTGGGCCATCTGATCCGATGTGGCCTAATTGGTTAAAGGGCGTTAATTAAAAATAAATAGTTTCTGAAGTACAGAACATCAAACCAGGCAATTTAACACGAATGGGGTAAAATTAATTGGTCCTCCGCACTACTCGTGTGTAGGGCAGGTTTTATTAGGTAGAGTCAGATTGAAAAACTCAATTGCATAGCCGGGATTTGAAACACGGCTCTCCCGGTCTGTGTCCGGTTGTTCTTATTCATTGAACTACCATCGTAACATAAAGAGTGGTTCATGCTCTTCCCCGTGGACGTGAGAGGGATACTTGATCGGCGCGTAGTTCATCCCCTAAGTACCTCCAGCAGTGGGACGCATCTTCGGGCTTAGAAATGTCAGGGAGTTCCGCGCGTCTCTGTAGGCTATCTACATGTGGCCAGTAGTCTCCTGTGGTTCCTTCACTTTATCTGCTCCTGCTGAAGAATGGTAGGTACGATATATGTATATATATAAGCTACACCATTGCTCTAGAAGACGTGTAGTTTCAAAATAAAGTTTTGAAAATGGGATTTACGAATGACTTTGAGGTAGAAGTTCACATTTCAAGGTTTGGTGATACTTAAATTTATGTCGAGCATTGAAATTTTTGGCAACAGCCATAAAAATAAATATGTATTGTTTAACCCTTAAATGGTGATCGTTGCCTTCAATCGGAAAGGGAGTCTGCACGCCAACTGCGAAAACTAAAATTGAGTTTTATTTATGGATGTCCTTTAACTGCGTTTGTTCCCAGAGTCCCATTGTATATTGGGCCTGAGAGACAGTTTAATTTTGCTCAGAGGCATCTTCATCAAAGTTGAGTTTATGTGCCGTAAGTCTACAGCACGAAGCCAACCTAAAATATTATCTTATCTTGAAGTAGATAGAGCAATATGTGTTTGCACAAGAGTAGAGAAAGTCGTGCATATGAAACAACTGACTGTCACTTAAAGTCTACTGTATTCCCTTGTACCTTCAATAATATAATATTTACTTTAAAGTAGATAGGACACTAAAAGTTTGTCTACAGCACGAAACCAACGTTTACTTCCTTCCAAAGGAAGTTATATGAGGATGTTTACGCCTGATAAAGTTCATTAAAATAATTTAAACCCGCTGCTTACAGTCCATATCGGAGCAGTGTCTGCCAAACCAACGGCCGGTCTGACGCCTACATACGCGAGGTAGAGATGAGCGATCACCCAACCAATGCCCGCCTCGGTAGCGTGGTGGTAGCATGTCAAGAGGTCCCGATTTCGAATCTCCGTCAGGGTGGGTTACCTAGATAAGGTTTTTTCCGAGGTTTTCCCTTATCTTAAAGACGAATGTCGGGTAACTCTAAGCTCCATGGACCCCGGGCTCATTTGAGCATCATTTCAACCATTCCATTCATCGTCCGATATGACTTAACGTTAGATGACGTAAATTACAAAAAACCAAACAAAGAACAATACGGGGAGGAGATAAGGTCAGCATCTCGGCACTCCCAGCCGGAAAGTTTGTTTTCGTGGCCAGGGCCGCTTACCTATCGCAAGCTCCTCAACTTCCTCACAAGGCTGAGTGACCACCGGTCCTACGTCCAGCACTCAAAATCCGCACCCCCAGGGGTGTGATCGTTCCCGGGCCACTTTCGTGGCAGGAAACCAAAGCATGATGCCTTAGCCCACTACGCCACGGCGCAGGACGATAAAGTCCATTATTATTGCACAAATATAAAGTGATACTCGATACTTGAAGTTTACCACTAAATTTTGCTTTTTATCTGATTACCTAAAACTTTTCTTTTTTACTGTTAACTAGTGGTATACCCGAGATAACATCGTTTAATTTTGAAACTCTAGTGGAAAATTAATTCATTCCATTTATCTCTTCCTGTTCTTTATGAAATTTATGCTCAATGAGATTTTCATAGTAAATCTTCTCTTCTGCTCATTAGAATTCCAATTTAGTACTTATATTATTCTTAACAGTGAATGAAAAATCATCTGACACTCCCGTAAGAGAATAGGAATCATCGTCGGAAAATTTGGCATTCTTAGAATTCCCCTGTAGTCTTCGATGTTCTGAAAATGCTGTATTGCCTATAATATTGTCAATAATTACTTTCGAAATTAGTCACACAATGACTTACGTAGTACTAGAAGTAAGTCTTACTTAGAACATTGAAAACCGCGTATAGAATATTCGAGGATAACTGACTTGGCTTCTATTAGCAGAGCTGGTGAGCGAGTCATTCTGCAAAATGCAAGCATAGAAGACGATGTATGTAACGTGACGCTCTTGTGGTGCAGAATCAGA
>CM060950.1:221586148-221705987 GCA_030765055.1 Mantis religiosa
TGCTAATGTGGGAAAAATATCCCAAAATATAGTCATATATGTAATTTATTTTAAAACGAAACGAATTTAATAGTAAAATAAACGACGACAGACAGAAAACTACATCGATTCTTCAACAATTTAAGCCATTAAAATTAATAAATAAGAAGTAGAGTCACTCGTTGTTTTATCCTTGCTTAATGCTAATTACAATGTACCAGTAAACGCACCAGTTCACAAAAATAAAAACCCTTCAAAAATGGATGGTATTTATTTTCACACGTGAGTCACATTTACGGAACACTACGCACCTGTCTCCCCCGTTCTCCTTTTGGAACATATCACCTATTGGCCATTATGCTAACTCGTAAATTCCCACCCCTAGCCCGGAATCGAACCCGGGACCTCTCGCACGGCAGGTAGGTGCTCTACCGATTGAGCTACGGGGCTAGCCCGCGCCTATCTTGTTTTAGAGTCTTCTACATGCAGTTTAAGAAAACAGACCAAGTGGAATATGAGGAAAGCTTTGATTCCATACTAATGGACATAATTTTAAAGGTGAAAGAATAAAAACTCTTATAAAATGTGAAGAAATATAAACATAATATCCCAGAATATGAAGGCCGTTTCAAAATATTACGAAATGTGATTATTTTTACATACTGCAAATACGTACACATATTTATCGCCAATCATTTCATAATTGGATCAACGTGAAAGTTAGATGATAAAACACGGGTGAATAGGATGCACAGATCAAATTAGTTTTAAAACACAGTGTTTTATTGAACTAAAATCCACAGCTACATATTATTGAATGATATAATTAAATAGTTGATAAGCAAATGATCAATTATTTTTCCTTTAAAGTCTTATGGGAATGCTACTCTTAGGTTTTGGAGTATATACAGGAGATTGCAGAATTCGATCGCACTAATTTAAAGGGATACATAGGAATACAATAAGTTGGTTAAATTATAGTATTTGGACTCAAATATCCCTGCAACGGAGTGAAATCTAAAATGGGATAGCTTACGCTGATTTGCCGGCCACTGAGTTGCAGAATCCAAGTGGGCAAGCACTGAAGACATGGTCAGTAGTTCACTGCTTAGACTGGAGTTAGAGACAGAAATACTCAAAGTGAACAAAGGTTGAAGTCTTGACGAGCGCATTGTGTGTGTGTGTGTGTGTGTGTGTGTGTGTGTGTGTGTGTGTGTGTGTGTGTGTGTGTGTGTGTGTGTGTGTGTGTGTGTGTGTGTGTGAGATTGAGTGATTTTCCCCCGTCATTTTTGAGAAAGGTAACAACGCGGTTCTGGTTTATTAATGATTTAAGCTATAAAATGTAATCCACACGAAATAAAAAGTTTAACTGAGTATAGACTTAGAGAAAGTGAAAATAAATTTCTCTCTTCTAGAAGTGTTACCAATTAAAATACAGTAAGATAAAAGTTTGTTATCTCCCTCAAATCTCTTTCTGTTGATGATCTATCATTTCGACTTGTTAGGTAGATTCTAAATGCTAGATGGCTGGAGAAGATTTTACTGGTATCCTGATTCCAACAGTAGGAACTTAAAGCGGTTATTTCATGTTTAAATTTTAACATTAATATGGATTTGTCATGGAAAGGTTAATATGTTTGGAAATGAAAGTATGAAATTCAATAGGTCATAATATAATATAAATGTGATATGTAATAATTTTGCTATCGGTGGTTGTAAAAATGACATTACGTAATATGTGTGACGTAGACCACCAGAAGATAAGTTTATTTTGGATGTGATAGCAGCGTGAACGATGGAGAAGGAAAAATTAACTGTTGAAGCGACTTTCTGCTTGTGACCTTCGCAGAGTAAAAATGTGTTCTAGTGTCTCTCTGAAATTGTGCAGAGAATTTTCTTTGTGCATTTAGATGTATGATTGGCGTATGTGCAAGAGAAGATTAATTAATTAATACATTAAGCATTATTTGTAAATGTACTACTTCACTAATATAATTTTTATCTGTGAAAAGAAATGTTATATTGGAATTAAATCATTTTTCCAAGTAAAGAATTATTTATAGTCATCATAAATCAATAATTTTCTCCTCCATCGAGGCCATGCCCGGAGGTAAGATCGCTTGCAGTCACAGGGACGACAGCAGTCGAGAAACATCCATGACCGGACTATAAGATCGTCAAAGAGGTAAAATGAATGTGTAGTGTTTAACGCCCGCTTTTATTGCATACGGCACCGCAGGCGGTTCAAAAACGTCATCATCAGGTTATCACCATCACTAACACCCTCTTCCGTCTCCCCATGCGCAACGAACCGTTGCAAACGGATTAATATGCAACTTAAGCTAATCAAGCACACCATTTTCCCCATGCAGAACAAAATACCTGATAAGAGCTTGTTTCACTTTATTGCTGTGAAGACCTTAGACGCTATAGTAGTGTATAAAAGGGGACATAAGCACAATAGAATATCTAATTTGCATATAAATTGATAAGGGGTGGGGTGGGAGACATGTTGTAACATGTCTGGAATGTGACCACGCCCCCTCAATTAATCACCCACCCCCCTAAGCTGTCATGTGTAAAAGTGCAGGTGTGTTTCTTTGTAACATTTTTCTTATAATTAATGGGTCATAAATAATTCGATGATTGTTAAGTCCTTTGATGTAGATATGACGCCGACCAGATGTCACCGAGCGCTGGCGTCAATGAACTAAAGAATGTCTTTCTCCCCTACTTTAGGGTTTATGTCGGTTGGTACATGTTTGAGATGAAAATAATTTTAACCTCCCCTCCCCCTGTCGCCCAGGTGTCCAATGGTTGGATGGAAGACCCTCCCTTCCACTCCATCTCCGGCTATGGGTATGCATCGCTCCTCGCTCCTGAAATCCCCCCCACATTACTGAAAGAGTGTATAAGACTCACGAGCTTGGAGCATCACATTACTTCGTGATTTTTTTTTTTCCAGTGTATTTATTTGCCGTCTCTGATATGTCAGGTATCGACAGTGAGTGCGCAGCGGAGGCGTAACATTACGCGTATTACCACAAAGAGTTATGCAATGGTCTAATGCATTCAATTGTTTGCAACCGACCTTCATACCACGATCAGATGTCTTCCCGTGAAGTATGCACAGAGAACTGTCCAGTATACAGAAAGCGATACATGTAAGTACAATAATTATTAATTTTCTTGAGAATTCATTACTTTTTTCTTCATTTAAGCAGAAAGAGTAATCTGAAACATATTCGTTATTCTAGGCAAGGGGCTGTTCATGACCAAGAACACATCGGAGTTGATGACGTTGATGGCTTTGCTTCAAGTCACGATGCTATACATCACTCTGAGTTTTGTAATGGTGATTCTCACGCTACCCTGTGCACGCAGCCTGAGGTTCATGATCATATGTACTCTTACTTCCTCTGCAATGAGAAGTGTAGCGTGTATCAACTCAGGCAGGGACAATCAATGTAAGTGGAAGTGAAAAAAACAAATTCGCGCCTCTTTCCTTAGTGAATCATTGAAATATCTAATTCTATGGAAAACATTATTTGTTACAGGCTTCGAATGACAGTTCGAGATCCTCGGCCTGTTATTGATTCTGACATTACCAGTGATAAGGATGAAAACGATGTTCCTATTGCGGAGCGATCTACTCAGGCCATAGATGGCTTCCTGGTAGATCAGGGTGGTGAAGCTATTGAGAATGTTACTCCTGTGCGTACCCCGAGCACACAATTGGAACGCCTCAAAACATCAATGTAAGTATTCTTGTCATACTCCTTAAAGAAAGAAACTGTTTCACCTGTCAAATGCTATTCTTTCAAGATACCATCTTTTTTCTCTTTCTAGGTAACACATGCAATGTGCTCTGTTTCAGGACTGCTGTCAGGAAACCTCGAAAAAAGAGAACCAAAAATAACTTTGCAGATCTGCAAAGGAGGTTGACACTACTAGAAGAGCGAATGACGTCTGCTGCAACCCCAGAGAGGCATGCAAGTAGCTCCCGTGTGCCAAGACGACTCAGCCTCTGAAAGCATTAGAGGGAACGAACTCATTCTTCTTTATAAAAATCTGGGAAACATGTCACAAGCAACCATGCTCCGCGATGTTCACATTTCCAAAAGTTATAGTGTTAACATAGGACTAATCTATCACATTCCATCTCTGATCATTAAGAACAGAGTCAGTGACAACTTCGTGTTTCTGTCAGCACATGACTGGGAAATAATTAGAAATAGTCTTCATGTATTCGAAGCATTCTTCAAAGAGAAAAACTATAAGTGGTGTGGTTACAGTGAGAACATTGTATATTCGTTTAATGTCACTGTGTTTATGGAAGATGAAAGGATCAGATTTTTGAATACAGTTCTAAATAGTGGTGAAATAATTTTAAATTTTAGTGAATTTTGTCAGTTAACGAGGTTAGAATGCTATATACAAAAGCATTTAATAAACCTAACTCTCTGTAAAGAAATGTCATATGTAGGAACAAGGAGCTGGAGAAGGATGGTATGCGAAATGTACAATGATATTAAATAAAAAGAAAATGATGTTCAACTTATGTATCTTTTTATTCACTTGAATTCCTTTACATGTTTCTTATATTCCTAATATCCTTCATTACAAGAATCTTTGCTGGAATTAGATTAAGGACTGCATCACATGAGTCAGGGGCTTGTATGTGAAAACTCTGTCATGTATTATCAGACAATACAAAGTAGTCTGTGCAGGTATATTTGCACTAGCTTGAATTTCAAGTCTGATATTCACAGCACCATTTACAATCTCCTCAGTTTGATGTGAGCAGTCTATGATGAATAATGGCGCATATTTGAGAAAATCTTTTCTCTTCAATAGAGGGTAATTGTCTTTCCCGTAATATGAGTTTTGGAACTTTGAATACATTTCATATAAAGCTGCAAATCTTGAGTTCTCAAAGTCCAAGTTCATGTCGTGATAGGGATAACACTCACTATTGAGATAGAGCCTCAAATTTGATATGTTACAATGATCAAACTCGGAACAGTCCATCGACGCATTATTTGTTCTGGACGTTTGGGCTCCCACAATAACAAATCTCGGCTTCTCCGGTTTCGACGTTGTTGCGACGTTCCATGTAAAGGATCTAGTTTGCGGAATAGCAGGTTGGGTATGTAGATCCATGGTTCTAAATGCAAGATGCAGTGCTCTATCAGACTTGCCGATCTTGAGGATTGCTACCTTTTCAGCGTCTGAAAGGCGAATTACAGGCATCCTCCATTCGATGCGAGTTAGTTTAACAATGGCATTTCCTTCTCCCTCAGGTGTCAAAATGCAGTTCTTGGAGTCCTTAGATCGAATTAGCACCAACTCAAACTTGCTATTGAGAACGAAGTCCTTGTGGTCATCTGCAAATCCCAGAAGCATTGACAGGGGCACTATGGCATTGAATGCTCCGCTTGTTGAATGCACAATATCTACATCCTCCCCGGGGTAGCACCATCCGGCATTGAGCAAACGATTTGATTCCATAGGGTTGAGAGCAGCATAGTTGCGCATAGTCGATGTAATGCCTGGATTCCTTGTTCTGTCTATACAAGTTCCATTCATGTCCAGTCGAATCTCATCAAACATAAATGCCAGAGCATTGTTAGTCAGCTTCGCCAGCGTAGGTGTTCCATTAGGCTTAGAAATAGAGCCCTCAATGTAGAGATAACTCCGGTTAGGCAGAGTATATAAATCTTCAGCTTGACAAGGGATCCTAATCTCATCATTAGCATCCAGAGCCGATGTGTTATATGGGAGAAACACATGTTCCTCTTCTTTAGCAATTTTATCCTCAAACGATGGAGTTTCGGTCACATTAAAGATGTCCATTACAGAATTCTGAAGCCCAACGTTTCGAGGAACTTCTTGTTGCTTGATGTTAACACTCTGAGCGTCAACGGGAGAGTATGATAAATCTGTGATTGTCCTGTCTTATTATATCTTTTACGATGGTTTCTCCTTCTAAAATCTATTCCCATTTCGACGAATATGAAGACGTATGCTTATATCCTCGTTTCTAAAGTTGATGCTATCTCCGTTCTGGTCGACCAACCGGAGAGTGATCTGATCGATAAGGTTAGTGTCTATGATGGGTAGGTAAATTGGGTTTGGAGGCTCTTGAGAGATGTGATATCCCGGTGGGACTGAAGGGAAGAATTCATAGATCGAGTGTCCTCTTTTACCATCGATGAAAGAACCTGTCGCAATACTGCACTCGATTCGAATGATGCTCACCTTAAATATGTTTATTAGGAAATCAGACTCAGTTAGCTGATTAGGAGCAATAACTTTTTCACTGAACCCTAAAAGAGATCCAATAGAGCGTCCCCTAGAAAAATCAATAGGAAAGGGGCACTTGATTTCAGCCTTCATTGTGTTATTGTTAGGGCGAATAAGGAAGTCGTTTTCATCCAAGTTTAGCTTATCTTTGAGGTAAGTATTAATATCAGAAATTTCATAAGTCCCATGCGGAATATCTATGACTTTATGGGTGTCATTGAAAATGTAATGGAAGAGATTATTGCTCTCATCCACATTGGGAATGGAATAGAAGTTTTAAAAATTCAAAAGAGCAATTTCATAATACCCTTTAGGATCAATCCTCAGAGGAGGATTCAGGTAGGTGGTAAGATCTGAATCATTCCCGCTAACAGCAATAGTGCAACTCATTGTGATAGAAATTGCAAGCACAGGTGCCCGCAGATAACTGAGCTAAAACTCTGAACTCTTCTTGTATTATACATCAACTTAACGCCCTTGAGATAGCTTTCTACCTCTTTTGGAGGTTTCAAGTTTCCAAAGCTGTCGAAATAAAACGCGATATCACCTTCCTTCTTTATTGCTACCCAATGTGATCCTTCATTATCAGAGTAATCGAGATTGACAATAATCCTCTCTCGTCGATATGGCTTTGAAGGTAACTTATCGAGCATATAGACACCTCTAAAATGAGGAATTCTTAAACGACGAGCATATAGTGCAAGATCTATGTTACTTAAGGCTTTTTCCGGGACAAGTATAGTCCCCGACCCGAGTTTTTTTAGGTCTGTCTGTTATTCTGGGAATTTGTCCTTCTCTTCAGACCGTTTCCTTTAGTAGTCTTATTTCCTTTTAAGGCTCTGGCTATTTTGGAGGCAACTGCTAAAGATGCGGTCAGTGGTAGCATTGGAAGAAAACCGCCAGTTCTCTTTTTCTTAATCTTCTTATTACTTTTTCTCCCTCGGAGACCTTTTCCTTTCGCTTCCATCTCTCTATTATGGCGAGCCATTTCTGCAAGCTGTTTATCTGCAGCTTTTTTCTTATTCACTGCTGTAGCAATTTGAGCCGCACCTCCAGCTGCAGCACCTAAGGCTGCAATAATGGGTATGAGGGGTAGAAATCCGCCACGCTTCTTCTTCCGGGATCCTGCACCGATAGCTATCTTACCCTTCATAATTGATGTTACCAGCCGTGCAGCCAACTTTTCCCCGAGGCTAGCGTCCGATGATTGAACTCTTTTCCAGGCCTTCTCTGCTAAGATTTTATCAGCAATATTTCGTGAGACGGTGTCCTTGTGCTCTGCGTATGCTATGTCATGATTTTTACAAGCCTCATCCAAAAGATTTATTGCGGGATCTCCTCTCTTAAGGCGTTTTTCCAGTTTTGTCCCGGGTCCGCAATATCTGTAGCCGGGTAAATGTACTTCAAACGGTAGGCGGTTTATGATGGTGTTAAGTAAACCTCATCCTCTTGTGGTCTTATTGCTCCTACCTCCCATCATAAACTAATCTATTTTATGATTTACTAGCGTCTTTTATACATTTTTTTTTCAGATATAGCCCCTCCCTTTGAGGAATTTGAGCGCTCATAATATCCCACATTTTTTCCGTGTATATGCTCATTACAGATGATCCTAAAAGTCAGTCGCTAAGATGGAGCTTGTGAAGCAAGATTGCTCTCTACCTATTCAGGTGCTAGACTTTGAAAGTGATTTCAAGCACGAACGCCACCGTAAGCTATTTCCTTCTAACGTCAGAGCTCTTATTCTAGGGAGCTCCAGTGCAGGAAAAACCAATGTACTACTGAATTGGCTGCTCCATGAGAATGGTCTGCGTTTTGAAAATGTACACATATACTCAAAGTCCCTTTATCAACCAAAGTATCAATATCTCATAAAACTGCTTGAAAGCATTGATGGTATCGAAGTATATACGTATGAGGATGGAGAAAACGTATTACATCCCACCGATGTTAAAGAAAACTCAATCTTTATATTTGATGATGTCATCACTGAAAAGCAGGGAAAGATTGCCTCATTTTACAGCATGGGTAGGCATCGTAACGTAGACTCAATATATTTAGCACAGTTCTACGCTAAAGTCCCGAAACATTTAATTCGTGATAACACGAACATGATCATTCTCTTTAGGCAAGATAATTTAAACTTGAAGCATATATATGACGATTATGTAAACACCGACATGACATATACAGAGTTTAAAGACTTGTGCAAAGGTGTCTGGGAGAGTGGAACAGAAGGAAGACCTTTTGTAACGATAGTTCCTGAATTCTCTATGAATGACGGTCGATATAGGAATGGATTTGATGTATATATTAAAGTAGGAAATAAGGAAAATGTCATTTGAAGCTCAAAATGAGCATTGACAGGTTCGGAGCACGAGGAGCTCTCCCAACCAAAAGATCGCCTCACCACTTTATCATAAACAGAGATGGAGAAGGTAACTATCAGTTCAAGAACAAGAGACTATGCATTGTTCAGGATCCTGAAACAGATAATGATGCGAGCACAAAAAGATATGTGGATGCACTCGAAAAAAGGATGATTGTTTCCTCACAGCAGAATACCGGAAGACTTGAGACTAACTTTAAAGCTATGATCCATGATTTGGTTTCAAAGTATATTTTCAAGAGAGACAAAGAAAATAACATTGATATTGATAATGCTAGATTAAAAGTATTATTAGATCCTGTTCACGATAGTGATGTAGCAAATAGAAAGTTCATCACCGAGTATATGAACTCTCGCATGCAGCCGCAAGATAATAATGGCAACATTATATTCGACAAGAAGCGAATCATTGATATAGCAGATCCTTTCGGAGATCTGGATGCTGTAAATAAAAGATTTCTCCGAGGCATGATTATTCAAAAAACAAGCGAAACACGGAATCAGTTAAACAAATTTGTTACTAGGGAAATTGAGACACAGGTGGACAAGAAGCTGAAAACAATTAGAGAACATTTGAACAAAACTGGCAATATGGTAGATACAATTACGCACTCCACAAAAGAAAATAGGGATTCGCTGAGAAATTCTATTACACAAGTTCAAGAAGTCCGTCATGCACCAGAAAATAGATGTAATACGCTATCAAGTGAAATGAATAGCCAGATCAATGAGATTAATACCAATTTTGAGCGTGCAAAAGCAATTACCGAACAGATCGCTAAAGCAGTGGATACATTGAGAACAGGGATATCATTAATGAGAGGGCATCTTATTATTCAACTTCAAGCGTTTCCAATCAGGTCTGGTAACGGTACGTACATACTTTCTACTGCCGCCGGACACTATTCATTTACAATAGACGGAAATCTCTTATCGTGCGCTATTACAGCGCCCGAGCAAGAATTGAGGAGCGGTGAGCGTATACTTCCTCATCACAAAACCGATATTACAATCTCAATAAATAAGAACACAGTTGAAGCCTTTCCTGTAATCATTAAAAAGGGTGATCGCATATCATTCACTCCACCTACAAATCGTGTATTGGATCGATGTACTTTACACATAGAGTTAGTGCTTGAATATAAACTCTCCCCTGCACCTACACTATAAATGAATATAATCTCTTAGGCCATTTGCACAATGAACAGTGAAAGCATAACATTAAAGGAATGTATAGCCAAGCATTCCAAGGCTATACGCGAAAAGTTGAGGGTATTAAAAGGCCACCAGTTCGATACCCAGAGAATAATGAGTGAGGCTCTTCAACCAGTAACAGAACCACTGCATGATATATTACAACTCCAAAAAACAATACTGATATAACCAAGGAAGAAACCATGAAAAAGAATATTCAACCTAAAAGGGATAATGAAGAGAAGATCTCAAACTACCTACAGAAAGTTCGAAGGAAGGATAAAAATGAATTAGATGCATCATACGGTATAAGATACGAAGATGGCAGCTACATGCTTGGAAACAAGGTCATTGACTTTATTAATAATCGAATTCGAGTAGGCGAAGAAGCATATGAGGTTACCCCTGGATTAAGTGAACTCATCTTTAAGAGGATCCCTGAGATGCATGTCTACACAGAAGAGGATTTGGATACTTATAGCAAAATACTGAAAACAACTCAGGTGCAACGACGAAACTATAGCAAGCAAGGACAGCTGAGGGCGGGCAATTCCTACAAGTATAAAAGTGTTATACGACCATTAGTGAAGAAACACAAGGGCTTAGGATTGGAGTGGAAGGAGCTTCGTCCTGGCGTAGAACAAGACTACATCTATTGGAACGACCCCAACGAGTTGGTAAATCGTCTAAGACTTCTCGTTGCATCTAGGGACGCGGGGAATAACAATCATAACCAAGAAATCGAGGAGATAATTCATGAACTGAAATCAGCTAAGATTATAGCATGATCCAAATAAAGCAAAATATAGCTAGCGAGCTTCATGCTCCTGCAAGGAGAAACTTTCTACGCCGCAAGATTATCAGCAAAGGCCTACATGATTTGGTGCAGATCGACTTAGTGGAGATGATACCACATGCAAGAATCAACAAGAATTTCAAATATATCCTTATTGCTGTCAACTTCTACTCTAAAATGGCATATGCCAAGCCGTTAAAGAGCAAGACGGGACTCCGAGTTTCAAAGGCTATGGAGGATATACTACAAGACATGAAAACACCTCCCAGGAATATACAGAGTGATAACGGGAAAGAATTTTATAACAAACACTTTAAGAATTTAATGAACAAGTATAATATCAATCACTACAGTACCTATACGGATGTGAAGGCTGCAGCTGTGGAACGGTTAATAAGAACTTTAAAGAATATGATGTATCAAGAGTTTCTGGCTCAAGGATCCTACAAGTTGGTAGATCTCTTACCTAGAATCATTGCAAAATACAATGATACTTACCACACCACTATCCGGATGAAGCCTCGTGAAGTGCAGAATAATGATGTACTTTTGTCTGTTTACAACTATGATCAGCCAGCAAGTGAGAAGAGGAGTGCCAGGAAGTTTAGTGTTGGTGATTATGTGAGGATATCTAAAAATAAAGGACATTTTGAAAAGGGTTTTGAACCTAACTGGAGCGTTGAAATCTTCAAAGTTGCTAAGGTGAAGCGAACCAATCCTACCACCTACATTCTAAAGGATAAGGACGGTGAGGAAATAAAGGGAGCCTTCTACGGCCATGAACTTCACTCTACATTATTTCCTAACACTTATTTGATTGAAAAGATTCTGAGGCGCCAAGGAAACAAAATCTTAGTGAAATGGTATGGATTCCCTAATAGCCAGTGGATTGACAGGAAGGATTTGTTGTAAAAACTATTACTGAAATAAAAGAAGAGCAATATATTTTAAAACATGTGTTTTTATTTCTTCAATATACCATCTCTTTTCCTTTACATATACCGGTACATCAGTTTCCTGAAACAACTTAAATATATACAAGAGTTAACTAGAACATTTTTCTTTACATATACATCAGTTTCCTGAAACAACTTAAATATATAAAAGAGTTAACTAGAACAGTTTTCTTTACATATACATCAGTTTCCTGAAAAAAAACTTAAATATATACAAGAGTTAACTAGAACATTTTTCTTTACATGTACATCGGCTACCTGAAGCAACTTTTAATATATACAGGATTTAAAAGAATGGAAAAGAAAAAAACCTAAGTGTCAGCCATACTCAGCGAATAGTGACCCCACGCTAATGTCTGGTCGGAACATTCTACTAATTTTCTCTTGTCGTCACTTCCACAGAGTGCGACCTTATTCATCTCTATGGTTGAGACTTTATGTTTAAAGCTCCGAAACGTTGTTTGTTTTACAAATATTTGTTTTCTAATGTTATTTAAGCATTAGAAATAGTGTTCAAAATTTATGTTCTGCATTCCGGTTCTGTTAATGCCCTTTGCTTTCATGACAGTTTGGTTCTCATACCTGAATGCATATAACTTGGACTTCAATCCCACATATTCTAACATAGGTCTTCCAGCAAGCTCATCCTTAAACAGTCCGATAACTTTTCTATTTTGAGGGATAATACCAAATCTATTGTTGTTATCGTAATTTGATGTGTCAAAATATTGTTGATTTTCTTTTATGAACATATAAAAGTCAGTCGAAGTTTCAAATATGAATGAGTCTGTGTCCATGTAATTTAAAGTTAAGTTTCTGAGTCTGGGTTGCATAATATCATAATAGAAGCTGTACATGATATGTTTTGAAATATCAAGGATGGCTTGACCAATATATATGGGTTTGTTCATGAATACTTCCTCTCTGGTAAGTTCTATTCCTACAAGATTTTCTGTGAAGATAATACTTCGAACATATGATGGTCGCGCAGTCAATTTCTTACACCGACCCCAGTTCGTGACTATTTTAAATTCTTTATATTTCCTAACATTTTCTATAAATTTACCATATACAGAGTTGTTCATTAGTTTCCATAAATTCTGTCCGAATTTGGAAGTTTCCCTTGCTCGTCTCTCTGTATTTAAATTAATGTAGGGCTTCAGCCAATCAGACTGTTCATATGCCACAACTCTATGTATTTTTTTCAGGATGAGACCTAGATCAATGCACTGCTGCAGGTTTCTATAGTGCAAGGTGTACTTCTCTTTGTCGTGTAATGTTGACAGCAGTTTCTTGTATTGGCCCTGTGGTGGTATCTCACTTTTTGGACAGAGAGGAAGATTATTGTGCTCATCGTGGAGATGCTCAGAGTAGTCAAGGTCCACTTCAAGCATATATCCAACCTCGGAATCAGGGGAAATTGTTGTGAAATCTATTGCTTCGATCTCTTCTTGTGGCACCCATCTTAAGTTCCTAAACGGTAGGAAATTTCCCATTCCTTTACCATATAAGTTATTTAAATCTATGTAAAATAAATAGTTGTCTGGTTGTGAAATATCATAATTTTTCATGTATTTGTTATTGGCTTTACCATAGCGTTTAGAAACAGAGCACATTCCACCCCTGATTCCGGATTCGAAGAATTCCAACATTTCCTGATCATGTATAAGATCTAACTTAACCTTAGTCACCTTAAGCATTGCATCAAATGCAAGACCAGGTAATGTGTAGTACCAGCATGGGTCCAAATTATACACTTCAAGCGAGAGATCCCTGAACTTCTCTATTATATCGGCCAGGAGTAACGTATCCGTCTTCAAATACAGGTCACTGTAGTCTCCTAAATTCTTAATTTGAAAAACACTCCAGACCTTGATAGCGTGATCATATTCTTTTTGGGTTATGTTATCGAATTCGTTTATTGGAGGTAACTGTGTTTCGTTAAATTTTGAAATACTGTCACAATAACTATAAGGAAATATCCCCTTTTCTCTTACCAGTGCACTTTGCTCTGGATTAGAGTACTCTGAGTTAGTTATCTTGAATTCATCCTCACTTAACATACTTGCAAGGTTAGATAGCTTATCATTCAAGAACTTATAGCTATCTAGAAACCTGAAGTATATGTTCCTGTATTTTTTGCTAAACGAAATATATCGCTCAGAGGAATTTGAAGTACATGAAATCGGTTGATCATCATACGTCAAGTGTTGCATCAGGAAATGACTGTCATAATTGCTGAGACAATGAAAAAATATAGGTATAAAATTAGGTGCCTGTCTATTTAAATTGCATACATTATGAGCAGCTCCAAGGAATACTCCTGTCATATGACAGTGATCACGAACCCGGACCTCTCCCATTTCAAACTCCATCTTACATATGTGACAATGGCGAGCATTATCGAAATCAGCTTTATCCTGGGTAGTCATGATCATTTCCTCATTGCGCTTATACTCTGTAATAACCATATCTGCAATGGACCTAAGCTCAATGAAGAACTCCTTGATTGCTTCAGGACCTCTAAAAAGCTTGAATCTCGATAATGATTCATCATGACGACATACCAGCTTAAGCGATATTGATACTGCTTCATGATGTTGGATAGCCCGAGTCCAGCTCTGATTAGCAAACGGTTCAGTGGACTGAACTTTGGCTAGCACACTCTCAATATCAGCATAAATAACAAATGATACAGGAACACCCTTTGGAAAGGATGAAAACTGAATAACTTCACCCTGTTTCGGCATTTTAAGGACTTGACACTGCAGACACTTTAACTGATGTTTTCTAAATGTATCCATGTTGCTAAAATGCTTCATGCATGGCTCACATATCCAGTGTTTGGTACGGTGCTTAGTTATTTGTCTTCTTGTTAATCTTGAAATATCAGTTATTAGACAGTAGTGCGCATTGTTATTTTCTTCTATTCTAAGAAGGTTAACATTCAAGGTTTTATGCTTTCTGGCTTGATATATGGGGATAACAGAATTTTTACTGTCAAGGCCAAATACCGATACCGAAGTGTCTTCGTTTTGGTTTTCAAACTTCTGAACACCATGGAGACTAACAGGGAATTCAATACCGTCGTAATTAAAAGCTGTAAATAACTGTTCTATAGGGTATTTGATCACTCTGTTCGGATTTCTATTTACGGGATACTTTGCAGCAAGCAAACACCATGCAAAACAGTATTCATCTTTATTTTTAATACTTACGACGGCATGTTTTCTTTGTATTGAAGCAGGTAACGGAATGTAACGTGACGCATTTAATGGATCATAAAAGCTAGCTCCAAAAACAAGAGCCCGGACTGCTAATAGAGATTTTGAACTACTTCTACCTTCAAAATTTGAAATATTTTCAATGATTTCATCAACCATAGAAGTGTATAAGGTTTCTAAATTAGTAGATTGGAGCGCCAACTTAGTCTTGCTATTAAAAAAGATGGATTCCGTGTGCACTTCGTCAAGCTTTTGAATTAGAAACGTTAGTTCACATGAACTGTTAATTTTAAAGCCTGACGGGTTTCTGCTTAACAAGGAAACCATATCTTTCAATGCAAGATGGCGACATTTTTCTAGAAATTCACGTGGGTCAACTATTTCTAGAAGGTTGTCAATTCTGGTATTAAATACTCTGCCTTTAAATGCAGATTCAACAACCTTACTTTCTAACTGTGTATGGCTTACCTTTAGTTTTTTGTTGTTGTTCTTTCCGGTTTGCTGTCCAATACCCGATGGACCTGACTCCGCCTGTATGCTTGAAGATGATGGTTCCTGACAGATGATCGAATCCGAAAGCTGACAGCATTCATCTGTCGATTCTTCTCGGTTCTCAGCAATGCACCCTAGGCTCTGCGACTGAGGTTCAGAGACTGTAACAAGAGAAATAGAACAAAATTAGGTTTAAGATAATATATATTTGATTTTATTTGTGAATTAAATGTTATCAGCAAACTAAAAGGATATACTTATGTATACATTAGGAATAAATGTTATCGAATAATTAGAACACTATCGAATCGTATACATATATAAATTTTTGAAAATAACAATAATAATAATCATAATAATTAGAATAATAAAATCGTATTGTAATCAAATGTTTTCTGAGCACGATTCAGTATAGAGAAAAGGGGAATGATTGCTTCTGATATTACAAGAAAAGGGAAACTTACCCTGAAAGGATTGAAGCAAATCAATGAGAATTGTGTGGAAGTTGCAATTCTCACAGCAACACATTTGATCTGTAGTGCCAATGGTGGATTCTTCAACGAACGACAAAGACTCTGTAAACACACAGAAACAAGTAATATAACTATCAGAAATATATAAAATGTCATGAAATTAACTTAAAGTTCGGTAAAGCTATAATGGAAATTTCTTTCAAATAATAATTGAAATGGTGTTCTGAAATTTATTTTTTTAAATGGTTTTGATTTCGATGTAGATACTGAAACAGTTAAGAAGGGGAATCTATTGAAAAGAATAAAGTGTTAATTACCATTCGTTCCGTTTAGCAGCTGCATAACTAGGGTTCTGTATGTACAGTTTATGCAAATACACAATCCCTCTAAACCATCACCTAAGTAGGCTGGCACATGATGTGTTTCAGATTCTGTAAAAGGAAAGGTATATATTAACAATATGCTTCACATAGAAAATAAATGAAAGTTGTGATCTATAAAATAATATTTGTTTATTACATATCTGTTTATTTAATATGTATAATTTGACCAAAGTTAATTGAAAGTTATATAAAAAAGAAATCAATGTAAGTTGTATACACATAACGTCAAGGAAAAAATAACAAATGTACTCACTGTCCACTTCAGAAAATATCTCCTTCATCATAGCTTCGTGTGCACAATTGTCACATATGCACCCAGTATCACAAACACTCCCCTCAGCGTCCTGAAGGGGCTTGCGCACATTTGATTCTGAATTTCCTGGTACAGTTGGCTCGGACGATGTTATCAGCCGACGTCCAGTCAAACTCAGGCGTGACGCAATCCAACGTTTTAATATTTTTTCTTGTTTAAAAGATTTGGTGTTCTTCTTTCCTGTAAATTATATATACTTTTTCAGCTTGAAATTTGTAGTATTCTATAACTTAATTGAGTATACATGAATTATTTTTACTAATTCTTTTTTCTAAGTACATTCACAAGTCAGTTAAAGCAAGATTATCAAATTATGATAACAGAAGAAAGACGGATTGAACTTAGAGCGAATATTTCGGAATGCATGTAAACTGAACTTGAAAGAATAAGTAAACATACGGTTGTAGTTCGCTTCAGTATGTGTTTTTAAATGAAAAGTACTGATATTATGCGTCGCTCTGAAGTTGTATTATCTATATAGAAATAATCACGATATTAATAATAAGCAAGCTCAAACTTTCTGTACATTTAAAAACTCTAGTGATAATATTTCAAAAATATCAATAAAAAGCATTTCGTGTGATAGGCTGTTTTCTAACACCTCTGAAAGAATGATCTCGAAAACATGTAACCGATGTAAATATCTATTCATCTTATTATATATATATAATTAATAAATGAATTATTTGAAGAGCAAATAAATATCAAAGGACGTTAAGTAAACCTAAAAAACAATATAAAAAGTGCTATAAACATACCTTCCATTGCTCAGTGTAGAACTCAATTCGTTGTAGATAAAAACACACTCGGTGGTGGCTGTTGTAAATACACACACATCTACTCACTGTGTTGAAATATGAAATTTCAAGTGCGTAGCATTATTTTGTGAAAAATGACGCGCATGCGTAGTGTAAATTTCCATGACCCTGTCTACGATTGATGTTATTGGTCAATACTTTGTAAGGAAAAAAAACTGGTTTGAACCAATCACAGTAAGGTCATTGTCAAGAGACGTTCTCACTAACTCCGCCCAGTTGGTCATCTCTGCCCCCTCATACGAGGTTAAACGGTTGTGTGTCACTTTTGCACAGAATTTGAAGGTCTCTTCTCCGAAAATTTTTTTGTTTCCTCTCTCACTCCCTCCCTCACTCTTTCTTTCCCTCTACTTGGTGCTTGCTTGTACATGAGTGTGTGTGTGTGTGTGTGTGTGTGTGTGTGTGTGTATGAAGCAACCGCTTCCAGAGTATACTTTTGAATCTGATATATTAAGTAATTCTCTACCTAATTATCTCGTGAAAATCAGTTCGCAGATAGATCAGAAAAAAAGCTAGCGCAAATGCTTTAGAATATTAGCAGGTATTAAGAATAATGTATACGTAAATGAAGTGTTCCACCTAAATTCAAACTCTGTATCTTTAAGTCCATGAAGAAAATAAAAATCGTTTTTTGTCATAAGCAGTTCTAAGAAGGCCAACGTTGTAATCTTAATAAACGAGAGAAGAAAACATTCGTAACGTGATTAAAAACAAAGTAAAAATAAGCAAGTGTGTGCGAGTGTCTATCTTCGTTATCCAAAATTTCACAAATAAAGGAATATGTTTACTCTCACACTCTAGGTAGTCATAAGCTTTATCCGTGAATATACGCAAAGTTATCACTAGATATTAAAATTCTTGGTTTTCCAGCTTATTAACGAAATTGGTTTAAAATAAAAAGATCTCATACAAACAATCTTATGGACTTCTTGTGAAAATGAACAAGTAAAGAAATATATTAGGCATTTACTTGGAATGGATATAATCATAACAAAAGGTTAACAGCCGGTAGGACAGAGAACCATCAGCGCTCCTCCAGTTGTGAGGGTTGGGTAAACTTATGTGACGCTAATGTGTGTTACAACCCACAGTTTGGCGATTTCTTTTCGGAAGAGAGGGACCCTCATTATTAGGGGACTCTCTCAATAGGGTTCACCTCGGCCATTGTCATTTGAATGGAGGTATTCTTTTTTCACGAGAAAAGCAAAGTTATTGGAGAGCATTATTAACAATGTCCACAAGGGTTCACTGGCATTTGTTATTTTTTTTTTCAGAAGACCTGCGCACTGGGTTTAACAATAAATAACTTTAAATAACCTGCATGTAACCTATGTCCATGACATGAACTGAGATCGCTATGCTTACCTGGAAAACAATTTATGTGAAATACCGATGGAAAACACAAAGCAGAGGGTTGAAATATATAACATTTTGAATGTAACCTGCATAAACCCTCATTCTTTCGATGGTGCCAGGAAGTCGGCTGCAATTCGCTCTTGACGTAAAACATGAATTCCTATTTCCAAAAGGCTTTCCTTTGTCGGTAGTGTTGGCATTCACCTGTATGAAAGATAATTGATAACTCCATAAAACTCTGGGGAACGCTTTCTGGTTTTACTTCTGACAAACATAAGGGTTTGAAATAATCATTTTCATCTCAAACATGTACCAACCGACATAAACCCTAAAGTAGGGGAGAAAGACATTCTTTAGTTCATTGACGCCAGCGCTCGGTGACATCTGGTCGGCATCATATCTACATCAAAGGACTTAACAATCATCGAATTATTTATGACCCATTAATTATAAGAAAAATGTTACAAAGAAACACACCTGCACTTTTACACATGACAGCTTAGGGGGGTGGGTGATTAATTGAGGGGGCGTGGTCACATTCCAGACATGTTACAATATGTCTCCCACCCCACCCCTTATCAATTTATATGCAAATTAGATATTCTATTGTGCTTATGTCCCCTTTTATACACTACTCGCTATATCAGTCGAATTTTAAAACGAACTACTGCATACGAAGATCTGATGTTAATAGTAAAGATAGCCATTTTAATAAATCCTGTAGTTATTTCATGACCGAAATAAAACAAGGACAGATTATCTTCACATAATTTGTTTTATTTCTCACAGGTTGAAGAAGCACGAAATGTGTTCGATATTATTTCTTCATTTTTAATATCCTTATTAAGCCTGAAAGCAGCCTACATTTTCTTCTTTTTTTCATGTACTTCACTTGCGATTGTTAGCCCTTTCGAAATGGCCAAGCTCTTTCATTACGATGTCCCTTGGTGTTAATATTTATTCAGTTTTAATATTCTTATTGGACCTAAAAGTAAACATAGTCGTCTTTTTCATCATATTGCATTTCCGTAGTTCAGTCTTTCAGACGTGCCCAAGTCGCTTCTATTACGAGGTCCCCTTATGTTATCATTTATTCAGTTTTAAGAGCGCCATTAACCCTAAATTCAATAAGAAGAATAAAAGTGGCTTTCCTATGCTACAGTTGTAGACGTCCGTGGTTCGAACTTTGTGCTATCTATCACCAGAAGGTACTCTAATTGTTTATTAGTCGTAGTAAACCTATATTTTGGTATTTAGCTTAAAACAAAACACATTTTCACAGATATACGTTGAAAACAACGCTCGTTAATTTTTCTGCAAAGTGACTCAATCCCGGAAATGAGTCACACTTCAGACAGTTTTGAAAAAAGCAAACAAATAACCTTCTTCGGTTTGTCGTTCAGTAACTAATTTACAAGGTACACGAACTTATAACCCGAACACAAATTTATGTAATCGCTCAAAATTTGTAAATTAATGAATCTGGCCAATACAGGCGCATATTTCTTTTGCTTTCTTTTCTGTATGATTACATTAAGTAGAAGTATTATATTCCATCCAAAATTTAAGAATACAGATTTCATCAGAAATGGTGTTTCGAGACTCCCTGAAGGTTCCCTTCCAAAATGTTGGAATGCACGCGGGTATGTACGTATGTATATATGTATTTATTTTCCTTATTTAACCGTTTTTTATTGTTTCCGTTTATCTTACTATCTGTTTTCTTTAGTTTCATACATATACACTATACACAAAAACACCCATGCCCAAGGCGGGGCTCGAACCCGCGACCCTCTTCGCAGCGGAACGCTAGAGACATACGCTCCAGCGACCGCGGGTATGAGGCCGGCAGTGTTTGTGTGGATGGTGTTTATTATGGCTGGATCAAGACTATACAGTCTGATCCGCCTACAAAAATTAAGAGACGATAAAACAAGAAATGCCACCGCTAAGTCCTATAAGCCCTATACTTATACCTGTATACACAGACTTTAATAACTGCTCAGGCTGATATTTGTTTCTTTATAATTGAGAACATTGTGACAATTTACTTCGTTTAGCTTACTATTGATCTGCAAATCAACGATTGAATTGAAAATATATAACTTTATTTATATTTTCCACAACACGCTCTATTACTGCTTGTTTTCCTTAAAGAGGGCGACTAAATGTCAGTTGTGCCATCTGTTGTTGGTACACGTACTATTCATACCGCGTATTCCGCCAGAGAGCAGAGTTTGTGTAGTGTGCAGAGTATCTGCGCACGATAAGGGTAGCCAACTTTGAAACTGCGGTATTCCCCGGCGAGCTTTGCTGTTGTCACGCATTAATTTTACCTTGAAAACAAATTATATGCAAAGAAATGATATTTGAGCGATTTAGTAATATTGTCTGCAATTAATATTATCACTATAAAAACAATATAGAGGTTTATTTGGAGAAAACAAAAAGGGAAAACTTGGAAAAAACAAAAGCAATACGTATACAAATGAAAAGATAATTTCTACAATAGATGCCAATGCAATATCAACCTTATGGAGAAGGGACTATTGCTTTTGATTACAATAGAAAATGCTCAATATATTTTCATAGCATTTCATCTTGATATTTCTGGGAATAGCCCATTAAATTCTTCTTCACTCTGAAAGGCCTTTGCGCACATGATAAACCACAAGATTTGGATAAAATCCTAACTCAAAAAATGAGGTTAGATCTCATTAAAGCGCACAATTTGTCGAATTTATTTTGTACTTAGCAAATTTCGAAGTATTGCTTGTTATTATTTTGAACTTTCCACTACTTAGGTACACTTTTCTGAAATTAGAAATGTCTATTCCGTTTTTTCTTTCTTTCACTCTTGTACATTTTAATAAGACTGAATTTCAAGGCCATTACATAACGACTCGCCCTTAAAATATTTAACTATTGTACTCGTATAATCTTTATATCCCGCCTCGGTGGTGTAGATGGTAGCATTCCTGCTTCATGTTCAAAAGGTTCCCAGTTCGAATCTCGGTCAGGGCAAGTTACCTGGATAAGGTTTCTTCCGGCGTTTTCCCTTTTCCTAAAAGACGAATGTCGGGTAACTCTAAGCTCCATGGGCCATGGGCCCATTTGAGCATCATTTCACCCATTCCATTCATCGTCCGATATGACTTAAAAAGCTAAAGGACGTAAATTACAAAAAAGTCTTTATACGTAAACGAAATATTTAATAATAAAGTATTTGTAAACATTTGTCTTGAGTAATGCGAAGGAGCTAGAAGAATGAGCCACTGTAAGAATTACTTAGGTCATTCAAAAATTAGTGGCAAAATTTCAATTAACAACAAATAAAACATTTTTGGAGCAGTCACATTATTGCATTGTTTAGAAGTAATCTCCTTCAACATGAAGAACTCGCCTACACACATCAAGGAGCCGACGGATGCCATTCACAGTGCCTTAATATTCGAACAGACTGCTTTAATGCTGCCATAATGCCTGTCTGGTTCTAAAGCGAACTCTAAGTGGTAATTTCAGTTTCGCAAAAAGGTGGAAATCATATGGGCTCATATCTGGGGAGTGTGGATGCTCCTGCAGAATTTCCCAGTTCCATCTACGAAGTAAATTAACAACAGTGGCAGGCGTGTGAGAGCGAGTACCATCATGTAACACAATGGGAGAAGAAATTAGGAGATTTAGACGTTTAAGACGCCGAGCTGTCGTAAATAGTGTTCCATAAAGTGACTGAAATATGCACCATTCATATGATTTCCTTAAGAAACTGAATGAGTGATAAAAACAGCGTCAATATCATAAGTAACCATGAACATGACTTTAAGTCGATCCTGTTCTGGTCGATACTTTTTTGGCCATGGTGAATCAATATGCCGCCAGTCATTTGATTGTCTCTTCAATTTTGGCTGGAAGCATCAAACCCAGGTTTCATTTAATGTTATGATACGTCGAAGAAAACGCTCGCCTTGACGTTCATGGCGTTCTAAGTGTAATCTCGCTGTTTCCATCCTCTGCCACATTGTTTCCTCTGTGAGATTGTGTGGAATTCATCGAGCGCAGATTTTCCTCATCTTTAACTTCATCTTAAATATGTGGAGAATCGTACCAGGAGCAATTCCAACTTCCCTTGCTAGTTCAATATAAGTCCAACAACGATGTTCTTCGAGCAGTGCTCTAATAGCATTCACACGCACATCATCACTTGCTGATTGCGGTCTGCCAGCTCTACGATTTTGATGGACGTCTTCGCTTCCTCTACGAAATGCATTCGCCCACCTAGCCACGGTACGATACGGTAAAGGCTGTCTACCGCAACCCTCCAAAAATTCTGTATGGCTTTGTCGAGCATTGATACTTCTTGCAACCAACATATTTAGAGCACTAAAGATAACAGGTTACAGTTAAACTTACTAAAATGTCTTATTAAATAAAATTATTGTCTTCAAACTTACAGCGAACAAACATTAGATGCTCTTATTTTCCACAGTTATCAGCTTACATGGTTAACTGCTGATAGCGCCAAATGCAGGCAATGTTGCTGTTGCCGACTAATATTTAAATGACCCATGTATTTGCAGTTGATTCCGAAATTAAAGGATTGCCATAAGTAAAGAATCATGATGGATTTCAAAGGAATGTATATTTGTGTGGAACGCGTGCAGGTGCAGTCGAGTTGAATAGCAACGTGGTTGAATCGTTGTTTTAACAAAAGAAATGTAAGAAACAGTGTCCTTAGCAGAGTTCTAAAGGGTAGTACTTGACTTTGTGAATAAGGCATTCTTTGGACCCTTAATAATGGCATGAGAATTGTCACAATGGACAAGATTGTTACAAAGGGAATATTTGTGTGAAAAGAGGGCTTCGAGAAAGTGAAAGTCAACCCACGCGCAGCTGTGGTCATTCAGTCTTCGAGGTGAGGCCGATTAGGGCAGTCATCTTCTTCTGTCTTGGTCAAGGGCAGACCAGAAGTGATAGGAGAACGTATTTGTCGGTCCATATGTGCGTGAAGAACGAATTAAGTTTATCGAGTAATAAGCATTCCACCTTCAGTCTCTCTGAACAGTGATATATTGGTAACCCTTGGTCGGTAACTTCAAGTTTGATGTTCTGATAAAAAGAAGCAGTCATTAAACCAGTTTGAAACGGGCATTCCAGTGTCATTAAAACTGTCCTTCTCATACATGCTCACGCATACCCTGTGAGAAACCTCATTGCTTTACCCTGAGCTAAACATTATTGTATCAAACTGTAGCGTCAACGTGGGGTTCTTTGCTCGCCAACTTATTTGCTTCACAGATATGAGGGTTATAGTAGATAGTCGTGTGTGTGGGCGTACTACGCCAGATTTTTTTTAAAATTCTGTTGGCAGGCTAAAGAAAATTAGCTTGCGGGACGGTATCAGGTAGTTTAGTAAACCCTAGTTTAGAATATGCAATTTCATATTTTGCCCGTTCCTACTAAGCGAATGTTTCCTCTACAGATTTCGAATAGTTATTGGTATCCATCACCCTACCTCTTATTATCGACGATTGGGCTACAAAATGAACAATCCGACACTGAAATTCTGATTATATTCACACTGCTAGAGAATTACCAAAAAAGTGACTAACAACGCACAGAAAAATCCGGAATATCATTCAAAGTTATGAAGAGCATGTCATATGGACTTCTTCCGTACCATAGACCGTAGTTTCAGGCTGTAACTTATTCAAAATAATATAGGTTTGTACTGAAGTATGCAACAGTAATTGTACGAATGCAAGTTGATGGGAAAAAACAGTTCTGTTTCTTCAAGTTTTACGGAATGAATGACTTTCGTGACCGGAGCAATAGAGAGAAACGACTTCTTAAGAACGTGTGTGACATTTTTGCATCCGTGAAAATGGATTTGGGAAATTGAACTCATGCTGTCATAAAATATTATGCATCAACCGTGAGCGACAAAATCAATTATGTTTATAAATAACGGGAAGCTTTCTTGTGTTACGAGAACGGGAACAAAGACAGCCAAGTTTTAAATTTTTCGTTTTCGAACCAGAGGTTGGCATATTAGTTCCATGATGATACGGAAGAAAACCATGTGTTCTCTAGAGCCATACATTTATCACTTGGAACAAATGCAGATCTAATACCCGTTTAAGCAAATAGAACACTTCCTATTGTCCTACAGTAAGTACAAGCCAATGAAACCAGAAATTAGCCAAACGGCTTACCCTGTACCCGTTCCCGTCATTTAAAAAATAATAAATAAGAAATTTAAAAAACAAAAGAAACAAAAAATGAAAAAGAAGAAATAATAAAATAAAAAACTTAGGATAAAGAAAAGATACAGCAACCTTTTTTAGAACGGCTTGTAGCGAATGTATAGCATCAATAAAAAAGGAGGTTGGCTTTTTAGTGAAAGGATCTCTGCAGCTTTTAGCTGGTAGAAATAATCGGAGAGCAACAAACAATTTTAAAGTATGCCATCAATACACTTAGATAACGTTTATTCTATGGAATTTTGAGTTTGGCTTACCCATATTATTTAAGCTGAAGTGGAATCAGGTGAAAAAAATTATGATTTGCCCTCACATGACTTTGACTGTTCACTCGCATACACTATTCTTATTAAATATTTATACTTCTATCTACCCCAAATAATCGAGATAAAAGTTTACAGAAGGGTTCTTATTACAAATTTCTTATACATACAACGGCAATATGGGAATGTACTAGAATTAAGTAATACCAACATTTCCGTTTGCTATGTGCTGCCTTTGAAACTCCGTTCTCTTTACAACGACAAGAGAGGGGAAAATAGAAAAACAATAACAAAAAGAATGACCACCCCTATTAGAAAAAACAATTATTATTTTAAAATTTAGAGACATTGAAAAATCCAAGTTTCATTTGTTCAGATAACAGGTGTGAAATCAAGACAGAAATCGTTTATCACAAAAATATTATACAATAAACGAAATGTTACAAGGATGCTGTTTAACCGTTTTACTCTTTAAAATATAAATTTAAGTTATGGAAAACTAATAAAAGGACATTAAACTACTTATCTGTTACAGATGACCATGTTACAATAATGTAAGGTAGAGAGGATGTTTTACTTATCAGAAATGAGAACTAAAAGTATAGTTTAAGAAAATAAAAGTATCTAACAGAAAATGTGGAAGATGGAGAAAATCTGGAGTTTGAACCGGAAGAAATAATTGAGAAAAATGAATACATTGATGTATTTGGGATCTATTACAGAAGCTGATTGATAAAGCGGGCGGCGCCGTGGTCGAGTGGCTGGACCGCTCGACTCTCACCAAAGCTTCGATCCCAGGCAAATACAAAGTGAGACTGTGGTGAACAACACGGCTATTTCTGGTTTCCCCGTCATCATTCTACCAATTGCTCCATCATCACTTTCTCTATCGCCCTTATACTATCATCCTCTTCCTCTCTCCCTCACACCAGGCATCGGGCTTATCACCCATCCTGGTTCTCTATCAGATCCAAAGCTTCGGTTCCCTAAACCCGACTTTAAGGGATAGAGAAACACGATAAGTGATATACTTAGGGAAAAAGTAAAAAAGAAGATTGATGAAGCTCAGCCGAAATTTAGAAAATTGACGTCATACCGGTATTCCAAATTGTTTTGGCTCTCAGAGAGAAGAGGAAACCATTTTGTGACAATTTTTCCCTGGACAACGAATTTGTAGAACATTCTATACACTTTTACGTGTAATAGTGATAATTAATATCTAAGTTTTTAAATGCTTACCATATTGTACCTACTGAAATGAAATGTGCAGTGTTTAACACCCGCTTTTACTACATACGGCACCGCAGGCGATGACACTGATTGTACATGAGATGAAGATGGAGCACCGATGGAATGAGATGGCGGGGAAAACAGGAGATCCCGGAAAAAACCCGCTCCAGCGCCGTGTTGTCCATCACAAATCACACTTTGCGGTCGCCTGGGATCGAACCCGGGCCGCCTTGGTGAGAGCAAAGTGGTCTAACCACTGAGCCACGGCGCGGCTATTACCTACTGATATAGATGTAAATCACGCCGTAACGCCTGCTTAGTTCCCTCTTAGGAAAAGAATGCATGCAAGTTGCTGACTTATCGATTCAGTACGGCATATGAAACGAAGGGAGAGAATTAACCTCTCATTATATGAAGTAACAATCAGGTGAGTTGTGCTTGCGTAATTATCTTATAACTTATGTCGTATAATTGATAACATTGAGATTGTACAAAGTTTTGTATCCAGCCCGTGCATAATGTTAATATAACACTCCTGAAAATTGCTGCACTCAATCGAGCCATAAGGAGGGTGTATGTTGTATAAATTTTCAAGCCATAAGAAACCTGTATCGATTTTTATTAGGAATGTAACTCACAACAAACCCAACTTAAACATGGCTCGAAGAGAATACATACCAAAACGTAGGAAAATAGATGATTTATAGACTTGATGTTGACTAAAGCCAAAAAGACAAGTAACAAGACTTACCGGTTTTATTGCCTTGACGATAAAGGTCTTAATGCCTGCCATCCGAAGCGTCTTTTCTCTTTTCTCTCCTAGGGCAGGCTCCACTTCAAACTCGCCGTTCAAGTAGCTCAGTGTCTTCTCGGAGATATGTACACGTCTGCAAACAAAACAACTCGTTATTTCTGAGCGGGATTTTCGTCCCTAATTTGTTTGTGCTGCTGCACAGCTTCCAAACATTCACCTGAAATGACTTCAAATTATTTTGACTCCTGCAGTGAAAGCCTACGTTTTCTAATCCACCTGTAAGCTGAAAATAATTGCAAACTCGGCTTATAGTTTAAAACAAGGGCCAGAATTTTCTATTCTCTGCTAATTAATTACGATATTTTTTCCAGAAAATAACTGGAGTAGCATCGGCATTGTTATCTTGCAATTAAAATGAAACTTGCTTCTTTACACACTCTTAACTAGGCTAAGTTGATTAAACTATACAGCGTTATGTTATTTATTAATAAAATAAATGCAATAACAAATTTTCAAAATGAACATCTGTTTTGTCTAATTATATTTTATTCTCCAGATAAACAGCGGTTGAAGATGCGGATTTTCTTAATGTTCACTTCGCGTTCTTGGAAGACACTGAACTCAAAACACTACAGGTGTTATAACTGCGGAGGGGGACACCTCGTGTCCTTTGAGCTATGTTCATAGATCCATTGTGGCTGCCACGCCACAGAAGGGATGAAACAAAACAACCGAAACTCACAGAGAAGTGCAAATTCCAGGTCCGAAGACCCGTCCCGCTACTGCAGGTACTTAGCAGTGTAAAAATGAATATACATAAATGAGGTTATTGATCCTGTAGATAAAATATTTTGTTAAGTGTAAGTATTTGTGTAATCTGAATATCAGTGAGGTGTTCCTGCGAACAATAATAATGTTGAGGGGAAAATGTTTTATCTATCACAGGCGGATGAACGACCCGTTAACCAAGCAGCCATTTAGTTAGCTCGAGAACTACTCCTTTTTTCTTTGAGCAAGCAACCGCCCCATCTGTCCAAATGCTCATGTATGCCAGAAAATCTAGAACTATAACAAAATTACAGAGAAATTAGCAAAAGAAATCGTGATAGACTATAAATCACTTCACCATTCTTCTACCAACCAAGGAAAATCAAGTAAAATCAAGTTTAGAATGAGCAGTAAAGAGTAAACGAAACCGATGTTCCCAAATACGAACCTCACGTTACTGCACAGAAATCGCCCCCCCCCTATTAAAAATATACTATGTTTGGTACTTTGGTACCTTTTCGCTATAAAATTTCTGCTGAAATGCAATAAGTTGTAAAGGAAGCAGTAATCTCTTATTCAAGTGGAAATTGTGAATATTATGTATCCTATTTCAAATATATGTCATTCTTTAAACCTGCCAGAAAGAGGTTTAATTTATATATATAATCTTGCCTAGACCTCCTCAACAAACTTTAAGAGAACCATTTCTTGTTTGAGCTCTACCCTAAACCAGTTTAAACCAAAACTAAATTTAAATGCATTTGTAAAATGTCATACGGATAACAATAGGCTGAAAAAGAATAACATTTATTAACAGATGAAAAATACACATTTGAACAATAAGATAGAAATATCCCAATGTGTTACAATTACAGGTGATAGAGGTAGTGCTTCTAAACGTGAATAAGAAAAAAGAAACTATTATCTCACACTTGAATGATTATTGTGGAGAAACAGAAAACAGAAGAAACAAGAAGATAATTTAATACTATATTGTTGAAACCATACCGTTTATATAGTTTTAAAATATGGTAAATAAAAATATTTATAAATAAAAGCAATGGAAATCGATTAATGGCAACATTCAGCTAGAATATCTAGAATATTGTGACTTTGTGGGTTCGTGAAATTAAAAGTCCAATTGCACAAACTCAAAATGTTCTTTATTTTCACCGAATTACGGTTGGAACACGTGCCGTTTACATAGCATTACGTAGCGCACACAACTACAACCCACCAGTTCGTCTGTCACAGGTCTACTCTACACTCACAATTACGTACAACTCCTCTGATACACGTACATAGCCTTCCAGTCCGTTCGCTAGCATGGTGCTCCTCACGGCTGCTCGCCAAGAACTGAACTCTCCTCCAGCCCGGCGCGTCGCTTATATAAGACCAACTGACTAATCTAGAATTTTCCGGATTATATGAAATATCCCGACTGTTCCAGACGTCAGGGGGAGGGGAAAGAGGCGGCCAGCGACCAGTGACATTTTTCCTAACCATCCCCTCAGTTAGTGACACGAGATAAATGGGTGGGCGTGGTCTAAATGCCTCCTGTCCCCAATCAGCTTTCAGTTGGTCGTGTCTTCCGATAATTGGGTGACAAGATACAAAATTAGAAATGATATAATGAGGCAATATATACACAGGGTAGGGACCCTGCCCTCTTCACTGTAGTGACTCCTTGGGACGGCCGTCCTCTGTCTCCTCTCGCCTCATCCTTCCTCCCAAGGAAGTCCCATTGGGGGCTGGGGGCATAAGGTACACTAGACCAACACCGCTCGCAGTGCCGAATCCCCTCCGAAAAGAAAAAAATCACATAGGATATGCCAAGAAAGGGTTAAATATGATGTAGTCATATGGTGCTCAATCGAAAAAGAGAGATTTTCAGATTGCGTTTTGGTTACCAACAAGGACACGAAAAGGAGGGTGAATGGAAACATGGAAACCATGAAGTTAAGACAAGAGAAGTTGGATGGATGGATGATTTGATTGATAGGTGAATAAATAGATGAATGGGTGGTGGAGGAAGTAATGGATAATAAAATGGGTGGTTTCTCATGGTACCAATAAAGCAAAGCAAGGTAAAAGGTTCTCTCACTTTAGTATCCTTCAGTTCCAAAAAAGGGAAACACTGAAGAAATTATCCTTAGCCGTGCATTTATCATAAACTACAGAAAATTTGTATATTAATTTAATTCTCCCCTGCATAATTCCTATACAATGAGTTATCAATTGAAACCATTATGTGCAGATGCTTGTAAAATGAAATGCATCCGTTGTACATACCCCCTACAGGCATTATTCGCTCCCCAATAAGAATCTTATATTGGTTAGATAGAAAGGATCAGCGTTTTTTATAATTTAATGTGTACTTGGGTGCCAGAAGATACAACAAATTTCAATACACTCACTTAATGAAGAATTATAACCGAATTTCCAAAAACTCAGAAGACACTCATCCGAATTCTATGACATTCTTCAAGATTATATATTGGTATTAATTGCACTCATAGAGGAAGAGCTGAAGATCTGAAAATATAAAAATTTAAATTTCCAGAACATGTCCGTGCTCATTAATCTATTACATAAACGTAACCCATCGCGTAAGAGCCCACAAGCTAGCCAGAGCCTGCCAACCCGACTGCCGGCGTCACGCCCAGTGCCTAATGCGATTATCCAACCGATACGGGGAGGAGATGTGGTCGGTATCACGGTACGCCCAGTCACAAAGTTTGTTTTCTAGGCCGGGGTTCACTATGGTATGTCTAGTCAACGCGAGTGCAGTTGCGTCTCAAAGGAAACTCACCCTACAGCCCACTAATGACCCTCATAAATATATCTCCACAGTTCAGAAATGGAACACTGGCGTTGAGAACCAATAGCAACCCTGATTTTCTGGAAATGACAGTCGTATGTTTACTCCACGTGGAGTCTCAGTTGCCAAAGTTCCAACTTCCAGTTGATCTGTTTCATTACGTGCAGAAATTCGTTTTGTGTCTCGATGTGGAGAATGTGGGAGTGAAATGGAGTGGTGAATGCAAATGAAGTAGTAGATAACTTTCAGTCCAGTGAAAATAATCAAAGTGAAGACAATAGTGTGAAAGAATTGGAAAGTGTTGCTGGGCTGAGTTATGTTACTGGAGCAGCCTCAAAAAACAAAGTTATAACGGGAACTCTTTCTAAGAAAATTCAAGCGCTTGTTTTGAAGCCATATAAATATGCGCTGAAAAATAATCTTGCTAAGGGGTCATGCAATGAACCTGATATATTCTGGGTATTCACGGAAATAGAGTAAGAAAGAATTGTAACGAATGGAATACCAAAGACGCCGATCAAGTGTGAAATCAAAAGGAAACGTTTCTCTAAAGTTTCTATAATTTCACATTTGATTTGATTCGCCGAGAAATTAATAGATTCTATGCAAAAGGGAGAGTGCCCACCTTAGATGAAGTGGTTGCACATTTGCAAGAAATTTGTTATTTTCCTTATGGGCACTGCCCTTTGCGCGGCCTCCTAAACTTTCGCAATAATGGACATAGACGAAACCTCGTACGATACCCATGCCGTATTGAGACCTCGCAGAAAGGTCTGGGAGAAGGAGGGCGTGTGTTGTAAAACGATTATAAGGGTTCATCACAGAATGCGGCCAAACTGCACTCGCGTTGACTAGACAGACTTTACCTAGCGTAGCTCCCCAATTTCCTCCACGATGCTGAGTGGGCACCGTTCCTTTACTCAGGACTTAAAATGCGCACCCCCAGAGATGGAATCGAACCGTACGCATTCCGTCGTAGGGAGCCAAAACACATCGCTTTGACCCACTAATAATACCAAGGCGCAGGACCATAAAAGATAACATATTTTGAATATGCAGTGTCAAGGTGCAAACATCACAAAACTTTCTATAGTATGAAATACAGAAACCAATTTATTGCCTTAAATACAGAACCAAATTATCTGTTTATGTGTTCTTGTCCGAAAATGTTTAAAAGCTGTAGCCTTCAACCACAGTAGCAATCCAGGTCCAGGGATGTGAAATGCAATTGTGTAATTATGGGGATTTGGAACACCATATTGATTTTAGATTTTAAAAAAAGCAAATATGATATTATCAGGAGATAATTTCCATATAGTGTAATTATTATATTCTCTAGTACAATATTGTAGTATGCAGAAGCGGTAGTGTACTCAATACTGAAATTCATTGTCATCTCACGGAAATAAAATGAAAAAGGTGTTTAAATATAAAATTTATATTTGAGTTGAGGACCTTACGATCAACAGGCAGATTAAGAGGAGAATGGGTATACCACAAGCTAAACTTTATATACGTAGCACCAATGGTTTTGATCAAAGCGTCCTATATTTAAGCTATTTACATGGCATGTATATTGTTTATCTAGAATTTTTGGGAATAGCCTGAGAAGACTTCTCCACTGTAAACTGTTTCTCTACAACTGTTAAACCATAAAAGATGCACAAAATCCTGCTTCTTAGAAAAGTAAGTATCGTTAAAGCTCACAATATATATATATATATATGTGTGTGTGTGTGTGTGTGTGTGTGTGTGTGTGTGTGTGTGTGTGTGTGTGTGTGTGTGTGTGTGTGTGTGTGTGTGTGGCGATAACCATTTTGGAATTACATTTTATAATTGGTTTGAAATTTGAAGTAATTTAGAGCTCTGAAATGCAAAGTGCCATTATTTTTCGTGCTCATGCAGAGAGAAAAACATTTCAAAAACTTTTATTGACGCTTTAGAATATTCTCCATATCGCTTTAATTATCTGCATTTTTCGTATATTTCAACTAACTGTGTAAATGAGTAACTAAGTTTCATTGGTTTTAACAAAAAGTAGATAGGGGAATAAGTCCTCTAAGATTGCTTTGTTGAAGAGTCACTGAAGGAAGTCAAGGGAGTACAACACACCAGATTTTTAGAGGGAAAAAGTTTCTATGTAAATCCGTGTGTCAGCTACATAGCTCAAAAGGCAAATGATGATATATGTATAAGGGCGCTCAACTGCAGAGGTTATCAGCGCCCTTTAAAAAATTAGTCCCGGCAATAGCCAGATATAAATTGCTCTAAAACTATACACAAGTGTATATAAACTTACAAAGATACATGTACATAAAAAATATAAATAAATATAAATGCAAACTACAAAAAGTGCTCTTCGCTAAATTATAAAATCTAACCTAGAAAAGAACCTAAAAATCTTCTCCACTACCTCGCTATCATCCGCTAGCATTTCTGCAAAGCTGGCTGGCAGCTGCAGAGACTTCCTAAGGTGTGCTAGGTAAAAACACTCTAGCAGCACGTGTCGGACAGATAACGCTTCATTGCAAAACGAACACAGTAGAGCAGGCTCCTTTCTAAATAGAAAACTATGAGTAAAAAAGCAGTGCACAATACGTAGCCGAGCCAAACTCGCGACGAGGTCAACGACAGGAGGTTACCCAGGGAATCGGAAGTTCTTTCACAGATCTACGTTTACCTGTTACTGCTACGGAGGGTGGACCACTCTTCCTGCCAGCAGGTTTGCACAGCTCTCCGCATTAAAGTCCTAAAATCTTTCGATGTCAGAGATGGTACTGGAACCCTGGGCTTCATGGTAGCCGTCTTGGTTGCTGAATCCCCCATTTCATTCCCCCGCAAGCCTACGTGACCAGGAATCCATGCACACACCACGCTAACACCAGAAGCGTGTAAAATGTGGAGGGCATCCTGGATACGCTGCACAATAGGGTGGTAGTTGTACAGCTTCCGTAGGCTTTGAAGTACACCGAGGGAATCACTCAGGATTAAGCAGTCCCCCAACTTTCGTCGACGAACGTGTACAATGGCCGGTATATAGCTCAAAAGGCAAAAGCCAGTTAAGCATCTTCCAAAGATTCTACGTGAGGATTTCGCATAAAAGAAAAGAAAGTCATCCACCCCAAAGTACCTTTTGCATGGGTGATATTTAAAAAATTGTGGTGTTATCAAAAATAAGTGTAACGATTTTGATTAAATTAACACACGTATGTTTATGACATTTTAATGAATAATGGTACGCATATCTTGAGTTTACTGGAATAAAACCTGAATTCCTGATTTCTGAATGACTTTCGCCTAATTAGTAAATCTTGTCACGTTATCTCAAAGTTCCCTCATAATCTCGGGCTTCAAAGCGACAATCTGTTGCCTTTCATCGTATTTGTCGATGTTGTGGCTGAGGGGGTTCTATGATCTCAGGTTCTGCCTCGACGAGTATCTGTATCAGTGCTAATTGCTATGGAGTGTTGCGGTGGTTGGAGAGGAAATTTGCGCTTATCTCAGGGTTCTTGTAAAAGAAAGTCTTCTAAACCCTTAGTGTCGGCTTTCCGAGCTACCTAGATGTCTGCAGGTTTTCAATAAATTACGCAGCACTCGCGGAATGTAAATATACTTGCTCGAAACTTTATAATATTTATTTTAATAGGAGAATATTCCTAATATCGTCGGATGCACCTCGCGCTTCACTGAATGCAAAAGTACTTTGATGCCACTGCAGGTTTGCACTCCTCCCTAACCGAAACTTCCCCAGACTGCCTCAAATTTCACCTCAACACATACTATTCTAACTCGGAGAAAGGTAAACCTCTCGCTACACAGAGGGGAGGCCTATTATTTTTAAGGGTGGCAACAGCTTTGAGGAAATTGTCTCTCTACTTTCACGGAAACCTAGTAGACTTTCTTTAGTAACTACGCCTATATTTATTGGCAACTAATAAGTATTGTCGCGAGCCCCTATCTACGATCGCGCGGCTTGTTTACACAAAACGAACTGATAGGCGGGCAGTGTGAAAACCAAGAGCCGGCAGACAAAGATAACATGCAGATAAAGGTCTGCCGAAACAAACATATTGAGATAAATGGAAATTTCTAGTTACTTCTTGACAGATAGGGTTTCAGTGTTTGGAAGGTTCTGGTGATATCTCGATTGACAGAGAAAAGTTGTTTTTGTTTATTGTTCCGGAAATATCTCCAACTTAGAAATGAGGTATTTAAGGAAGTGCCAACTCGCCAAGAGTCAGTTGAAAAAAGAGTGAATAAGCAGAGAACAGCTGAGAGTTTTGTTGTTGTAAAGACAGTTGTGTAACAAGGGTGTTGTTGTAACGAGAGCTAATGTAATCAGCTGTCACGGTTTGTCATAGTCATCGACCTTGGAAGACTGTGTTGTATAGATGATGTAATGTTGTTACGTGAGAATTGAACAGTGAATCTCTACGGAAATAAAGAACATTTAAAATTTCGGCAAATTGGACTTTTAATTCTACGAACCCACAAAGTCACGGTATCGAGGTTCGTACCATTTTATATCATTTATCGTACATGTTTACAAGGGCTTTCCTGTGATAAATTTTTACAAATACTAGTAAATAAACAGATACTTGCTACTGAATAATGCATCATTGTTACTGACTCCTGAAATAATATCTAATAGTTCACTTTTATACAAGAATGGGCAGGTGGAAATATCGGTTCAATTTTAAGAGCACGAATCTTGGCACGAAAAATGTAGATCTCGTTAAAACAGACGGAATATCCTTGCTATTGCCTTGCGTTTTCTACTTTTCTCAAATGGGAATTCATTATTTGCTTTCTCTCACTCTTCTCTCTCCTTCGTTCATGCAAACGGAACGGAATTTTAGTGCCATCACATGGCCACCAACTCTCACCATGGCCTCCTCAATTCTCTTATATCCCTTGTAAGTATAAGATAATAAAGCAATTTTTGCAAATGTTACTCTCGATAATAGCCAAGTAGATAGAAGAATAAGCGTTCTTAAGAATATCTTGTGCAAGTGTGAGTAGAAAAGCCATTTAAGTGCAAAGCATGTAATCTATCTCTTTACTTATTTTGAATTAATTGTGGTTATCACGTTCTGATATATATTACTTCAGCACAGAGCCTCTCTTCAATTTTAAATGCACTAGTTACTAATTTAGGTAACAGTATTTGTTAGCATTTATGGCTTCAAATTAACAACAGGCATTTATTCTTTTATTGTCACAACAATAAGAGCAATAACGTAAACATTATTGTTAGTAATATACGTGTATATATGAGGACAACCTCCTCCTCCAAGAATGTCATTTTGGATTAGGTGCTGCTACATGCTGTTGTCACATCTGATGTAGCACTTCTCTGCTGATGTATTTAATCACACTTAGTCAGCCACCATTATTAAGTTCTTTTTATCAACACTTTAAAGTCAAAGCTACCGGAATTATGTTTTTAGTTACAGATACTATCTCATAAGTAATGTCGGTTTTTAAGAAAAACATTTATTTGAAACGTGTTCTGAGAAGCAATTAACTAATTTTCAAAGTGTTGACCATTAGATTCTATGGTCTTGAGCCATCGTGCAGCGAGGTTTATTATCCCACGATGGTATCAGTCTCTGGTCTCTGGTGCGAAGAATTCGGTGACACCAACTTGCACTGTTTCAATATTGTCAAAATTTCTTCCTCGTAGAAAACGAGCCATTGATCTAAAAAGATAATCTGATGGTGCGAGATGAGGGCTTTATGTGCGTGTGGTAGCAGTTCGATTCCTCCCAATTCCTGTATTTCTTCCATGGTTGTTCGTGCAGTATGGGATGTTGCATTGTCCTATTACAATAGAACTCCATTTCGGTTAACTAATACTGGGTATCTCCGGCTCAAAATTTCAAGAACTCGTTCCGGTTGTTTAGAATGAAAATCCACATCAATCGCCCGCCCATTTAGGACAAATTCCCAGTGAATCACACCTTCAAAATTCCACCAGACACACATTCCTTTGGAACCGAAATGATCTTTCTTTAACTATGACTTTGGCAGGTTGGCGGGGATGTAGCCGCTGTTTTGAGGCATCGGAATAATAAATCAAGGAACATAGGCCAATAAAGGCATCAAGATATAAGTCCAAACTGATTAACTTCATAAGAAAAGTATTTGACATAAATTATACGCTTTAACGTGACATGCATTTTTATGAGATGTTTATCCCCTACACTTTAAAATATATAAAAGGTTAGGATGAGTAGAGACAGACTAAAAAATTCAATGCCATAGCCGGGATTTGAACCAAATCTCATCCAAACCTTAGTCTACACACGGATAGTATGGAAGAAATGATTAGTTTTGTAGCAGATATTTTATGTTCTTTTAAATTCTTTTAAAATGAATGTATTAAAGATAGGTGAAGAGATTGCAGTTTATGTTGAAATGTAAGTTTAAAGTAAAGCAGGTCATGAAAATGATACAACAAAGGTTTAAGGTTTGTAAAAGATTATGAGTGTTGTTAATTTCTAGAACGGGATTACATAACCTATGATGTTAACCAATAAAAGTTTAGAATTTGTGTAACCATGGCAACATAATAAGGAAGAAGTTGGAATCTTTGGAAGAACCAGTTCTTCTGTAAGCATCCGTCTTAAGAATCAGACATGTTTTATACGCGACACTCTGCAAGTCTGCAGAAAACGTTTAAGTTATATTAGTCTGCGTCTGCAAGATATTTTGCCGTGCTACAGTGATACAGAGATATAGCTCTGTATAAGCTTATTAAAGGCAAAGTTTGAGCGAATACAGCAGTGAAGTGGACTAAAGATTTACTGAGGGCGCATGCATTATAAAGACGAGTCACTAGTTGTTGTATCATTCGACAATTTAGGAAATTAAACATCCTATAATACAAAACATTCTGTAAATAACTAGTAAATACGTATTCATCAAGAAGAAATGAAACATATTCTGGAACAAATTTCGGAATTATTCTTAAATTGGTAGCAAAAGCCTTAATTCCTCAGTTCAGTTCAGATACCTCGACCCTGGGTGCAGAGATCATCGCTCGAGAGCAGCCAAGAATTCTGCTAGAACTTCGCCATAGGTGAGAAATCCATCATCACCACCTTCATCCACAATACACTACGACAGTTTGCAACAATGTACCTAAAAAAATAGGGGTAACTATGAACCCTGGGACTTCAGTGCTTACAGCATAATAAGTTGCCACAAAAGGTGTGTGTGTCTAAAGGTATATGAGAACCTGTAGTGGTTTACCAGGAAACACACGAGTCAGTTGCAGAATTTAATGTCATGTCCGCAAGTTGGCCATAGTAGTCAATGGTTAAGAGCAACCGGACGGAAACCGGGAGATCCGTGGTGCAGATCCCGGCTATGGCATTGAATTTTTCAGTCTGGCTCTACTCATTCAAACCTTAGGCTACACAGGCTACTGTGGAAGAAATTATTGATTTTTATAAAAGGGTAATTCAGATTAAAGAAACTACTTCAGAAAAGTGAAGTTAAAGATTTCATTTGACAGAAAATATTTTAAAGATATAGTTATTTTAATAAAAATAGTTATATACTTTGAAACAGGAAGTTCCGTTTTATGGTTCATTTGGGTGGAAGGGTTTACTTCAATATTGTGTCGCATGTTTGAATACACCAAACTTAAGAAACAACAGTTACATAACTGGCTGTACGATTTGGACTTGTACTTTTCACAGACAATATATGGACCAGTTCTGTGTCTTCCTTCCTTCCTTCCTTCCTTCCTTCCTTCCTTCCTTCCTTCCTTCCTTCCTTCCTTCCTCCCTTCCTCCCTTCCTCCCTTCCTCCCTTCCACCCTTCCTCCCTTCCTCCCTTCCTCCCTTCCTCCCTTCCTCCCTTCCTCCCTTCCTCCCTTCCTCCCTTCCTCCCTTCCTCCCTTCCACCCTTCCTCCCTTCCTCCCTTCCTCCCTTCCTCCCTGCCTCCCTGCCTCCCTGCCTCCCTGCCTCCCTGCCTCCCTGCCTCCCTGCCTCCCTGCCTCCTTGCCTCCCTGCCACCCTTCCTCCCTTCCTCCCTTCCTCCCTTCCTCCCTCCATCCCTCCCTCCCTCCCTCCCTTCCTTCCTTCCTTCTTTCTTTCTTTCTTTCTTTCCGTCTTTCTTTCTTTCCTTCTTTCTTCCTTTCTTTCTTTCTTTCTTTCTTTCTTTCCTTCTCTCTCCTTCTCTCTCTCTGTCTCTCTCTTTCTTTCTTTCCTTCTTTCTTTCTTTCTTTCTTTCTTCCCTTCTTTCTTTCTTTCTTTCTCTCTCCTTCTCTCTCTGTCTCTCTCTTTCTTTCTTTCTTTCTTTCTTTCTTTCTTTCTTTCTTTCTTTCTTTCTTTCTTTCTCTCTTCTCTCTTTCTTTCTTTCTTTCTTTCCTTCTTTCCTTCCTGCTTTCTTTCTTTCTTTCTTTCTTTCTTTCCTTCTTTCTTTCTTTCTTTCTTTCTTTCTTTCTTTCTTTCTTTCTTTCTTTCTTTCTTTCTTTCTTTCTTTCTTTCCTTCTATCTTTCTTTCTTTCCTTCTTCGTTTCTTTCTTTCTTTCTTCCTTCCTTTCTTTCCTTCTTTCTTTCTTTCTATCTTTCTTTCTTTCTGTCTTCCTTTCTTTCTTTCTTTCTTTCCTTCCTTCTTTCTTTCTTTCTTTCTTTCTTTCCTTATTTCTTTCTCTCTTTCTTTCTTTCCTTCTTTCTTTCTTTCCTTCTTTCTTTCTTTCTTTCTTTCTTTCATTCTTTCCTTCTTTCCTTCTTTCTTTCTTTCCTTCTTTCTTTCTTTCTTTCCTTCTTTCTTTCTTTCTTTCTTTCTTTCCTTCTTTCTTTCTTTCTTTCTTTCCTTCTTTTTTCCTTTCTTTCCTTCTTTCTTTCTTTCTTTCTTTCTTTCTTTCTTTCTTTCTTTCTTTCTTTCTTTCTTTCTTTCTTTCTTTCTTTCCTTCTTTCTTTCTTTCTTTCCTTCTTTCTTTTTTCCTTCTTTCTTTCTTTCCTTCTTTCTTTCTTTCTTTCCTTCTTTCTTTCTTTCTTTCTTTCTTTCTTTCTTTCTTTCTTTCTTTCTTTCTTTCTTTCTTTCTTTCTTTCTTTCTTTCTTTCTTTCTTTCTTTCTTTCTTTCTTTCTTTCTTTATTTCCTTCTTTCTGTCTTTCCTTCCTTCTTTCTTTCTTTCTTTCTTTCTTTCTTTCTTTCTTTCTCTCTTTCTTTCTTCCCTTCTTTCTTTCTTTCCTTCTTTCTATTTTTCCTTCTTTCTTCCTTTCTTTCCTTCTTTCTTCCTTTCTTTCCTTCTTTCTTTCTTTCTTTCCTTCCTTCTTTCCTTCCTTCTTTCGTTCCTTCTTTCCTTCCTTCTTTACTTCCTTCCTTGTTTCCTTGCTTCTTTCCTTCCTGCCTTCTATTCTTCCTTCTTTCCTTCCTTCCTTCCTTCTTTCCTTCCTTCTTTCCTTCCTTCTTTCCTTCCTTCTATCCTTCCTTCTTTCCTACCTTCTTTCCTTCCTTCCTCCTTTCCTTCCTTCTTTCCTTCCTTCTTTCCTTCCTTCTTTCCTTCCTTCCTTCTTTCCTACCTTCTTTCCTTCCCTCTTTCCTTTCTTCCTTCCTTCTTTCCTTCCTTCTTTCCTTCCTTCTTTCCATCCTTGTTTCCTTCCTTCTTTCCTTCCTTCCTTCCTTCCTTCTTCCTTTCCTTCCTCCTTTCCTTCCTTCTTTCCTTCCTTCTTGTCTTGCTTCTTTCTTTCCTTCCTTCTTTCCTTCCTTCTTTCCTTCCTTCCTTCTTTCCTTCCTTCTTTCCTTGTTTCCTTCTTTCCTTCTTTCTTTCTTTTCTTCTTTCCTTCCTTCTTTCCTTCCTTCTTTCTTTCCTTCTTTCTTTCTTTCATTCTTTCTTTCTTTCTCTCTTTCTGTCTTTCTTTCTCTCTTTCTTTTCTTTTTTGGTATTCAGTGAGTAACAAAATGTGTATTCCTGATGAAATTTCACTGCAGAAAGTTTGAGTGACATTAAATACGCAGCTTCTTCAATTAATACGTAGGTGATTAACGACACAATTAGTAGCAAAATTCTCTAGTGTGAGACAATATGGACAATATGGGTTCGATTCCCGTGGCCGACCTACCTGATCTGTTGGGTTTTTTGAGGGATTTCCCGGGTCGCTAGACGAATCCTGGGTAGGTTAACTACATCCCCCGCATTTTCTGCCCCCACTTCATCCCCATTATCATTTCATATCGTCTTACATCTGGTGGTTTCTTTCAGGGTAGAAGTGTCGACGGGTGTCTGGGCGCTGTATGGCAGGATGATATGCTCTGAGGGCACACTTTCTCCTCCGGCGGGACAGACTTTGATCTCCGAGCAGGTCCAGAGGGTCTATTCAGGAACCTGGCTGGCGAGATGCTGGTTGTGCCAGCCTGCCTGGAATCCCCTAATCTGAGGCCTCGTAACTGTTTCGGGACCACGGTATGTGGGATGACGATTTTCCTGGACCGTCGGGGAGGTTCCAGGAATGAGCCATTAGGGACATAGGTACAAAATATCAGACTGGTCGAGGTGCCGAATCCCCCCCGAACAATCCAGTCCAATCCAATCCACTTGTGAAGTGATATTTTGGCTGGATTTGCTTAACTACTCACCCAAATTGGACTATATCTGACTCATGCATTTCATTCCACCAATCACAGTTTGTTAAAGTATCTCTTTCTCACCTTCCATAGATTTTCAGTGGGGTGTTCTAGTTTGAGTCAGATTTAAAAGCTGTTTTTTTTTTTTAAATTTAAGAACCTCAAAACATATCTTTCAGGTGAAATTTTGACATTGAGGTTTTTGTTGGAATGCAGTACGTACTTATTTACCTGCAAGTTACATGATAAAGAAACCGAAAAAACTCTTGAGGTGAATAAGAAACACACAGTTCTCTGTTTTAACTGTTCCATTTATAGTTCACCTTTATTTATATCGGTGGCCTTTGACCTTCGCGACATATTGCCTATAGGCAATGATATTATCTCGTATATCATGTTTATTTTAAATTTATTTTAGGATTTATACATCGGCTCATACACGCAATTTTATACTCTCATTCCTACTTCCATATTCTGGTATCGACCAACCTGGTATCGAACTCGGGATCCCTTGCATAACTGCAGATACTCCATCGACTAAGCTACAGAATTAGCATATGAATGATTGTGTACCAAACCCACACGGACCGCATACAAAGAGCTTAAGCGATATCAGGAATGTGTTACAAATTTTCTCTTCAGAGTGTAGTGCAATAAGAATGTCTAGCAAACTGGAGGAAGGAGCCGTGTGAACATAAAGCGGAGCACTTCCGTTTGCGTTAAGGGAGGTTAATTGCAAGAAAGGCTGATGAAATCCTAGAAACTACCGCAAATGCGCAGTTCCCCATTCCCGCTCTCCGAGGAGTGGAGTCTAGAATCTAGGTTGCTCACCAGTCGAGCAATCGATTTTAGCACTTTCGTTATTGATACTAAATAAACAACGAGTTGGGAATGCATCCGTGGGGTTAAATTTCCTTCAGCTTTGATGCCCTATACGTGCCCTCAGTTTAAAAGGTTATCCTTCATCACTGTCATCTGGACTATACAACTCGGTTGCTCCTGCTTGATATATTTTATAGCTCAGGAAGAACGATTTTAAAACAGAGTAATAGAGCTAAATCAAGGGTCAAACAAGGATACCTTCTGTTGCCAGCATTGTAAATACAATTTTGACAGCCACCGCGTGAATTTATTAAATTGTAGTTTCAATAGAAATACATGCATTGAGCTCCAATAAATACAAAACATTTCTATTTAATGATATGTAAGACTGAAATATTGAAATCCTCAAGCAATAACACTAGCTTTTTAAGATTTGCACCACAGATACAACATTGTACAGATACGATACCGCCCAAATTTTATTAAGTTCACTTTGATAGTTTGCAAATTATGGTCAAATATGTTTATTTTTTGTTAGTCACCATAATGGTCCCTTGCGACAAAATAACTTAAATTTTGGTCTAATATTTTAACAACAGGTATCCAATTCATCCACTTTTTGAAACTGCTCTGGGATTCTCTGTGTCCTGATAACTTTAGAATCCAGAAATTTTATAGCTAGAATTTTTGGGTTTTTGGCCCAAAAAATTAAAATCTTGTGTTTTGAAGTAGAGAAAGTGTGCTTAAATGCATCTGACAATAAAATCCAGGGCAATTTGGTCTAACACCAAAACTACGATGCAAGGTACACTTTAAATGAAGGAAAATGCTGAAAATTTCAATAGCAAGAAAACAATGATAAAGAAATAGAATTCATATGTAACACTAGCATTTGCGTAAATTTCAAACTCGAATAGGACACTTAAAAATGGCGTGCGGAGGCTATCTAAACGTTCTTCGGATTCAGGAATGCTCACAATATTTTATAGACTAAAAATTGGGAAATCGGATTTTTTGAAAATGGTCATGTTATTCATTCATTCATTCATTCATTCATTCATTTATTCATTCATTTATTATGAACATAACAGGCTTATAAGGCCAATTACAATGTTCATCATATATATTATTTACACATAGTAATACACAAATAAAGCAAAATAAAAACATAAATTAACACAAAGTAATACAGAGAGGGAAAATAAGGAATAGAAATAATTATAAAACAAGAAAAAAGGGGAAAAAGTAAAGGTGGAATGGTAATTAATTATTTGAATTTAATTAATTATTGAGTGAAATTAATTTAATAATTTGTGTTTTACATATCCTTAAAGGTGTGTATGTGTGTGTGTGTTTGTGTGTGTGTGTGTGTGTTTGTGTGTGTGTCTGTGTGTGTGTTGAACAGATAACTCCAAAACGAGAAGTTGGTTAGTTAGCAAACTTGGTATTTAAGTCCAGGAACTTCCCAGGATGAAATGAGGATTTTCAAGAAGATCCGCCACCCTAAAGTACCATTATATGAAAACGTTTTCAAAAAACTAAATTTTCTAAAAAATGACTAATTATTTTTTAAAAAAATACCACGTATGAGGGATATTTTCAAGGCAAATGAACTGAATATATTTTCTGAAAATATTCTCTGAAGTCCTCTTCATTCTGGATGACTTTTGCATAATTGGTAAACCTAAGAAACAGACCAAATCTTAGTACACTAAAAGATCTTCTTCAAGCGCAGAGAGCTTTCTTTCTTTTTGCTTCAGGGAGTCTCTAAAAACACGTGTTCCAGTGAAATGTTGGCATACCAAATTTTTGGATGGAATTCAATACTTCCTCTACTTACTCTAGCTAAGTAATCAGAAAAGCAAAATCTATGAATCATATAGCAGTTCAATATATATAAAGAATATCTCTGAAGTAGACGCGGATGCTCTCCTAAAAGTTATTTTTTCTGGATTGAAGAGGCCTGAGAATGTATATCTATGGATAAATCTTGGTAGAAAATTGAGTCAGTTCAAATATATCCTCAATTCTTAATGAATAATAAATACCCTAGTCATAATGCTAACAGTAGTGTTATGTGAATAGCAGTGAGTTATATAAACGGCATTCCCTGTCTTCAGTCACTGTCAAGATGTTTCACAGTAGCCAAGTATTCTTGACTTCGATTTGTTTCTGCTCCAAGGAACACGACATGTTACGAGTTAGCTTTGAATGTTTCATACTGGTAACACGCTGACCTATACACGCCAGCTCAACTATAACTGAATTAAAAATGTTGTTATTGCAGGCTTTCTAAAGCACCTGCATATCTGAGTGTTATCACTCGGAAAATTGAGTTTACATAAATAGCCACCATGGGAAACTTAATAAACAAAAACCAAACGGCAGTGACACACCAAATTCTACAAGATTTTAAACAAAATACTTCAGCATAAAACAAGAAATATATTTCGAACTGTATCATGATCTTTACTAGTGTTGTTAACAAAAGAATTCATCACTTAAAAACAGGAAATTGTACTCACAGGACTTCCTGTGCTCTTGTACAAATTATTCTTATACTCTTATTCATCTACATACTTCATATAAAACGAGATAAGTGTTTGTAGAAATTACCCTACTCTAATTTTCCTGTAGCTGAGACGAAATGAGGGAATGCAAGAGTTTAAGGCAATAGGAATACCCCTTTTAAGAACACTGCTGGCCGCTGTATGACGGATCTGAAATTATATTCTCTTTGCATGACCAAGGGTTAACAAAATTAATAATGACTTCCCATTTAAGAAATGTGCAAGTTTTGGAAAATATAAACAAATAACTAGGAATATCTTGGAACTGGCTCACTCCACAAAAATAAAAGGGAAAGAAAGAAAGAAGTGGAGGAAATGTTTCAACACAAATTGTCTGTTTTAATCAGTTCTATATTTTTGCATAATAAGATTATATCTATCTCCTACGATTTATCAGTTAAGAAATGTCATCCAGAATGAAGAGCCCTTCTGAGGATATTTTCAGAAAATTTGGTATATACATTTAATTTTTTATGAAAATATCTAAAAGATAAGGTATTTTAATCAAAATTGTTCCAGCCGTTTCTTAGAAAATCAAAATTTTCTAAAATTATTCTGTGGAATCGGTAGGCTAATGGAACTTTTCGCGTCGTATCCTTGAAAATGCTGAACTTAAATACCCAGTTTGGTATTTAAATGACTTTTCGTTTTTGAGTTGTACTTACACACACACACACACACACACACACGCGCACACAAACACACACAAACACACACACAAGCCCGCCTCGGTAGCGTAGATGGTAACATGTCTGCATCACGTTCAAGAGGTCCCGAGTTCGAATCTAGGTCAGTGTGAGTCACCTGGATAAGGTTTTTTCCGGGGTTTCCCTTGTTCTTCAAGACGAATGTTAGGTAACTCTAAGCTCCATGGACCCTGGACTCATTTGAGCATCATTTCACTTAATTCATTCACCGTACGATATGACTTAACGTTAGAGGACATAAATTTAACACACACACACACACACACACACACACACACACACACACACACACACACACACACACACACATACACACACACACACATGAACCTTTTTTTAAATTACCTAGAAAATGCTTTCATAAATACACATGGTTTTAAACCGTGCGGGGTGGCTCAGGGGGTTTCGTCTGCTGCCGCATTCGGGAGGCCTGGGTTTAATTACTGTAGTCGACCTACCTGATCCATAGCTTTTTCGAGGGATTTTCCGGGTCTCTAGGCGAATGCTGGTTAGTTTAACTACATCCTTAGAATTTGCTCTCCCTCCATTTCATCGCCATTACCACTTCACATCATCTCTTATCTGGTGGTTTCTTTCAGGGTAAGAATTGTCGGTAGGTATCTCGGCGGTGCATGGCAGGGTGATATGGTCTGAGGATACTACTTCCCCCTCCGGTAGGTTGGGTAGCGGTCTTCGAACCAGCTGTTGGGACCATTTTGGGACCAGCTGCCGGGACCATTTGCGAACTGGCTACTGGATCTGTTTCCGAACCTCAGCAGGGGGGCATGTTCGTTATCCTGGCCTGCCAGGGGAAGTCTCTCTAAGTAAACTGTAGGGACCCTGCCCACTGTCTCCTCTCGCCTCAACCTTCCTCCCTGGGGTACCCCACTTGGGAGCGTAGGTACAATGGACCACGGTTGGTCTCCATGTCGAACCCCCTCCGTAGTGAAGTCCTAATCCTAATATCGTTTTAATGTTTATTAAGAAGCTTTTACAAAAGTACAAGATTTATTTGACAAAATGAGGTCAAAACATTTGCAAAATTCAAAACTATTTCTTGAGCAACTTGCACCAGTTTTTAAATACAATATCATCCTTCCCATACTGTCTCAGCTCCGATTCAGTGTTTCAGGCTGGGACCGAACATTCCGACGAAATGTTAGCTCAAATAAGCACTGCTATCTACATCCGCATCTCTATAGTTACGCTTCCTAGGAGGTGGTGGTACTGTTCAGGGTTTACGCTTTGTGGGAAATAATTGATTTGTTCGCTATCACCTTATTTGGGGTTATTAAAAATGAATAGCTATTTTGGTAGATGCTCTCTAAAACAGTTGCTTCTCAGGCGGTTAACGAGTTGAAAGTGGCCTGGGACACTGAATTCATGGCAAAGTTGTTGGATTTTAATTAAATCAATAAAGTGTCGTTATAATGTGGGTCGGAAGAAAGTTTCTTTGGGATTGTACACATATTTTCAAAACAGTAGATAAAGCCTATGGCAGCTAAACTGCATCGTATGTATCATAGCTCAGGAACGAAATCCGCATGCGTATGTGACCAATAAATGTGGAGGTAAAGTAAGTGAGGAAGGACTAAGGAAGGAACTTCGGTCATTAGGCCTTTTGTAACTATACCTTGCAAGAGGGCGCTCCAGAGTAGAGGAGTGGGACAGGAGGAGGCATAGAGCAGCCGGTTCACAGAAGAAAGGATGATCCTTAACAGTCCCAGTTAATACAACCGGCAACTTTTCCCGCTGGGAGACCGGTAGCCGAAGACCCAAACGCCGACGGACGCAGGTTTGAAAAGCACACCTTTTCCCTACCATTCAGTGCCCGGGGCACCTGTCGACTTGGTCAGTCCTTAAAGGGTGAAGAGTGAAATAATAATAATACATGAGATGAAATGGATGGACAGGAAATTTGGAGTATGAGATGAACCTTCCAAGAACTGCGTAATAATTTAGGAAAAAATCGAGAAATCCACATGTGTGGAATATTGTGCAAGGGAATCGAAGCCACGACATCAACTTTCATTAACCCTCTTCGTGTTTTCCTAGCATTTGATTACGTCGCATTAAACGTTTAATCTAAAACCCCGATGACCGTCACTGCGATACATGTAACCTGTTTGCTTACATGCCAAATAAAAGGAAAAAGGAAAGGGTGAGTGTAGCGGTAAAGCATTTCACACTTCGAGTTCTCATCTTTCCAGCCCTACTATAGTGGATATTATACATGGTGCTTCTGCATTATGGCCTCACTTTAAAATTTAGACTGTTGCTATTGAATTTTAGGAGAATAAGGAATCTGGGATGAATGAGCTGCTCCCAGTTTTGAGTCTGCGTAGTGATTTTGGTGATGGACTTCCTAACATCTGGAAATTTAACTTGTGTAGTTGACTTTCTCCACCATTACTTTAATTTATTGTGTTCTGTAGATGGTATTTCGGATCGTGGCAATGAACTATAAATTTTAATCCGGTATTTACCTCGGAAACTGAAGAAAACCGCGAAAGAAACCAACCATTGGTCGTGCTGGAATTAAAACCCGCAACATCCCAAATGCGAGCCGCTAACACTAACACATAAACCATCTGTCAGTTTTCTTTATATTCCGCAATACTAATTGTACTTTTAGTTTGTTAGATAAATGGGGAAAGAATCGTAGCATACTATTTGGGGTGGAAACTTTAGTCCTATAAAATCACCTGTAAATTTAAAATGTTATAGCTACAGCTTCGAGTAAAATATCTTTCACCGTTTTCTGGAAGAAAGGGTTTTTACTCTGTCAGTTCAAATGTTTTTATGCTTGACCATGCTAAACTTAAGTATTTGTACGACTGGTAGCAATAATTTAATGAGCCTCATTAAGGTACACCTGTTCAAAGTATGTATTCGACCAATCAGATGTGACCACGTAACACTGTAAGAGCGCAATTATCGATTATTCTCATTTCGATCGACAACATGAAACGGTACTCTCTTCCTCGAGTTGATTAAATAACTGTTAAGGAATATATGGAAGATTAATTGAATGTTAATGGAATATCGACATGTATTGAACCAAACATCTTGTGTGCATTGTCAAGTTTGTTGCGGACTCTGAGCGGTAGGATTTTTCTCCCCTAGGAAAGACGACCGAAACCATAAATTTTAAGGGTTGCACCCGGTATTTATTTTCAAGCATAGTTTTAACAGGAAGGGGACATCTTAGGTGGTCAAAAGTAAGGTTCTCGTAAAAGGGACTCCATATGCGTTCTACCGACCAACTAATTAAAAATAATGAACTGAAGGGCAAAGCGAAGTGTCATGTGACCTATCTGGGAACAAATATATAACTAAAGTCATTCGGTGGCTGAGAGCCGAGCTAACAACGTCGTGCGATAGCACGCGACAGAAATCGCGTTCATTACGGTTATTTGGCTACTCTGGGCCAAACGGAACGGACAGGTAAACTAAAGAAATCGCGTTCAACTAAAGGTAGTTAGTAGCTGGGTGCTAATCTGATGAGTCGTGTTATAGACACGGGAGTACAACCACGGCAGCGCGAAGCCTACCATTCAGAGTTTGTCTAATTAACATGTATTTCGAGAGTAACTGAAATACAACCGATCCTCAGAAGAGAATTAAACTGTGTTTCTGTTCAAGTTCCCTAATTGATCCACCCAAAACACCCTGAATCAAGAGATCCTTGCCACAGATCCTATATTCATGAATGTTAGGATAACACCGAGAGCAGCCGAGGACATCGATATTTTCAAATTATCACTGGCGAGGCTGACGACCCAAGGAGTCAAACCCCTGCCACATAATGGAGCGGAAATGAGGGGCAACACACACACACACACACACACACACACACACACACACACACACACACACACACACACACACACCATGCAACAAACGGTACTAGCGCCGGTTTAGAAAAAAGTAAAAAAAATCTGACACTAGTAACGGTTACATTGAACTTAATCCCCCAGAAATTACGGCAAAAGCAGTCAATATTACCAATCACTTGTTGCCACAAAAGTCAAGAAAGATGTACGAGAAATTCTATTCACAATTCATGGATTGGGGAACATCAAAAGGTGTTAATTCATTATCAGAAAATGTTTTCCTAGTGTATTTAAAAGAATTGTCTCAAAATATGAAGTCATTGACCTAGTGGACTCACTATTCTATTTTGAAATCAAAACTCATCATTAAGCACCAATTTGACTCAAATAATCTATACTTGAATAACAAGAAATAACCTATATTTGAAATAAAGTCAGTTCTAATCATATTATCATCAGCATTAATTGAAAATCTTATTTCAATAAATTCAATTTGTTCCAGTTGGTCTATACTTTCTTATGGGTTAAACTGTGTCACACGTTAACAGCTGTTTATAGGGAAGTAATCAATATTTCTGCGCCTGAGTACTACGTACTACGTCTCACGATTGTAACATATCACTCAAACCAGAAATGAATACTTTGAAATTAAACCTTTGAATTAAATATTGTACATGAGTGAGCATAAACAGTCGTATGAAACTGTAATATAATAGTAATTACAATGCTCGTTGCATAATATACTATTATATTTCTACGAACATCTGTTTGGAGATGTTGCTTAATCTATAATTTTTGTTGCAGGGCAGCTATAACAGTAGTATAAAAATAACATGGGTTTATTTTAATTAAATAAAACCAGCAATTACTAACTCAAAATACGCATTAATGTTTAAAATATTCTGAAAATATAAAAATAAAACTTAATGTTTTAACACAAATGCACAGTACTATAATACCATCTGTTGTTAAGAGTAGGATTTCCATCAATCCCATCATTCAATTTCGATCAAACCAAATAAGCTTGACTGCTCTTCTCCTTCGGTGTTGTAATATTCTCTTACGTACTGGTCACACTTTAGAAATAACGATTAGCAGTGCATTAGCACAATTTTTAAAGAAGACTTGTCAAGTTGTTAAAAGTGAGTTATGTTTTATATAAATATGAGTAGCTGGCATGCTTAATTTGTAAGATTACTCACTCAGACTGGTCAGTGTTCACCATTGCTTCCTAAAGCGCTTTTCGGTCTTTGCTTCAGACCATCTTCAGTGGGTGCTGCTCCAATGTTACGTGTTGAAATCGAAGTAGTTGGAGCAGCACCCACTGAAGATGGTCTGAAGCAAAGACCGAAAAGCGCTTTTGGAAGAAATGGTGAACACCTGGCCAGTCTGAGTGAGTAATCTTACAAATTAAGCATGCCAGCTACTCATATTTACATTAGTACAAATTCAAAAGTTAAGTGAAAATGACACTTTTCTATGAGATATCATCGTTGCTGCAGACGGCTTCGTTTGCAATATTAATACAAACCGTTTCAAGTTTTATGATGCAACAGCCGCGCCGATATTGAAGATTTATCGCATGATTGTTGAACGCTAGTTTAAGTTGCTAAGCAGCATATTTTATGTCAGGAAGCGCTCATTGTTGACAGCTACGTTATTCTTTTTCGGCGACATTTTATGCATGTAGAAACATAATATCAAAGTTTTGGACAGATAGTCAGACTGAAAAATTCAATTCAATTCGTGGTTTACCGGGAAACATACGAGTCAGTTGGAGAATCTAATGTCATGCTGATATGTTGGCACGTTGGCCATGGTAGCTCAAGGGTTAAGAGCAACCGGACGTAGACCAGGAGATGCATGGTTCAAATCGTGGCCATGGCATTGAATTTTTCAGAATGACTCAATCCAAATCTTCGCCTACGCATGGCTAATGTGGAAGAAATTTCCATAATATCAAAGTCCTACATAAATAGAGCAGTAAAAGAGAAACTTTCTCCTATCCTGCTCTTCTTAAAGTATTGGAGTGAAATATTTGTACGAATCACTGCTGAAAAATTATATGCATAAATATACACAAATTAGTTAAATATGCACTAATATTATATATATTATTATATGCATTTATATCGAATATAAAACTTCCGTAATAAACTCCTTACAATCAGAAATAAATTTATTACTTAATTGCATATGTTTAACCGTCAACCATTCAAATATGCAAAACCTTGAGCTCTAATTACAATACTAGGAATAAGAAGCAAAATGAAAGTGCACTTTTTTGTCAAATAACGGCAATTTTTTCTCAACAGAGCATCAGCCCTTCTGTGCTACTATACTCAACCATTTTCAAATAATCTCTAGTAGCTTGTTGGAATTATTTTTTTACTATACAGATAGGAAAGCTCGTTCTTTAATACAACCCTGCCAGCTAAATTTATATATGAATTATGAAGGTGATCTTAATGAAATGTAGTTTATGAAGGTAATTTTTTGTAATTTACGTCCTCCAACGTTAAGTCATATGGGACGATGAATGGAATGGGTGAATTGATGCTCAAATGAGCCCAGGGTCCATAGAGCTTAGGGTTACCCGACATTCGTCTTGAAGGATAAGGGAAAACCCCGGAAAAGCCTTATCCAGGTAACTCACCCTGACCGAGATTCGAACTCAGGACCTGTTGAACGTGAGGCAGACATGCTGCCACCACGCTTCTGAGGCGGGCATTATGAAGGTGTTCTTTATAATCCTTAGTACTGTCTTTACCACGTACATAGAAGGTAGAAGAGAGTGTTGCATTCCTCAAAAAGAAAAAAAAATTCTGACGGAAGTACATGTTTTGAAGCACCTGAATAAAATATTTCAAAGAAAAGATTTGTGTACGTTTGTGTGAACAACATAAATACAATCGACTAATCGAACATTTACGGAACTTGATTTATTATCTTCCAAAGACAACACAGGAATGTGCAAGAAAATCCAGCACCTCGTACTATACTTTACCTGAACAAATTTTTAAAAACTTGGCCCACTAATTATTTTGACTTCAATACCACATATTTAATGTATTTACATGACAAAGAAGATGTATTTAAAGAATTTTCTGGGCATATCCTGGGAAGTCCTACTAATTCATAAAGAATTTCGTGTATGTTGTACAGCTGGTGAACTCTTTATGAAGTACACAAAGGTTACCACACAAAAATACACATTTCTTTTAAAATCCGCGTTTCAAATTACTTGTTTTTATGACATCAGCCGTTTCCATGATAATCTATATTATTATTTTGACTTTTTTAAACACTTTTCCAATTTTGAAACTACCGTTGCTATTCAGTTGTTTCTCGCGCTGTCATGTTGCGTGTGGAATTCAAGGTTAGCCTACAGCGACTTACTTTTAAACTTTTAAACCTATTCGGTTTCCTCTATCCCTCTTGTACATATAAGGATACGCGTAATGAAGTTATTTTTGCAAACTTACCTACAATTAATATAACGTAGATGCAAATGAGCTTTAGAAAAAAAATTTCATACGTCGTATGACAATAAGTGATAGTAGTTAAGTAAAGGCAAGTGGATATGATACATTGAATTTGTACTGGTGTAAGGTTTACAGATGGAATACGTATGTTTTTGGAAAATATTAGGTAATGTATGCATTCAATGGCCACGCCGTGGCCGCGCTTTTAGACCGCTTGACGCTCACCAAAGTGGCCAGGTTCTCAGGCGACCGCCTTTGGGATTTGTGGTTGACAGCATGCGCAGGGACGATTTTTCTTCGGGATCTCTGGTTTCCCCCGTCATTGTTCTACCAATTTCTCCATCATCATCTTTTATTTCTATCATTTTGCCTTCATTCTATATCAGTTATTATGCGTTTCAAACGGGAAGAGCTCCGGAGTCCAGCTAATCATATGCCGTGTCACGCTCAGCGTTGCCAGCTTGTTACCCCACTCCATTTATATTTCCCATTCCCTCGCACACTCATACAACATGCAGGTCTGCTTGGCGCTGGACGTAAGGGTAAGCAAATTATATTTTACAAACTTTTACAATGATACAGCTGCCAAAATCAAAATTGGAAAAAGCATTTTCGCAAATTATATATATTTTAAAATACATAACTATAATTATAGTTTAAGAATTACCTGTTTTTCCAATCCAGTGGAACTGCCAGTGCTTCATCCATATCGCTGTCAATGTCTCTTCCGTTAAGAGACAATTCGTCATTGTCACTTTCTTCATTGCCTGAGTCTTGCAAATTTATGATTATAGGTTCCAAAATCATCTCACGTGCTATTTCTTTCTTAAAATCGTCTTCTTGAAGGTTTTATGCATGCCTCACGCAGTTTTCCCAGTCCTGTTGTGTTACCTTGTAAATTTCTTCGTGAACCAGTCGTTTAACGTCCGTCAGTTTAAAAGTATCATATCTGTTGGCAATCCCCCTTTTTATTTGAGCCCACAACTCAATTGGATTATGTTGGCAGTGGTAAGGTTGGAGGCGAATTACCTCGTGACCCGTTTCAATTGCAAGTTGATCCAGCTGATACACGTTTTCCGTGTTTTTAAACGGAAGTACTCTTTGCAATAACTCATTTTTAGTTTCTGTTTCCGAAAAATGTTTGAAGAACGTGTACACCTTAAAAATAATACTTCTAGCCGGACTAAGCAATACCTGTATTTTTGACTCTCTAGATTAAATAAACACTTCTTATCCAGCATTCATTCATAAACATAAGCCTACAACATTCCACAGGCTAACAGAAAATGAATTGTTTGCTCTTTCTCGAACTTAACACCTTGACTTATTCACAGTAATTCTTTTATCCGTCATGTCAGTAGTTTAAATTTCAGTTCTGAGTAATTAAAATTATATGTACATACATACACACCAACCACTTTGAACTCTCTAGAGTAAATAGATATTACGTACCATTCATAAACAAATATATAATATGAACAGACACGTTCTGCAAGGGCAGCATGTCATGTCGCGTCATGTCAAACATTTACGTTTCAGTTCCGAGTAATTACAAATATAAGTACACGCATACGTGCCAACCAGTAATGGTATTCATACAGTGCTTACGTCGCGATTATTGTTATAATACAGGTAATAGTGGTTTATTTATTTGCATTAGAAAAAACTATTTGAGCTAAAGTATGGGGTTTTCATGGTTATGTTACATACATTACTCTCTACCTTTCACATGGATCAGTTTCAGCAAAATATGAATTTTTGTCTTAGGGCAAATAGTAATTCATACAGATTGATTAGGTTGGCGCTCCTCACACACCACTTAGCGGGAATGCAATACGACAACACCGCAGGACTCCGATTGGTTGCTCACCTAGTAACGCTCAAGGACAAAAATCTTCCCATTTGAAACACATAATAGATCCTCATATTAGGCATCGGGCTGATCACCCATCCTGGGTTCTCATATCGGATGCAGAGTCTCTGCCCCTTACGGCCTAAATTAACCATAAACATTAATATTTGAATCATTTATATGTGAAAAACTTCTTTTGCAATGCTAACTTAACTACACATAAATGTTAAAAATGCACTATTGGGAAATTTAAGAGCGGAGGAGACTGGGGAATTGGTTTTCTGCTGGACGTACCTAAAACATTGAAATATTCATTGGGTGCTGAAGATGGACCCTGAGTTCTAGAAATTAATAGTGTAGTACTTTATCCCACTAAACGTTCCTGATATCTCTTGAACTTGATACTAAGGGCACAGTGTCCCTTGCATGTCGTTTACAACATAATGTCTCTCAAGGCAGTGTAATTAAGGAAATTATATAGGATAGTCAATTTAGGCTCATGGTGATCAAAGCTTTATGATAATAATTTACAGCTTCAAACTGATAACTGTCAGTGATACCAGCACAAATTTTGTTATTGTTAGAATACACAATGAGGCACATTCCGTACAAAATTTCATTAATCAGATCACCAATACGAAATAAAATCCTTTGGCAAATACTCGCAAAAAGAAGTAGATGAAATGTTATACAATTTTAATAATTACTTTGGATTAGAACCCTGGCTTTTAATTCTGTTCAGTGAAGCTAATTTCTCATTGTTTTAGCGATTAATACAAAAGCAGAAGCTAAAAATAACTCTAGAAAAGAACTGCTTACGGACTATATTAAATGATCTAACTGGTTTATTGTTATTCAGCTATTAAAAAGTAACACCATTTCACGCACTTGTTTGTAATGACATTAAACAGTCAAAGTGTGATATTTATAATAATCCACAAGTCAGATAGCCTTGCGTGACAAAACTATAGTTAAGGTTAATTAGTATATTCCGTAAGTACTTATATCTAATTTTCTCTAATACGTGCTAGCACTAATTAGAGGAAACATTGTATTACACCCAAAAATTCAATACTGAAATATCACCATAATGTGACTCCCCTAATTTAAAGGATCATGTTTAAAAAGGGTCCAGTGTGACCTTAGACTACAATTTAAATAGACTTTTCCCGAAAGTATTCATTTTCTTAAAATAGTTTTAAGGATTTTGATTAAATAAAATAAAATGTTTGTTTGACTAATGAAACCTGTAACTTGAATTTTCTGAGAATGTCCTCAGAACTGCTCTTCATTCTGCATGATTTTATATAACCAGGAAACTGTACGAAGGAGACAGAATCTTACCACACAAAATATTTAGAGGATTTTAAATCACACAACTTATATCAAATACATTTTCTTTTTGTAGAGCGAACCATTTCAACACTTTTTCTTGTTTTATCTTTTATTAGTTGTAAAGAATATCGTCGGAGTGCAAACCATTAATCCTTTTATTTTATAAAACTATTTTCAGTGGTATGGAGAACAACCTCAACTACGACTAGCATCGTAATGTGCGTCTTTCTTCTAACCAGGATGGCTCGAGCATAAACTTCTATTGTGCTGAATTGCCTCGAAATTCCACGTCATTTTCCACAATTTTCCTATAGTTTTAAACACCAAATTATAATAATAAACTGCTCAGGGGACATCAAAATTGTTTCAGATACTTTTATTTGATCACCTGTACATATACGAGCTATTAAAGAGGGCTAAACGCTGACAAATAGATTAATAACCTTGCACATTTTTATCGACTTTTTTGTGCTAACCTGTTTGGGAAGTTTCATTTTTAGGTTTTTGATACCTTAATTGGTTAATGCTTTAATAAGGGCATTTATAATCACAAATTTGAGTTAAATTATTTGCAAAGTTCCACTTTTACTTGTTTGCTACGTATTACTGTAGATAAGTAAAGGAAGTATTGTATTTCAAATTTCAATGGAGGAATGTTACCAGAAATAACACGTTTTGAGACTTGCTGGATAAAAAAAATGAGTATTTCTAAAATACCCAACTGGTATTTAAGCTCAGCATCTTGCAAGGATACGTCATGTAGATTAGAAAACAAATACCGCAAACTACATGGAACTTTTTTTACATTGTATTTCCTCAAAAATTGCACTTCCAATGTTCTTTAATAAACCATGTAAGTAGAAGGTATAGTTGTTAAAGTTATCTAAAATAACTTGGTATCCACTGAGCAGTTTATTATTATAATTCACTGTTTAAAACTGTAGGAAAATTGTGGAAAATAACGTGGACTTGAGCGCATAATTGCTATCGTCATTAGCAAACTATCATCTGTATACGATATTTTCTTATGACTTAAGACCGGAGAGATGTGCGCTCGCATGCAATACAAGTTAGCTGGACGTACAGCACGGCCATCAATTATGCAAACGTTTAAACAACGTAATGTAGTACTCTGCGAACTATTTAGTGAAGCATTGTCCTGTAAGTGTAACCAGGCGCAAGGTCAAGGTATAGTGTAACACAACATTTTTGTTTCCTCTGGAAGTGAGGTGGTTGTCATGTTCAAGCTATACCTACCATACTTGTTTACATGCTCGACCAATAACAGTACAGTCCATGTGCATTATACCCATGGAAAAATTAACACGTCTCCAGCCTTTACTCATGACAAATGAAGCGTATATCTAGAACATTCTAGAAATGTATTCAGAAGTTCTCAGAAGTTCTGAATGATTTAGCATAACCGGTAAATCGTAAGAGATAGACAAAATTTTATTACAAAAATATGTAAAACCCACATGCAGTTTATAAATGTTGAATATATTATCTCGTTTTTGTGTAATTAAACTTTTATGAAACATTCCTTGTTATTAAATAAACTGTATACATAAATATTTAGCTGTTTATTACGCTGTGAAATGTCAGAATCACTCAGTGCCTCCGATGTGCCAAGATTTTGTCTCACAGGAGTTCTTTTGCATGCCAGTAGGTATACTGACAATGTTCTGTCGCCCTTAAGCACAATTAAAAGCCATCGGTGTGGATCCGGTTTGAACCCGTGCCATTTTTTTTATTACAATTAGGAGAAAGAAAGTATGCCCACATGTTAGGTATCAAACCGTCAACCCTGCAACCTCTAAATGCATGCAGACCTGCATGCGAATGTCCTTTTGTTCGGGAATCAACAGTCTTTTTTTCCGCACGTCTTTTTTTTTTTTTTTTGTTTTACAGTGTTTTTTTTTTTTTTACTTAACTCTTTGTATAAGTGTCTTAAGTATAATTTTAAAAATCTCTAAGGAAAGAAGGACTATTGAACAAGTGTATCCTAAGTATTTTTTTATTTTCATATACTTTTTATTTTTTATTTTTTATATTTTATTTTAAAGACGGGAGCGGGTACAGGGTAAGTCGTTTAGAATCAACAGTTCGGGAATCAGCAGTCTTTTTTTCCGCACGTCTTTTTTTTTTGTTTTACTGTCTTTTTTTTAATTAACTCTTTGTATAAGTGTCTTAAGTATAATTTTAAATATCTCTAAGGAAAGAAGGACTATTGAACAAGTGTATCCTAAGTATCTTTTATTTTCACATACTTTTTATTTTTTATTTTTTTATATTTTATTTTAAAGACGGGAGCGTGTACAGGGTAAGTCGTTTAGAAAGGCCCTTTGGATAGTTAGGCAGAGTCTAACCAACTGAGGCACCCAGGCACTTCCTGCATTTTTAAGTATTGTAACGCGACCGCTGGAACACCCTGTGAAAGCAGCTGGCAGCGGGAGGCAGGGGAGGTTCGGTTAGCCACACCTCCTCCTCGTTTGTCCTATAGTGGTGACAGGCTGTGGTCAGGGGAAAAACATGACTGTGTCGCCTGTTTCTCCTACACCTGATTCTCGATCTTTCGTTTACTGGAATCTTCGCCTGGGAACCAGAAAAGCGGAGAAGTGGGCGAGATTCCTATATAAAAGAGGGTTGCAGACGGACAGGGTCGGAGTCAGTCAGTTGGTTAGTGTGTGAGTGAGGACAGTTCTTGGTGTAAGAAGGCAGTGACGTGTTAATGAACGAAAGGATTGTGCAACGGAAGACTGTACGTAACCGTGTATGAGTATCGGAGTTGATGTAATCGCGAGTACAAGGAAATTGTAACGGACGAACTGGTGAATTGTAATTGTGTGCAGTACGCAATTTTGTGTAATTGGCAAGTGTTAAACTGTAAGTCGGTAGAAATAAAGGACATTGTTGAGTGGTGTAATTGGACTTTTCATTTCACGAACCCACAAAGTCACACTGGTGTCAGGAAGCGGGAAAACATCACCGAACATTACAACCATGGACGCGGCATTGGAAAAGATTTTGGAGAAATTGATGGAAATGAAGACGGCCAACGACAACCTCACCGCCGAGTTGAAACAAATGAAGACGGCAAATGAAAACCTCGCTGCAAAAACAGAAACGGCTAACAACAACTTGGCCACGACAATGACCTCAAAGATGGCCGAACTGACAACGGAGATGAGGGCGGCGAACGAGGCTCTCGCCGCAAAGTTTGAGGAACGTTTGGCCGGCGTGAGGGATGATGTCGCGAACCTGGGCAAGCGGAAGGGTCAAGTAGACGACCGCCTTAATGATTTAGAGGAAAAGGCCGACAACATCGCAAAATCCTCACCCGCCTGACGGAGGAAAACCGGCCTTATGTGTGGACGGAGGACGCCGAAGACGCTTTCCAGCACCCGAAGGGGACCCTGTGCAGTGCTCCAATTTTGGGTTTCCCACAACCGGGTGGCGCCTTCATTGTGGACACCGACGCTAGCGACCATTACATTGGAGGTGTCGTACCGCAGATCCAGGACGGCCATGAGCGCACAAGAGTGGAAGAGAAGGAGCGTGCCGCAGCAGTCCGAGTAGTTGTGGCAGTGCCTGCTGAAGGCTGGGATAGCGCAGGCCTGAGGAGGGAGCAGCTGGCGGACGCAGACTTGGGGCCACTCTTGAGGGAAGTGGAGGCAGGGACGAGGCCAACCTGGGAGGACATCGCACCGAGGAGCGCCACCTACAAGTCGCACTGGGCCCAATGGGACTCGTTGAAGACCAGAGTGGGCGTGCTATTCCGGGTATGGGAGTCACCCGATGGGAAGGCGCAGAGAGGACAGTTGGTACTTCCCCGGAGTAAGGTCCCGGAAGTCTTGGAGGAAGTGCACGCCGGTACTTCAGGAGGACACCTGGGAGCGAACCGTATGATTCACAAACTACGGCAGCGCTACTTCTGGCTGAGACTCCGAGCAGATGCTGGTGATACACCTGGACCGCCTCGCACGCTACGATGGGGCTGTTCGGGGCGAACAGCTTTGAGGAGGGAGCAGTGTAACGCGACCGCTGGAACACCCTGTGAAAGCAGCTGGCAGCGGGAGGCAGGGGAGGTTCGGTTAGCCACACCTCCTCCTCGTTTGTCCTATAGTGGTGACAGGCTGTGGTCAGGGGAAAAATATGACTGTGTCGCCTGTTTCTCCTACACCTGATTCTCGATCTTTCGTTTACTGGAATCTTCGCCTGGGAACCAGAAAAGCGGAGAAGTGGGCGAGATTCCTATATAAAAGCGGGTTGCAGACGGACAGGGTCGGAGTCAGTCAGTTGGTTAGTGTGTGAGTGAGGACAGTTCTTGGTGTAAGAAGGCAGTGACGTGTTAATGAACGAAAGGATTGTGCAACGGTAGACTGTACGTAACCGTGTATGAGTATCGGAGTTGATGTAATCGCGAGTACAAGGAAATTGTAACGGACGAACTGGTGAATTGTAATTGTGTGCACTACGCAATTTTGTGTAATTGGCAAGTGTTAAACTGTAAGTCGGTAGAAATAAAGGACATTGTTGAGTGGTGTAATTGGACTTTTCATTTCACGAACCCACAAAGTCACAGTATTTATACTTTTCTCAAACATAAAATATTTGTTCTCTCTCTCTCTCTCTCTCTCTCTCTCTCTCTCTCTCTCTCTCTCTCTCTCTCTCTCTGTCATATAAAGAGAACGACATTTCAAAGTCATGCTATAGCAACGGCTTTGAAATGATTTCACTATCGCTTTAGCTAATTGGTAATTTCTTTGTACATAACTTACGCGGCTTTAACTAGGTGGTCATATGGTGACGAATCTGTTAGGAAATACCTTGTGGGTCAGTTTGTGCTGGACAGTTAGTCATCTAGATCCTGTACCATTCTATATTGCTTCGTAAAATGCCCACAGTGGTAGGCAACTGTATCTCGATTCTGTACCTGACAGATAGCTTTAACACACAACCTTTGACAAAAAAGAAGAAAAAAAAAAAAAGATCACAGCTGCTAGAAACGAAGTTCAATTCGGAATACATCGGAAGCATTGGCTGACGCTGGGTTCACAATATACTTACTGTGGAAAGGTAGAGTCAGACTGAAAAGTTCAGTAATTTGAATCCTGGCTATGGCATTGAAGTTTTCAGTCTAACTCTACCTTTCCATGCTTTGGCCTATACAAGGCTAGTGTTAATGAACAATTAATTTTTTCCAATGTACGCTTTGATACCACTTGGGCTTCATTTCAAAGCTACGCGACAGAGAGGGTGTTGCTTTAGGTTTGGCCTTATGTATAGTATCGGAGTGGCAATACATTGGTGTCTCGTAACTGGACCAACCTGAGTTCGAATCCTTGAGGCATATGTTTCTTTTTATTATTATTATTTTAATAAAAATGCCTTATGGTTTTCTTGCAGAAGATAAATAATAACATTTTAAACACATTCAGCTATAAAACAGCAAATAACATATTTTTTTTCGTTTTCAAAATAAAAACAATGTTATTAGAAAATTTCCTTAATAATGTTTGTGTAAACCTTCGGGCTCATGTATCTGTTATGACTGTGCTGGCATGTAATGTGAAGTATTCTCTTGTGAAAATTACGCTAGGCATTTGGTCTCATCCATGTTCCGTAGAATGAGCGCAGTAATAGATCGGGTTTACACACCCGATAATAAGTTAATTTCATTTTTAATTGACTTTACATATATGAATAAAACATTTGTTTCAATTAGTTTAAAAACATAGCAGAATCTTTCAGTTTCTTTGTGTGAGCATAAATGCCCTAAAATGAAGTCAACCTTAGAAATTGGAAGTTATATTACAATTTACGTAATACATGTCTCGTACTTCTTCAACCAAAAAATTCAAAATGATGTCTGGGATTCAAAACTTTCTAAGTCTAGCTCTTACATACTTGTGTTCGGTTATCTTCACGTTTAGTAAGTGAAACAGTTATGAGTCAGTTATGAGACTCGATTTTTGGTACACATTACAATGTACGAAATAACGAAGGATTCTCTATGTGAATATGCAGGAAACATATGAATCAATTGTAAATATTCTCATTATTATTATAATTATGAGAGGATTCAGTAGAACAAAGCTAAAGAGACACGCTCCTTGACCAGATTGTAAACCGGCATTGGAAATGATGTGGACTTAGAAAATATACGCTTCGGAGTCTGCTCATCGTTTTTTGTCAAAGGGTTTGTGTCCGGAGAGATCTTAGTGCCAGACAACCGTATCACTGGTTCTACACATGTTCACAGGGACCTTAGTGCTAGACAGCTGCATGACTTTTTCTACACATCCCGAGCACATAAGTAGGCTGTCATCTAACCTACCTACTGACATCATGTGGATAAATGGCAGCGAATTTGCTATTACCATTTATTCCCATATTTACTAGTATAAAATTTTGGCTGGTGGTGCGAGTACCCAATCCGGTATTTACTTGATAACTGAGGGAAATCATAAAAAAATAAACTTTAGTTGACCCACGGTATTTGAACCCGAAACCTCAAGAATATGGGCTATAGACATTCAGACCAGAGCCATTCCAGTCGGTTTGTCATTCGTTTTCGTAAATGTACAATGACATTGCGAACAAGGTTTCGCGATATTAACAAAAAATAGAACAACGAGCTTTTGTTAGAATAGTGAGCAGAGAAAGCCTTTTAGCACACTCACATCCTTACTTTTCACTACACAGAAATGTCTAAATAAAACACAAAAATAACAACATTGTGCTGATTTAACATGAGATCGAAAATTCGGATTAATAACCGAGATTTTCAGAAATATCGATCTTTAGTTACATCGAGGCAACTAAGTATAAACAAATGAAAATAAATATTAAAGTATTTAAATTCCTATATATGCGTATATATACATATAAAATCAGTAAATCATATACTCACGGAATATGTATTGACATGCTACTGACGATGCATTGACATTTCCTTCTACAAGATATTTTTAAAAAATGCTTACTTTAGATACGTTATTTTGATATTATTTTAAGGCTCCATTAAACACTCACTTAATTCGTTGTAGCTATATAGTTAAACCTATGTTAAATTCTGTTCCCTGAACATGATCATGAGAAAAAGAAAGAAGAAAGAAGGAAGGCAGGAAGGAAGGAAGGAAGGAAGGAAGGAAAGAAAGAAAGAGTATAGATATAAAATATGTATCTCAATTTTGAACTATAAAAAAAAGAAGTTCTCTGGAGTGGTTAATACCACAAAATGTTTTTATTTTAGATACATTCCGTGGTTTGAAAAAATATCATTTTTATGAAGCAAATTTTCTCCCCATTTTACGGTTTTTCAGATATACAAAAGTAATTCGAACAAATAGGGCTTCATAAGCTCAATACAGATAATTGAATATGTATTGTTTTCTTTTAATTTACGTTCTTTAACAGCGTTAAGTCATGTCGGACAATTCAAAGAAATAATGCTCAAATGAGACCAGGTCCAGAGAGCTGAGAGTTACCCGACATTCATCTTTCGAGATAAAGAAAATCCCCAGAAAAACTTTATCCAGGTAGATCGCCCTGACCGAGATTGGAACTTGGGACCTCTTGAACATGAGGCAGACAAGCTTCCATCTACGCTATCAAGGCGGCCAATTTCCAGACGTTCACTGTGTTATGATTATGATTTAAAACATGTGATATGTTAATAAAAATCGTTAGTACCATTTTGGAGAAAATAAACAGAAACGTCGAGAAATGTTGCATTTAAAAGGTTGTTTGGTGCGGATGGTTTTGTTTAACAAATCTTCACGTTGAATACCTACCTGAAAAAACCTAAAATTCAATTTCAAATTCAAGCCTTTTAGTTTTTGTGTTATGGCTTACCAAGGCGACTCTGGTTCGATCCGAGGGAACCAAATGTGGGATTAGTTGAGAATAGGGCGATGATTGGGCGAGTTTATTCTGGGTTGTTCGGTTTACCCACCATTCATTTCAGTAACTATGCTATCTCATCAAATTCCTCAATCTCATACCAGGCATCGCGCTGATCCCCCATCTTGAATTTTATTTCGGATCCAGATTTTCTCTGCTCAATCTCCATACCAGAAGCATATTAGAAAAAGATGTTCTGACATAAAGATCTTTTTACAAAGGCGTTTTTATTTTGGTTGAAGGGGGTATAAAGCATATGTTTCTGTGGAATTTCGGTATCGAAGTTTTGGATGAAATACAATACAGCCTCTTTATCCTGTAAGTAAGTAGTATAGAAAGTACATTGGAGTACATTGTTATAAACTAAAGGATAAAGCGAATTTAGGCACACCAACGAAAATATAGAAACCATAACCCTGAGGGCGCAAAAGTCAATTTGAGCAGACCATGATAAGCAAAAGAAGGAAAAATGAAAGAAAATTCATGAAATAAAATAATTTTTTGAGATAAAACACCCTTGAGTGTATGTGTGTCTGTGTGTGTGCGCGCGCGCCTGTCTGTCTTTCTTTCTGCAGATGACTTGAAAAGTAATCTCAGACATGTCGCAAACTGGTTTTCGGAACTATTTTCAAGATTATCGACTGGCCGGATTACCATTTGCACGGAAGATACTTCATAATTATTTATTTTCTCAAAAATAGCTCAAACCATTTTGATTCATTTCGTTTAAGTGCACCTCAATGATTTCACGCTTCGGATTTAAACTTGGTACAAACATCGAAACCCTGTGTCATTATCTGTCAAGAATGACACAATTAAAAGCATCTGGTCTGTGCTAGTGTCCAGAAAACCAACTAAATTTGTTCTTGCTAGTCTTTGGAAGATGAGTGTGGCTTAGTTCACACCAGAGCTTTTTCATCCTTCTTTGTTTTATTGATCAATGAAGTGCATTTAGCTCACTGTAGTACAAAGAATGAAACAGACCGTCATTCAATTACACGAACAAAGCTGTTGTTTCCATTAAATTAAAGCAACTGCTCTCTCTTGTTGCAGAGGCGTAACTCGTCTTCTAGATCAGAAGTATTTAGGTTGAGATTTCAGTGTTTCCGGCAACAGAAGATGAATTACAAATAATATGATTTGACAGTACAGTATTTGGGATTTCATTTGTGTTTATAGCCATGCCCTTAAAATTATTAGTAAGCGAAAAAGAATGAATTAAATAGTAGAGAAGTGGAATAAGAATTAGGGAACTGATGGATAAAAAGGCTAGAACGAAATTAGTAAAGGTGAAATAGAACGAGGAAGTAGAAAGAAGAGCAGAAAAATGGAAGAGAGAATATGTCGAAACTGAAAGAGGTCCCGAGTTCAAATCTTGGTCAGGTTGAGTTACCTGGATAAGGTTTTTCCGGGGTTTTCCCTTATCCTGAAAGACGAATGTCGGGTAACTCTAAGCTCTATGGACCCTGGGCTGATTTGAGCATCATTTCGCCCATTCCATTCATCGTCCGATATGACTGAACGTTGGAGGACGTAAAATTACAAAAAAAAAAAAAAAAAAAAAAAAAAAAAAAAAGCCGAAAGAAGAGAAGAACAGAAGGAAACAAACGGAAAACAAATAATGGTCTTGGGAAGTAACAAGAAGCAGGTTTATAAATATAAGAAATAGGAAAAAGCCAAATGAACACAGCTAAAAAAATAAAGGAGAGGGAGAAAAGCATTAGTAAACAAGAGTTGCAAAGGTGAGAAGAAATAAAATGAGAAATAATTAAAAAAGAGGAGATGAAGGAACTGAAACTGAAGAAGAAAAAGTGTAGCAGATTTAAGATAATTATTTAAATCAAAATTTTAATATACCACGTTTTTAAATCGGAATAAAAGTTATCAAATAATTTATCCTAGCCACTTACGGATTCCTAGCCCACTGAAAACTGTTCAGAAAGTTTGTGAAATCGAGTAACACGTATTTAACACTTATGGAGTACTTGTAACATTTAAACCAAGAAATTGTGGCGTATACAATAGATCAATTGATGCAGGTAAGTTAACCTAAATCACCTACAATTATATTACATAACTATGAATTTGTGTATGAGTTTTCTCAGCGATAGCTACCCGCTCCAGTCCTTACTACTATCAATTGCACAGACCTTACTTATTTTGTTTTAAATGTTATATAAGTATTTTCACAATAGTTATTAAAATATTAAAGTCACACATTTTCAAGAAAATGTGTATTGGGCTACACATTTGTATAGCCAAGAAAAATATGTCCTACTAATTAAATTAATTGGGAGTCGATTAATGACACAAAAATACACTTACTTTTAAATTTTCCCGGAACCGGTTTCTGAGGCCTTCCCTCTATCTTCAGCCGGACATCGACTAGTCGGACATCGACTACTCGGACATCGGCTGAAGATAGAGGGAAGGCCTCAGAAACCGGTTCCGGGAAAATTTAAAAGTAAGTGTTGTTTTGTGTCATTGATGGACTCCCAATTTATTTAATTTATACAACAACACTGTTTTCAACACTTCCATGAAAGGATTTATATGTCCTACTTTTTATTCCGTTTTAAGATGTGGGGGTTAAATTATATTTATTTGTGTAATTATTATCTGCGTTATAGTATTGTGTGTGTGTGTGTGTGTGTGTGTGTGTGTGTGTGTGTGTGTGTGTGTGTGTGTGTGTGTGTGTGTGTGTGTGTGTGAAATGTTTCAGCCTGTTTACATTATATTAAGGTTTATGGCACAGACAATATGGAAAATGTCAAGATTATGTAAGTTCTCTGCATCTGATCATATCCAAAATAAAAACCCACTATAACCTACCAATAATATAGCAATACTTCAGACCTTACTTTCATGAAAAACAAAATAAAAAATCAGAATTATAAAAATTATTATTTTTTATTTTTCTCTCCTTTCTTCAGCTCCACGTCACAATTATTCTATATTACTCTATCTTTCTTTATTCTTTCTTCACATATAGACGTTTAATTCTTCAGTCTGAAACCAGCTACAAACTGTTAATTAATGCATGTAATATTTAAATATTTGTAACATCTATTTCTGTATTATTTTTATTATCTATGTTATATCTTAACTGGCTTTCTTACTTATATGTTTGTCATACAGTTCCCAGCTATGTGTAGAGTTTCAAGTCCCTAGCTCATCGGGAAGTTAGTTTAAAATCGCTTGAAAAATCTGTATGTAACAGACAGAGGAGAAAGTGAGTTAATATTGCATTGGAATGCAGTTCGAAGCCATAAGTTTCCAGTTCTTCGCTCATCAGAAAGGTAGTTTTAAATCGATTACAAAATCTGTACAGAACAGACAAATCAACAGACAGGAAAGCAAATTTAGAAAACGTGGTATACATTAGGAAACGTGGTAAACAAGAGGAAAACAAGATAACGAGGGTAAATTCAAACAGGAAGGATAAACAGGGAACAATCAAAATATAACGAAAATTGGAAGGAAAAAGAGGAGTAACTAGTAAGAAAAACAGAAGATGTTGCGAGAGAATGTAAAGGAGCAGCAAAAGAAAATGACAGAGTTACAGAAGGAAGGATAGAATAAGAGCACTCGGAACAGCAACGTTAGTTTTTCTGCGTTGATTGCACAAAGGAGTATTATTAAACCTTGTTGATAATATGTTGCAGCTCTAGCAGTTATCTTTCTCAGAAAACGTCTAGCGTTTAGATGTGAAACACATTGCTTACAGACACATTCTTGTGAGAACACATTAGTAGTGCAGATGGATCTTTTTATGTCATTCTTATGAACTCCGTGTACTACTGATTCCGCTTACTCCTCCAGATAGCAGAACACCTAAGACAATTTTGGTTATAGACATACAGTATGTAACTTCTGTGATTGGTATTACGTATTTAACTGAAACACTGTGTATTATGTGCCATTCTAGCCTGTTATAGTAGATGGGGACGCTAGAAAATGTTTACCTGTCACATTCCTCCAGTTCGCCTTCTTCTACTGGAGCACATTTCACAATCGGACACTCTTAACATGCCGAATATTATTTCGAGGTATGTAGCGTCGTAAAATAACTGAGGTGATTATTTTGGTCTTCTGAAAATTGTTTTCACACACCTAATATTTTAATCAACCCATAGAGATGTTATAATCCATCGCAAGCTACAACCATCGTGTGATAAAGCTATGGGAGGAGAGGGACAGACAAGGACACGTGACGAACTCTCTTTTGCTGTTGGTTGCCTCAGGAAGCCGCCTCTGGAAACACCTGTACGTCAAGTTAGGGGGTCTTTGTCTCCCTCTTTCTCTCTCCCATATGTTTACAATGGGGACATTATGTATTATACCTACATATTTTGATATCTACTTATTTTCTTTCTTCTTTCTACATATTTTCATTGGAAATATGGGAATACAGTAGGCTTAAGGGTTTAACAATTTTTTAAGAGCAAGTCCCTATGTGACATCCTTGAAATGTTATTCTCTTTGCATGACCAGAAAGAAATAAATAAAGAAAAATTGCTGGTAAGGAGAGCGGGAAAGAAAATAACAACCTTCCTCAAAAGTGTAAATTTTGGAAAATTCAAACCAATGACAGAAGTATCTTGTAAAGCCTAACTCTACAAAGTATTACTTATCTTAAATTTAACAAAATCTACATTTTTCATATAGGTAGTAAGATTTTATGTTATATCTTAATGTTCAACAGTTATGCAAGTCATTCAGAATTGAAAAGCTATTTCAAGAAGATTAAATATACAAATTTTAATTGTTATGAAAATACTCCAAATATACCATGTTTTAATCATTCTACAGACATTTTCTGTGTAAAGTGTAGTTTAGGCTGGATAGTCTTTTTCTTTTAATTTTGGTTTATCTTCGCGTCGGTTCTTTGAAAGTTACTGAACATAAGTACCAAGTTGCTGCTAACTGACTTTTCGTTTTTTGAATTATGCTGCTCACAAATGGACTGCGAGCGCGTAGGCACACACAGACGTAGTTTTAAGAATGGTTCTTTTGGATACAGGAAGTCTCAAAAAGGGAATCTCAGCATTGCATTTTTGGGTGGAATAGAATACCTGCTCCACCTACTGAAGCACAAATGTTGCTCTAACGACACACATAACATAAATAAAACAAAAAAGCCCTAAATATCGAGTTGTTTGTTGATGACATCAAGTTGAGAAACAGTATATTGAAACAATAATTTCAACCTCAAGTACCACTTGGCTATAGTTCTAATCTAGCTTGCTCAATCCTTCCTGTTAGTCATCGAGCAACTTGAAATCATTATGCAAATCCAGCCACTTCTTATACCCCCCCGAACTCCCCGTAGGGAAGGGGATCCATCCCTTTCAATTGCCGTGGTGCGGACGCTGCGGACCCCCAGCACTCGTTGTACCTCTGACGTCACTAGAGGAACCTCGGGCCGAACATTCGAGCCCCTCCCTGATAGGCAGTTCTTCGGATTGGGTTGGACTCGAGGTGGGCAGTGGTTCCCGATATCAGTGGGTGATCGGGTACATCTCCGGACGGGGTTGAGGGAAGCAACTAATATTCTCGCGTACTAGCCAGCATAGCTAGCAGAAGGTGTGCTAGATCACCAGACGGCCCCACCGAGGTCATATCGGTAGCCTTCCCATTTTTGAGTTGACGCACGTAAGTGGCGTATCCACTTCCATCCCGTCTTGAGTCCACAGGACCAGATGGGGGGGGGCTTGTTAGTCTCTAGGTCTTGCCCTATGGAAAGCCCCATGGAGGCGCCGGGTGCCCCTTTTGGGACAGCTCAGTAACTCCCTGGTTGAAGGAGGCCCGTGTCCTTGACCCTACGGGTCCAGGACTAATGGGAGTAGAACCTCGGTCACAACATAACCCCACGAACAGACCTATTACTGAAACAAAGTTTCATTGATCTTCGTCCTAAGCTACGTTTTGATGACTCAACATCTGATGGAGAAATACCTAGTCTCTGAATTTCGTACGTTCTTGTGCGATTGATCCCTTTTCGTTGATACAGGACCAATTCCAGACCACTGAGTTTGCCATTGAAATAATGTTCTCCATTGTGGAAACGTTGAGTCAGACTGAAAAATTCAATGCCATAGCCGGGATTTGAACCACGGATCTTCTGGTTTCCGTCCAGCCGCACTACCATTGTGCTACTATGGCCAACGTGCCGATATGACATTAAATTCTCCAACCGACTCGTATTTTCCCGGTAGTAAGTCGCCATTAAGGTAGTTGTCTCGTGTATTTATGAGAACTACTAAGTGGTTTACCGGGAAAATACGAGTCGGTTGGAGAATTTAATGTCATATCGGCACGTTGGCCATAGTAGCACAATGGTAGTGCGGCTGGACGGAAACCAGAAGATCCGTGGTTCAAATCCCGGCTATGGCATTGAATTTGTCAGTCTGACTCAACGTTTCCACAATTTAGCCTACACACGGCCAGTGTGAAAGAATAATTAATTTCCAATGTTCTCCATTATTCACCTTTTTAGTATGAGAACCAAAATTTCAGAAACTAACACAAAAAGAATTCATAATGTATCAACTAATATGTAAAGTAATTAAATACCATACTGTTATAGAAAACACGACACCAAACTAAAAGTTATATCAATGTCATTTGTTAGCTGCGTACTGAACAATCAGGCTTTGTGAAAACAAAACATGTATATAAATATAAAATATTGATAATAGTACTAGTTTAATTACATTGTTTTAGTGTCACGTCTAACGTTTCTCAAGAAGCGTTTTAGACAGCTGACAGTTATCTTAGCGTTATATATGTAGTTGTATATGGATAAGAAAACATGTTGAAATTATCCTGTTGAACAGTTATTTATGAATAAAAACACGCTTTACTGCCTAAGGTTGTAAACAGAGAAATTCATGTATTGTTTACGTACAATTTTAACTGTCTTCGCTATAAAGACTTCATAGAATGGCGTGGGGATGGCTCAGTCATTTTGTTGGGGACTCTCGTGCTAGTGGTCCATAATTCAATTCCCTCTGCCCTGGCGTTTGTAATTACGAGTATATGCTCTACAAGCCTTTACCTGTGATTAATTCATGTGAAGTCTTTTGAAGTTCCAACATGTTGGAGTCCATAGTACACGGGGTTCAGTTTTATCTGTGATTTTACCGCGCAAAATTTGACGTCTTCAGTAGCATCGCTGATGGTGAGAGTTTATATAAATTAACCTAGCGGCTTGCGATCGTGTTTGATGTGCTGACTGCAGTTTTGAGGCATCCCTCTAGCGGTAGGGAAATATACTATTTAAGACGTGGATCCGCCCGCGTAATATAAAGGTGCGCAATTTCGCCGGGTGCGTAGACACGATAACTGTTTTTAAAAATCTATATACTGTAATGCAATGTACTGCAAAGCTATTTATGCAGCCATCAAAGTATACCATGAAGAATATACGAAAAGATAAGACAATGAGCCTTATTTCACAATGAACATCTGTTTTTCTGTTATAGTAGACAAATGTGCATATTGTAAACCTGTCACATAAAAAAGAAATGTTTCAATTCTATCTCAATTCTTTTCTATCACAAACCATATGATAAATAATCATACCCAAATATATATCTTAAATTTGTTCAACACAGTTTCGTAGATGTAACTTTATTACAAACTAGAAAATTAGCTGAACATATTCTAGGAATGAAAAATAAATTAATGTTACAATATGTACAAAGCTTTTATCCAAGTTGAAACAAGAAAATATCTCTAGTAATTAAGCGTGAAAGTAACAAAAAATTTATATTGTATACTGATAAAACTTAAGACAAACAAAAGTATGCAAAGTTGCAAACAAAAGTATGTCAATTTGACGATACGTGGACACTTTTGACAACATTACGCTACGAGGGACTTCTCTGATAGCGTTGAATAAACTCTTCTATACAGCGGTTTAAATTATATTTATATGTCGCACCAATTTTAATGCCGGTACGAAAGTAGCATTCGACCATGAAGACGCGGTGCTCTGTGTTCATATCAAGGGGAAGTTGGCTGCATTAGTTATCAGTGCAACCACACTCAGAGCGTTGTAATTTGCTTACTGTTCCGCAAAAATTAGAGCTTCTTCTCCGTAGAGGGCACTATGACTTCCAGATACACTCACTAGTCAACTATGACGTTATTCTTGCTCAATCGGAGGGCAGGAAATAACGAATAAAAATGAGCATCGTGTATAAGCTTTAGTTCTCTCTTTTCACTGTCATTATCATAGTCAACCCTCCATCAGAACTAAAGAAAACACCAGATAACAAATGACTCTAATCACTGCTTATGAGAAAACATTTTCTCGGGCTGGCCCCGTAGCTCAGTCGGTAGAGCGCCTGCCGTGCTAGGGGTCCCGGATTCCATTCTCGGCGAGTGCTGAAATAAATGTTTATATTATTCAAGAATAAAGTATATAGGGAGTGACACACAGCTTTAAGTTTAAATAAAAAAATGAGTGCCTACTCATTTAAAGAAAGCGGTATATACACACTGTACTCAAACAATGGAGTAATCTATTGCCCTCACTAATCCGCCCATATGGAGCTCAGAATTTGTTCCCTGTGGGAGTTTCAATTTTTATCGATAGGACTGTTTTCTCCATGTGCTAATTGGAATGCATTCATTTCCAAAACATTCACATCAACGGAATATTAACGATGAAGTTATTGTTGTATTACATACCTCATTAACTACAGTAGAGCGTAGCGCTAAATCCTTGCTTCGTTAAATCGCTGCTAAATATCGATAGGCGCTTTAGAACGTTTAATCAACAAAGTGCTTGTATTACACATAATGTAGTACGTCGCTTGTACATATATGGCGATTCCCTATAATGTGTAATTTTAGCGAACCACTTCGGTATATCATTACTCTATATGTTAGAATATTCATTTTGCTGCACAAGTTTTGTTGAAATCTGTGCACAGTTACAGTTTTTTATGATGAGACAATTTATTTAATGCAACAATGTTACTTCCGTTGCAAAATGAACCCTCTTAAAACAAAACTGATTCATTCATTAGGTACCTTGATATTTTTTGGGGTTCTGTAACGTCAGAGTAAGATTTTCATCATATTATGAAAAGGATACCCCAGGAAGCAAAACACAATTCTTTTCTAGCTATTTCTCTCTTGCTGTCTAATTTCTGTGCTAATTCCTCCCTCAGTTTTCTGTTTTCATTATCTGATTTTTCCTTAACTAAGTTAACAATTTTATTTTCAGAATTCTCTATCTCCTGACTAACTTCCTTCCTCACATTATCTGCTATCTGACCAGCTTCTTTCCTTACATTCTCTATTTCCAGACTAAATTGTTGTCTGACATTTTCTAACGCCTGTTGTTGATTCTCTAACTTCTTTCCTAGTTCTATTTGTCCTACCTCTAACTTCTGAACACTTATTTTCTAACTTTTCTTCTATCTTGTTTAAACTTTGATTGTTATCATCTATCTTCTTACTTAAACTTTGACTTAAACTTTGATGTTATGCTCCATCTCTTTTCTTAAACTTTCACTTAAACTTTGATTGTTATAATCTATCTTTTTACTTAAACGTTTACTTAAACTTTCACTTAAACTTTGATTGTTATCATTCATCTCTTTTCTAAAACTTTGGATCATATTATCTATCGTTTTAATCATATTATTATCTAGATTATTTAGCACAGTTCTACTACACTCTGCTACTTCGACTTCCTGCCTACTGCTACTAGCATCAACCTCCTGAACTTCCATGCTTTCTACAGAAATTTGACTCAGCATTTTTCCACTCCTTAAATACATTCACAATAGTCTAGTATATAATTTAACACTCTGTACAATTGATTTTCTACTAGCTCCTGATGTCACTGAAGATGCCGGTCTCTTTTCTTTCCAGTAGAACCGTTGTAGATCCGCTTGTTGTCGAACGTCCTCGTGTCGAACCTCCTTCTCCTGTTGAACCTCGTTGTCGGGTTGAACCTCCTTCTAAGTTGAACCTCCTCCTCAGGTTGAATCTGCTTCTCGGGTTAAATCTGCTGCTCGTGTCAAACCTCCTTTTCATATCGTGTCCCGCACTGGCGCGCTAGTTTGAAGCAAATTGTATGTGGCGAACAGAGAGCTCTACGTTGCGGCGCCAATTTGTAACTAAAATATCTATGGGTGCACACAATTCCACGTTGTGGACGCCAATTTGAAGCAATAATTTGGCGAGCAAATAAGTCGGCGAGAAATGAGGTTTCTCTCACGGTATGCGTGGATGTGTGAGAAGGAGATTTTAATAACACTGGAATGGCCGTTTCCAGCTTATTTATTTACTGCTTCTTCTTTTCAAACATCGAAATGAAAGTTGTCGACCAAGAGTTACCCATCTCTGTTTAGAATTACCGACGGCAGAATGTTTATTGCTCGATAAACCTTATTCGTTCCTCACGTATATATGAACCGATAATTATCAAACAAAACCAGAGGACTGCCTCAATCTCCCTCACGCCTCAGACTCTTGTCTCATCGGCTGCACGCCGAAGACCCATTCTGATCGGCTTCAAGGCGAAGATTGTTATACTTCACCACAGCTGCGCGTGTATGTATATCTAACTTTCAACCTCAGGAAGCTCCTTTTCAACCAAAATCCCTTTGTAGCTGTTTTGTCGCTATTGCAAATGATCCAAAGAATTCCCTATTCATACACGACAAGTGGGCTATTTTAGAAATCTCCTTAGGACACTGCTTCTTAGATTGCTTTGTTATAACACTTTCCCCCAACTCAGCTGATCTTGCCCTTGCCGTAACAAAGAACCAACATTCCTTTGACATCCATCATGATTCTTTACTTCTGGTGAACCTTAATTTCGGTATCAATACATACATACATACATACATACATACATACATACATACATACATACATACATACATACATACATACATACATACATACATACATACATACATACATACATACATACATACATACATACATACATACATACATACATACATACATACATACATACATACATACATACATACATACATACATACATACATACATACATACATACATACATACATACATACATACATACATACATACATACATACATACATACATACATACATACATACATACATACATACATACATACATACATACATACATACATACATACATACATACATACATACATACATACATACATACATACATACATACATACATACATACATACATACATACATACATACATACATACATACATACATACATACATACATACATACATACATACATACATACATACATACATACATACATACATACATACATACATACATACATACATACATACATACATACATACATACATACATACATACATACATACATACATACATACATACATACATACATACATACATACATACATACATACATACATACATACATACATACATACATACATACATACATACATACATACATACATACATACATACATACATACATACATACATACATACATACATACATACATACATACATACATACATACATACATACATACATACATACATACATACATACATACATACATACATACATACATACATACATACATACATACATACATACATACATACATACATACATACATACATACATACATACATACATACATACATACATACATACATACATACATACATACATACATACATACATACATACATACATACATACATACATACATACATACATACATACATACATACATACATACATACATACATACATACATACATACATACATACATACATACATACATACATACATACATACATACATACATACATACATACATACATACATACATACATACATACATACATACATACATACATACATACATACATACATACATACATACATACATACATACATACATACATACATACATACATACATACATACATACATACATACATACATACATACATACATACATACATACATACATACATACATACATACATACATACATACATACATACATACATACATACATACATACATACATACATACATACATACATACATACATACATACATACATACATACATACATACATACATACGTACGTACGTACGTACATACATAACACCTTTTTCTTAATTCAGAAGTACCAAAATATGCATTTATGGTGAAATTTAGATATCCAGTTTCTCTGGGCGATAGAAACAGTATTTGAGAAACAGCAATTTTAACAGCGTGTTCATATTTTAAGTATTTATTGAGTTTTACAACTTATTACTTAGAAATACTTTATGATCCCAGGGTTTCCTCTAATTTCATTAAAGGTATTCTTCATATTTTTAAAGTGGGAGTTAATAACTGAACACATCGACAATTACACATAATTTTGGAACATTAACTTTGAAGATTCTAAGAGTATATTCATTCTTCAGTCGTTAGAACAGACCATTTCCGGGTATTCCCGGACTGATGGTAAGTCCCAGCAAGTCGCTGCTCTAAGTTAAGAGGTATACGTCACAGGCACCCTCTATTTGGGTGTACAGTCCGACCCCAGAAGCACCCACAGAGGCCAAACATTATTTTCAAATGCATAAGATCGGGACATTATTTATACATGGCCGATCCTGTGGAGGCATATGGAACGACAAGGAAGAAAATCTATAATAAGCGTAAAAACTGGACAGAAATGTAGATTGTTTGTATTCAATAACCAAAGAGTGCTTTATTACAATTATATTAAGATGACAACAATCAAGCAATGACGACGCTATTAGTAATGATGTTATTTACTTACATATAGGTGCGAACCACGTAGATAGTACAACGATCTATTGCAAATGTATTTCCACGGTGTTTCGTATGATTACGGCACACATTTGGCTGCCCGCCTCTGTAGTTTGGCGAGTTGTAATCTTAGTCAGGATGTTATCTGGATAAGATTTTATCCGGAATTTTCACTTATCCGTGGAAGCTGAATGTCGTATGACTAATTTCTATGGACCCTGGACTCATTTGAGCATCATTTCACGCATTTTATTCATCGCTTGATATGACTAACGTTGGAGGACATAAAGTGAAAAAAAAAAAAGAATATTATGCTAATACCCATATAATCTTTCTCTAGTGAAATTCTTTTCTAACTGTAGATTCTATTTAGAATCTACAGTAACACAGTGACTCCACGTGGACTTGAAGTAGTAACTCTTCGCACTTTTTAAGAGCTCAGTTTATTTCCTTGCTGCGAGAGCACTCCGAAAAGTTACAACAGGGCATCTTCAGCAAGGTAAGAGATGGGATGCTAAACAGTTATTTTCGCGTAACGATAATAAGTTTACAATTGTCAAAGTTACTTTGAATTAACGGTTACAGTAACAGATTACATATTATACTTTATTTTATAGCAATAAAGTAGATACTTATCACCGCTAAATCTGCTACCATTATTGTCTTTTTAGCGGATTTTTACTGTACGTACTTTTAACAGTAGTTTGAGAGGCTTGAATGGTCATAACAAGTATTATGGGAACTCTTTATGAATATTTTGGAAGCACTTTGAACGTACTTTAGCCACAGATATATATCTAGTGCATGTTGAATGAATGTGGGTGCTCAACGCCCGCTTTTACTGATGAGCCACCGCAGGTGGTGACACTGATGATACAAGAGATGAAGATGCAGCACCGGTAGTATGAGATGGCGGGGGAAACCGGAAATGCCGCAGAAAACCCACCCCAGCGCCGTGTTCTCCACCACAAATCTCACTTTGCTGTCGTCAGGGATCGAACCCGGGCCGCCGTGGTGAGAGCCAAGCTATCTACCCACTCAGCCACATCGCCATTAGTGCACGTTGAATGTATTTAGGCATTGAGATAGGTGTTTCAGATACTTTAACGACAATTTTAGTTTTTTTGAAAGCTTTTGGGAACTTGATCCGAATCTATACCTAAAATGTTCTTTAAAATGCTGGGAAAATCTATCTAAATGCTTAAATACCTTCATTGCCCTAAATATTGTGTCTTAGTGCAATAAATTTAAGAGAACAACTAAATGAACTAAAATCAAATACTTCCGCATTCCATGATATGACTTGGATAAGCTTGAAAGCGAAGGCACGAAATGTACTTCAATACTGTGTGATTTTTCCTTTATAAAATAAGCTGATATTCAGTATTTGTCATACTTCCGGCATTGACTCTCGGAAGCAACAATCGTCTACATGGTGATATGGTTGCACCCACAAAGGTTTTTCCAACAATCATTCAGCAACATTTGATACATTAACACGACTGGTTTTAATATCATAAAATAGTCGTCCTGCCAGCTATATTGCTCTATTAATCAACATATAAATTTGAATTAATCTAAATTCAAAACCTTTTTATCAAGATATAAATCTAGCATGTATTTTGGATATTACGTTTAGTCAAAATAAATTTTCAAAATTCATCAAAACATGTTTGCACCGACATTAAGTGGCCGTCTATCGGAGTAAATATATTAAAATGGGCCTTCCAAAAAGTCTTTAAATTCAAAACGTAATTATCGATTATCTTGGGTAATCTAAAAGCACAAACTTCTTGTTAGGTCTAGACCTTACTGCAAGTTTGAAATAGTTTATCTTGATGACATTAGCTCTTGGCTTATTTTCGATGCAAAAGCTAGATAAAACGTTGATTATTTTTAATACCCCTGTGCTAATATTGTATAAGCATTAACAGTATAGCATTCTGGAGGCTACAGAAATAGAAGGAGCACTGTAACAAAGCAACACAAAACATCATTGAGATGCTGATTCCTCAGGAGATCTCTGGTGCAAGATACCTTACAGCTTCAATGTCAAGGCCTTGAATAATGATGTTTAGGTATGCATGTTCCAATTATGTGCCAAAGTGCGGTTCTAATATTCAGAATAAAATACTTTCTTAAAACTATGTAATACTAACAACTGTATAACAGCAATCCTTGGTCTGATACCGAAATTAAAGGATTGAAATAAGTAAAAAATCATGATGGATTTCAAGGGAATGTTCGTTCTTTGTTGCAACACGTGTAAGTGCAGTTGAGTCAATTAGCAGTTTGGGTGAATAAGTTGTTTTAACAAAAGAAACGTAAGAGACAGAGTCCTTAGCAGATTTCTAAAGGATGGCACTTGACTGTGTGAATAGGACATTCTTCGGATCCTTCATAATGGCGACAAAATAGCCACAAAGGGAATCTTTGGTTGAATAATGGGCTTCCAAAAAGTGAAAGCGACATACTCACACGCACATGTGAGGACAGTCAGTCACTTCGTGGCTGGCAAGCCATTAAGAAAGTTCGAGGCGTGAGAGCGATTAGGGCGGTCAAATTCTTCTTTCTTGGGCCAGGCAGACTAAAAGTGATCGAGTAATAAGCATTCCGCCTTCAGTAACTTTAACCAGTGATATTGGTCATCCTTGGTTGGCAACTTCAAGTTTGATGTTCGGATAAAAGAAGCAGTCAATAAATCAGTTTGAAACGGGCATTCCAGTGTCAATAAAACCATCCTTCTCACACATATCCACGCATACCCCGTGATTAATCTCATTGCTTAACCCTGAGCTAAACAAAATTGCTTCAAATTGTAGCGCCAACGTAGAACCTTAGCTTGTCGAAATAATTGTTGCTTCAGGTCTTAACACTGCGCGTAGTCATTATTATTTGTTGGTTTGACTTCATTGTACTCTTATCTGACACAAAAAGTATGCATTCACATTTGGTTAAAAATTTTACATACATATATTAAACGAGTGAAAAAACTGGCAAGAGAGAAACTGTTTCTACAAACATCTCCCGTAATATCAGGAGTGCTGACTTTTGTTTAATTTAATTGTGGTTATCACATGTAGTTTTTCTAATGACAACAATTATGGGTTTGAAAGCTTAATTAAATTACCTAAGAAAAATTATATGATTTGCTTAGATGATTAAAATACCAAAACGATGTTCTTTTTTTTTTTTTTTTCTTTTTTTTCACTTTTCGTGCAATCACTGAAGTGGCTCTCCTTTTTCATTCCGTATTTCGTGGCGTTAGAATTTGTATATTTTGTTTTATATTTGAATTTGCTGACTGCCAAGTATTGCCAATTATGTATATAGTTTGTATCAACCGCCGATGAACAGGGAAATGCATGAGAATAAGTTTCCTAAATCGCTAAATAAATCGGAATTAAAATTTAGAAATTGACAGTTTTTCATTCCTAAGCACCATGATTAATCATCAAGTCCGATTCTGACTGTTAAATAAGGTACCAAGAGAAGTATACTGGTTGAGAAGTTCTCGTATTTGACCATAAGAATATTTCGCCTTAGACATAATTCGTCATGAGGGATTGCAGAATTTCGCGACAGAGGGCTACAAGTTCCAATAACACCAGAGATGTCTCCTCAGGATAGAAAAGTAGGCTAAACCTACACTAATAATTTCAAATATTTTAAAAACTGTTTAATCTGATCCATAATATAAATTTATGATCATCCAAGCTAAAATGTATTTTTGTTTCACTAAACAACACAAAAAGGTACTTGTATTTACAGCCTAATATTACATTTATTTTACAACTTCACAAGGTCCGACTTTTTCTTCTGGAAGTAAAGAGTGGCCTGTTTTTTAAACGACAGTACATTCTATACTCGACTGACAAAAAGGAAAGTGTTTACTGCTGCTTGTCTGGAAGGGTAGGCAAGCCCCAAGTCAACTGACGTGAGTACGAAGTGATTGGTGTACGGTGTCGGTGAGAAATCATCTTGTGATTGGCGCCTTTGTGGTGTGTTATCAGTTGACGGGCTCGTCAAGTCGCTGGTCAGTCAGATATTAAGAATGCACTACTATCCGAGGTATGAGGTCATCGGTGTTGCAGCGTGTTTTTATATGCATGTGGTGCCTGATTCTTCGTTCGCAGACACCTCATTTAGCGAAGTGTTCGGTAGATTTGCACACAGGATTCTTTAAGAATTTAATTATTCTGTTATATTTAGAACTTCACTGTCGTTTACACTGCGTATATTTGTCAGACAGCGCGTAAATATGGCAATAACGTACCGTCTGCCCAGCACAAGAAGACAAGATAGAGCAACGTGTAACGTAATCACTTTGCTGTCAACACAGTGTTAAAACTAGCCTTCCGAGTATGAAAAGGATGCTAGGTTTGTTTAAAATACGCAAGTGTTGTCACATAACTCGCCAACACATAATACCTATCACTGCATTTACTGCAATGAGCATTAGATCTGGCGACATGGGTGACTCATATGCACTCTCATACTCTCATTTCCTAGTAAACAGGTATACTAACAGTTCAAACCTTTCTCCCCTTCATTCATTTCTTGCCTTCTTGTGCTGGGCAGACAGTACTAATACGGCCACATGGCAGCTTCAACGTCAATCACGTAAGTAATTTGTCATCACTAACAAAATCGTGTGTTTAGAAGAAAATAGCGAATAAGTGAACTTTCTTTTGTAAGTATTTGGTAGTAAGGTGCAGTTTTAGGTATTAATAATTAATGTATTACATCAGTCTATGAAGCAATATTCCGCCTCACAGAAATACAGAATGTTTCAAAACGAAACCGAATGAAGATACAGAAGTACTTGCTCAGTTTCTATGTGACACAAATAGTTTTTACCGCCAATAGAGCCGCATAAAAATGCTCCAAAATGAGCATGCATTAGGCAGTGTCAGGAACAACGATGCGTGCCTCACGCTGTCGGAGTTCGCAGGTACAGGTCATACGCCATGCCGCGTGCTGTAGCTGTTTGTAAACATACCGGCATACTCCGCGGTAGCTTGCTACTATTAAGAATTTCTTTGGCTTATGAAACCGCAATAAAGAATCTATTGCTTAATTATTGCTTATGAGTGTTTAACGTGTTCCAAAATTCTGTTTTAGCTATCCATGATGGCAAATAAGCTAGTGGACATGTGCAACTTATACCTTTTAGAGGGAAGTTAATGTTAGTGAGGTTAAGGATGGAAGCATTAACTGATAAACAGAACAGAAAATAACAACAAAGAATTGTAGATAAATTAACCAAAAGTAAATGACTTATACAGTGGAGACGAACATTTTATTTGACGTATTTAACAATAGATACTAAATAAAGCATTTGTAACTGAAAAGGAATATGTTGATATTTACAGTAAGTAGTTGAAAGTATTGTACAATTAACATCATAACAAAATGCTCTAAAGTTAAACAAATAAATATTATCATCAATGTAATTATTTTTACAATTCATATTTTTAATGAAACTAAATTAATCGGGCGTACGTTGAACTCCCTTCAGCTCTTTCATCCATCAAAATCATATCCGTCATTTCGGCGTTCGTATAGCGCTCCATGTTACTTGGATTTGTTATCTAAGTACGCGAAAAATCTTCCCTGTTAGGACGGAATGTGTAGTTTTACACTGAAGAGCAACCTTGCAACTGTCCGAGTCATTATTCGACTTTTGCAAAAATAACTGCCCTTTGTCCCATTACCTGAAAGGTAGGCTACGGTCATTGATAAAGAGCTAGGAGTAATGTTTTTGTTTTCGTGGCCGGTGCGTCCCAGTAACAACTTTTGAGTTTCGCAGGCCAGTGGTTTCTGTGCTGCCTAATCACAAAATTATAAAAGCTGCATAAAATTATACCGAACAGAATTTCGAAGCTGCGACAACGAAATTCGGACTAGTTAAGCTATAAACAATGGAACGGCTATATTCGTTCGGTGTCGTTTTGAAACAACCTGTATAATCCTGGTGATCAATTGGGTTCACACACAGCCCGTCTTGGTAGCGTAGATGGTAGCATGTCTGCCTCACGTTCAAGAGGTCCCGAGTTCGAATTTTGGTCAGGGTGAGTTGCCTGGATAAGGTTTTTTCCGGGGTTTTCCCTTATCCTGAAAGACGAATGTCGGGTAACTCTAAGCTCTACGGACCCTGGGCCCATTTGAGCATCATTTCACCCACTCCATACATCGTCCGATATGACTTAACGTTGGAGGACGTAATTTACAAAAAAAAAAAAGGGTTCACGCACGATAATACAAAATATTGTTGTGCTGCATTTACAATGAAATCTCAGATTTGAATTTTTGAGTGGTATGAATCACGTTCCCTACTTATTGAAAGCATGTAGCTAGAAAGTAAAAATGTGTATGAGTAGTTACAGACAAGTCAAATAAAATAGTCAAATAGTCTGAAATTCGGACTAGTTAAGTTATAAACTACGCAACGGCTATAATCGTTCGGTGTCATTTTGAAACATCCTGTAGTAATTGAACTAATAGACAACTCATTTTCGGTTGTTAGTAACATTGAAAAACTATTTGTTTTAGATGATGGTAGGCCCTTATCTTTGCTAAGCTTGGCTATTCATGCTTTCTGAGCGTAAAGTGCGAGAAAATTAAGCCTTTCCTGGTATGAAACACAACTGGCCAATGGAGTAAATTTGAAGTCAGATTGTACTGTTGGTCTCATCTGCTATTTTCATTCAAAGACGGCATCCGGATATGAAACCTGATATGAAACTTTTAAAACAACACATGTTTAACATTATACGTTTTAATAGAATAGGAAGGAATTTAAACCTTATTCCGAAGATGCTATCCATACTGTAACCGCAGTATCACGCAGCGATTAGGAGGCGGCGAATTAATCGAAATCACATAATTAAAAAGGAGATAAATTAGTAAAAATGCTTTGCTAAACTAATATAAAAATCTTGTTATATTAATATGGAATGATAATGGATAGAGTAATGATTTAATAGCGGTTGAATTAAAGAATAAGAAGGGAAGAATATAATTTAATATAGCATACATACTAGCATCGAGACAAGGAAGAGAAAATATTCATGTCAAAATCCACACACTTCGGAGAGACAGGAAGGGAGGACCGTTATCTTCTTTGTGCTAGTACAGGTTCAATGTCTGAGAACTACAGAATACTCCCAGCCAGAAATGTGTTGGGACAGAAGGGCTTCCAAAATGTGGCAGAGCATAAACTCTAAAGGGATTTACTTCGCTGATTTGATAACGTTGGATACCGTTACAAACAACTCAGGGTGAACTGAACGTCAATGAGTTAAATGAGTTTTGCAAACCAATGCGAAAGTTGGAAATAAATGAAAAACCAATACCAATGTAAGATTTGAGAAGGGTGAGCTAGTTTGGTCATGCGATAAAGTTAGAGAGGGGATCAGAATAAGGTTCGAACCGAATCGCGAAGTAAGAGAAACTTACTTAAAATTTGATACTAAGAGAGGAAACACGTGTTCATGCGTGTTAAGAAGGAGCAGCGAAGATTTATAAGTCCGAAATGTAGGGAAGTTAAGAATAGCGCAACCAGCGTTAAGTGGAAGCAGCATTAGAAGTTTATTAGAGAAAAGTAGTTGCCGTATAAAGAAGAAATAGAAACCGCGCGGAAGTAACTTTAAACAAGTAATCTAGGGTTTCAAGTAAAATTGAATTTATGTAAGGAATTTTACTAACAGGTGGTCACCGATACAAATCGATAAGCAAACTTAGTAAGAATTAAACCAAATGATTTTGCAAAGAACCAAAGTGTTATTAATACCACTGAGTAGCCAACAACCACCAAAATCCATTTCCTACAACCATTCACCTGAGGATAAGAGAACTCAAAGCTTCAATTAGAACACAAATCACATATGAGCCGAATCAATTTAACTCTGGTATGCGGGTTTACCGCAGTACACAAAGCTGCAAAGCAACATTATAACGAGAAAGGAGAGAAAATAGGCAACTAATGAGACAGTTATTTGACATTACCGTATTTCTCTGTAAACAAGAGTTTAGTTTTCGAGGCCAGGATGAAAGTCAGTCCTCTTTGAATGTGGGAATTAATAAAACTTATTACATACATGACGCAGTACGATAGGAGGAACGAAAGCTCTAAGTTCTGTCCTACAGCATTCAGAATGACATTAAACGTATACATGAACTAAAATAAATGCTAAAATTAAAAGACTCCCTTTTTAGTGCACTATGATAATGCAATATAATACACAAGGTTGCCCAGCTGCCTCATCTTTCGCGTAAGCACTTCTTCGTAAGGCCTTCGGGCGTTAAAACAGTTGCTGAACGCACCGGGGCACTTCTAGTTAAACGCATGGCAACGGCGTGGGGCTCGCCTCGGTAGTGTCGATGGTAGCGTGTCTGCCTCACGTTCAAGAGGTCCCGAGTTCGAATCTCGGTCAGGGTGAGTTACGTGGATAAGGTTTTACCGGGGGTTTCCTTTAGCCTGAAGGACGTATGCTGGGTAACTCTAAACTCCATGGACCCTGGACTCATTTCAGAATCATTTCACCCATTTCATTCATCGTCCGATATGACTTAACGTTAGAGGACGTAAATTGCAACAAAAATGGAGTGAGAGGGAGTTCCCAGGGTTGAAGTAGCATGTATACTTCGTGACAACAAACAAGAATAGTGTAAACAACCGTAAAGGTCTTAGCATATTTTACAGTCTTCATTTTCGAGAGAATACATTCACTATTTGTATTGGGAATGTATTGAGAAAATTTTATTTGACTTGTCTGTAGCTACCCATACACATTTTTACTTTCTCGCTACATGCTTTCAATAAGTAGGGAACGTGATTCATACCACTCAAAAATTCAAATCTGAGATTTCATTGTAAATACAGCACAAAAATATTTTGCATTATCGTGCGTGAACCCTTTTTTTTGTAAATTACGTCTTCCAACGTTAAGTCATATCGGACGATGAATGGAGTGGGTGAAATGATGCTCAAATGGGCCCAGGGTCCGTAGAGCTTAGAGTTATCCGACATTCGTCTTTCAGGATAAGGGAAAACCCCGGAAAAAACCTTATCCAGGCAACTCACCCTGACCAAAATTCGAACTCGGGACCTCTTGAACGTGAGGCAGACATGCTACCATCTACGCTACCGAGACGGGCTGTGTGTGAACCCAATTGTTCACCAGGTTGTTTCAAAACGACACCGAACGAATATAGCCGTTCCATTGTTTATAGCTTAACTAGTCCGAATTTCACTGTCGCAGCTTCGAAATTCTCTTCGGTATAATTTTATGCAGCTTGTATGATTTTGTGATTAGGCAGCACAGAAACCACTGGCCTGCGAACCTCAAAAGTTGTTACTGGAACGCATCATACACGAATACAAAAGCATTGCTCTTTATCAGTGACGCTATCCTCGCTTTCAAGTAATGGGGCAACGGGCAGTTACTTGTGAAAGAGTCGATAACGACTCGGACAATTCCAAGATTGCACATTTTGCTATAATCTTAAATGTACGTTGCTTTCAAACAGTTACTGTAAAATCAACAGCTTCCTTTTCAGTTACAAATGCTTTATTTAATATTATTAAACACACTGAAGTAAAAGACTTGCCTCATTGCATAAGGCATTTAGTTTTTTTAACTTTGTCTAAAAATTCTGTGATATTGTTCTCTGTTATTTTTACCATTTAATGATTCCATTCTCAACCTCCGTAACATTAACTTCCCTCTAAAAGGTATAAGTTGGATATGTCCACCAGCTTATTTGCCATCATGGACTGCTATAACGGAATTTTGGAACTCGTTTAACACTCATAAGCAATAATTAGGCAATAGCTTCTTTATTTCATAAGCCAAATAAATTCTTAATACTGCGGAGTATGCCAGTATGTTTACAAACAGCTACAGCACACGGAACGGTATGTGACCTATACCTGCAAACTCCGACAGCGTGAGGCACGGGTCGTTGTTCCTGTCACTGCCTAATCCACTCATTCTGGTGCATTTTCCTATGCGACTCTATTGGCGGTAAAAACTCTCTATATGTGTAACATACATGCTGATCAACTACTTCTATATGTTCGTTCAGTCGTTTTGAAACACCCTGTATAAAGCAATGAATGAGTGATTCTTTAGTTTCGTTTGAATTCAAACCTTTGAATGAGGCTTGAGAGAGACACAGTCATTGGGCTCATCACGCAGTGCTATGAAATTCCTTTCTGCACTATGCTACTACAATGTCCAGTGCCTCTTTAAGGAACAGAAGAGATAGATATGCAAAGCAATAGCTCATCCTTTATGAAATAAACACAGGTACATATTTAACCTATAATAAGCACCTTCAAATCGCATTGATTGAAACAAAACAGCAGGCTAAGCGAAATTTCTAAATTTTCTGCGACCAGAGAAAGTCTCTTACTAAATTTTCATAAGGCGCCAAAGTTCTATAAAAGCCAGAACAATGAAGATGGATATACTTGCTATTTTCAAGTTAAATATTTAACTCATTATTCCAGCAGTTTTCTCAGGCGTGTTTTATTCAAAATAATTAAAACATTTTTAGAGAGGAAAAACGAAGATATTTCAATACTTATTATTTCAGGTGGGAAAATGTTTTGAAAGTCTTCGCCTATCATCCTTAAAATATCCGAGTCCAAGTCCAAGTCGTTAAGTGCCAGAAGGTTTCTGCTGCGTACCCACCCAGGTTTTGTGTCTGACCGCAGGTTGATAATTTTGATGGTTACAGGATGATGTGGGATTTTTTGATGAGGAAATTTGTTGAGGTAGCTTTTTGCTCCTCTTTAATTTTGTAGAGGATGCCAAACCGCTTTTTTGTTTACACGCTGGTGTTTTATTTTTTCTAAAGTGGGGTAAATTTTGTAGCCAAACAGCTTTTTTGGGGATTTGAAATTTAGCTTATGCTGCTGTATGGATTAACTCCTTTGTTACCTCGGGTGCCCGCAAGCCATACGGGGTACCCGGTAAAGCCTGAAGCGGCGTCACGTAGCGTCCCTTAAAATATGCCTAAGAAGTTCGATGTTTATCCAAATTTTCTGTTTTTAGCTATGCTGTTCAGAAGCCGTATTACAACAGGATATATTTCAAATAACAGTAACCTGTGACAGTTACTGGAGAGGAATGTTTCGTGGTTTCCATAACAAACTTCCTTCCGCTATTGCTTTAACCAGTAAGGTTCGACAACCCTCCTTTCCTTTCGCCTGAAGCTGAACTTTTAAGGGTAGCATACTACTCATCGCAACACGTACTTTCATTCCATTTATAAGATTTATAATAAAACCGGCAGCATTGCTCTCGCAATTCCGTGCTATGAGTGAACTCTGTGAGTGAACTGTTGCAATTCACTTGTTTAAGTGTTACTGAATGTTTACATATCTAAGCCCTGTTCCTGCTACAGAACCGGATGTTTGAGTTCCATATCGAATATATTTTAATCGGATCCTACTCAAATTGTGTTCAGATAATTTATTTGTGTACAACTCTCAGTGAATCGTCCGACGTCCTACTAAATTAAAATGATTTAATAGCCCATTTAATTACCTAAGACATCGTAGGTTAAATTCGTCAGAAGCAAAGTCAAAGCTAAGTCAACCTCAGTTTGTATCCAATGTTATACGCAAACGCGTACGTCATCAGTGATCAAAACATGTAAACGTATTAAGTGTACGTACTCATGTACGTATTTAGAAGTCAGTTTCCGGGGGGGGGGGGGGTCCAAAAAGTCTACGTTGAATTATTTGCTTTTAATGAATAATTAATCAGTGATGTGTTTTATAATGTTTGTAAAAATAAAAACACATGTAATATATTCACATGAGTTTCTCCACCCAAGCTTATATAAATTGTTCTTAGAAAAGTTTGTTTTTGTCTTGTTTGTTTGCATAAAGTCTGCAGAAAGGCCTTGCACATTGCACATTTTTTGTTCTTATACCTACCTCGGATAAAGTGATATAAGCAGTAGTCAGATATTTAAAAAGCGAACCACTGATTGATGCATTTGAAGTGTTAGTTCTTCTTGAATGAAAAAGGAGAATAGGAACATAGAAGTTAAAAATTGCATACCTTTAAGTATCTGGGAATTTTAGTCAACAAATTATAATATATCGGAATTGGTTAACTTTACAATACATTATTTGTGTATTTTAACGAGTTCTACAGCTGCTGTGTCCTTTATCTCTTAAATAACTCCATGTTTGCCTGACAGTGAATAGAGACGTTAGGATGAGAAGCTTGAATAAACTTTTTCAAGCTGTTTTAAACTGTCTTATTTCAACTATTTATTAAAAGTTTGAAATGATAATTTATTTGAAGGGTCCGGACCCCATGGACCCGCCCCCCTTAAATACGTCCCTGCTCATGAGCCTTTTCTAAAAATACTTTTAGATACTTTGAACTAAAACTACAATTTCTAGCACAAGACTCAAGGACTACAAGTTTTACTTCGACGCACTAGTGCGACACAAATATGTTACTATGAGATATTAATTATGTAATAAGCCATAATGGATTATAAAATTACTAATTGCATTGACAGCGAGCCGATATTATAACATTGTACAAATAGAAAATTGACGGACATGAAACCACACTTGGAGTGGCATAACATTTTATCCCACTAATGCAGATAGGTCTGGCATCAGCATAGCAATTTTGTCATTATTTCACAAATTGCAAAGCTCTCTAAAAGTAACGTATTGTGACTTTGCGGGTTCGTGAAATTAAAAGTCCAATTGCACAACTCAACAATGTTCCTTATTTCCAACGAATTACAGTCGGACACTTGCCGATTACACAGAATTACGTAATGCACACAGTTACAATTCACCAGTTCGTCTGTCACCGGTCCACTCTGCACTCGCGATCACGCACAACTCCTCCGATGCACGTACGCAGTCTTCCGGTCCGTTAACTCACTGGGCACTCCTCACGGCTGCTCGCCAAGAACTGACTGACTCGCCAACTACAGGCCTTATATAGGGAAGATCGCCGTTTCTGGAAACTTCGCGGCGCGCACAATTATCTCGAGGTTTTGAGACGTCTGGTGGGAGGGGAAAGAGACGGTACAGGGCTCCCGCCGTTTCCACAATCATCCCTTCAGTTAGTGACATGAGACAAATTGGTAGGCTGGCCTCAATGCTTCCCCTCTGGCCCTAGTGCCGGCCGGTTCTATAGGGAGTTCCGACGTTCGGGAACTTCAGTATTAGAACTTACTTTATTTTTAACAGATAACAGAAAAGGCTTGCATTCAAATGACATTACTTTTATTCTACATTTTAAAGAGAAACATACTTAAATTCAGTTTAGGAAATTGTATATTCTTAAACCAAACAAGGGTGTTCTTTGCCGCTGAAACAAGTAATGTCATGCTTTTAGGTTAATAGTGAAGGCACTGAAATATTTACTTACTTTTTAAGTTTTTGTATATAGCGATGAACCACAGAAGACAACCAAAATTAAAGTTTTTTCTTCGAGTCAGTAAATTGTGACAATTTAAATCCCAGTTTATGATTTCTTGCATTTATCTACTGCTGATAATAGCAAATCCTTCCACACTATCACTTATACTATTATATTGAAGTTCCTTTTAATAGTAACTACAGTTAACTTGCGTATACTTTCATGGCCGAGGACGTCGCCACAAAATCTACAAACGACTGTAAAAAGCAGGCAGTATGGAAAGAAACCAGGTTGATAAACTTACGTGGCACGAAAAAAACATCGTCAAGTTACTTTCGTTAGGAAAGGTTAAGGGGTGCACAAGTGTTAATGTTCGCGATAGCGGCAAACTGTATAGTTCACCACTTTGAAAAATTATTATTAATGGATACCTTAAAAGGGCGTCTAGATCAGTGGCTCGCAACTGGTAGAATGATGATTGATTTACAGCGGTAGGGGCAGAGTGAAAAGTATTAATAATTGCAGACTGTAAACGGTGGTTTCAAAGAATATTTGGTGTGGATTAAATAAGAATGTAAATGTCCGACATTTACGCCTATGCGAATATACCCCTTAAAAGAGACTTATTTTTCACTTTGATAATACTTAACATGTTTCCAATAAGGATACCATCATGGAACATTATAACGGATGTAACTTTATTGGTGTCATATATTTGGGAGACGTCTTTCTGACATCAAAACAGTATAAAAAGAAAGTTCTTGTGTACATGGGTCTGAATCAATTATTTCCAAATTACAAAACAAAATCAAAAGCTACAAAAATTGCTCGAAGTGGCTTCCTATTGCTTCGATGCATGTAGTAAGCCTGCGTTCTATGCTTTGGCGTACTCTGTTGAAAGTTCCTGATGTCTTTCGTATTAGGTCAAATCCAGTTTGGATACGTTCTCTCAAAATGCCAAAATCAGGTACAGGAGCCGCATAAACCAAGGACTTCAAATTTTACAGACGAAGAAATCCATTGGATTCAAATCAGGCGATCGAGCAGGCCATTCAATGGACCCCCTCGACCAATCCATCCTTGTGGAAATCGATCATTCAGAAAATTACGAATTATCATAATGAAATGTGTTGGAGCACTATCGCGCAGAAACCACATTCGTTGAATGATACTCAGAGCTACATTATCATTTAAGTAATGCAGCCCAATTCTGTGAAACTGGAGAGAGGTTTGTCCATTCAGACGCGGGGAAGAAGTAGGGACCAAGAAAGTTATCAATGATCATGAATGATTCCACCTCAAACGTTGAGATAGAACCTCTGTTGATGGTTGTCCCGTTGTACTTCATTAAGATTTTCAAATTCCCGGTTATGAGTTATGAAAATTGAAGATACCGTGGCAAGTAAAACCGGCCTGATCTATGAATAACTTACATGTTAGGACATTGATGAATACGGCGCACTGCTGTAGCATGCGTTGGCAGAAAACGTCTTCTTGGCCTCATTCAATAATCTTTGCACACCTTGAAGGTGATACGGGCACAGAAGATTTTCATGCATAAATCTCCAGATAGTCATACGACTAATCCCTTTCCTTAGGGCAATACGTCTTGTGAGTCCACCATACGTCTTGTGATGTTCACTAGTTACTGGTAAGGTCCTGTAGATAGTAGCAGATGCTACTGATGTACTCTATGAAGTTTGTCTCCCCCATGAGTTAATATACACAGCGGGATGACGCTGTTTTGTTTCCTATTCTTAGTATCCATTTCATAAACATTATTTTAACCTATTCTATTCTTTTCAGGCCACTGATCTTACGCTTTTCCCTTATAATCTAATATTGCATAAGTTGCAACTGGCACCATTGTTGTCCTGAAGAGCTTCAACACTGTGGTTGTCGATATGTTGCTGTGTAAGCCTCTTATGGTTTCGACTGTTCTTTCTTAAATATGTACTTCAAATGATGTTACTGTTATCTGTATTTTAATTTCTGCATATTTATATTTTCTTACCATTTGAGGTGGCTTGTTGTACAATGTTGTTCTACCTTTAAGTGTTGGTTTCCCACCTTTCCTGAAGATCATTTACACTGTCTTGTCTTTGTTGACATTTAAAACAATTTTCTCTGCCCATACCTCTAACTTTTGAATTCTCTTTTATATGTCCACCTTTATTATAGTGCTATCACAATGTCATCTGCATATAGAATCACTTTTGCTTTTGTGTGTCTTCTATTATGGCCATCACATCTGCAGAGTAGATGATGAGCAAGTTGAGGCTCATACGGCCACCTTGGAGAATTCTATTTTCTTGTATGATTTCTTTGAAGAGTTCAACAGTAATGGTTATATGGATTATGTTTTTTTGTAAGCAAGTTTGATTGTTCTCACCAGTCTCCTTCCCCAACCATTCCTCTTAAGTTTATCAATTACCTTCTCTCTATTTATAGACTCAAAACACTTCTTCAAGTCCACAACCGTGTAGTATTTCTCTTTTGGTTACCTCAGGGTATCTATTTTACCGCTTGTAGTGTGCTGGCACTTCATAAAACCAAATTGGTTTTCTGAGATGTATTCCTTGATGATTCCTAATAGTCCATTGCTGAAGAATTTAGTAAATATTTTACAGGATGTATTCTCTAGTCACACCCTTCTGAATGATTCTGGGGATGCTCTATTCTGTCTTTCTTTATAAAGTATCATCATCACCATTTCCCATTTTTGATGTTTCCTGTTTGTATTCATTTGTTTATTAGGTTTACCCATAGCTCCTTTAAGATGTCAAAGGAGGCTTTGAGGTGCTCCAGGTATGTGTCTGGTCCTGCAGCTTTCTTGTTTGTACCCTACCCCCTTAGATTACTTATCGCAATTCTGTTGTTATTGCTTCTAAGTTAAATATAGGTTCTGTTGCTTCCATTCATAAGCTCAATGTTGTTTCTGTTTGTTTAACATCTTTAAGAAATGCTATTTCTTTTTTTCATTTCTTAATGTGAATTTTCCTGTTGCTCCTGAAAATATCATTCACATTACCTAATTAATTCCATACTTCTTAAATTAACAACAATGTGAACTTTTTACAATTAGATATTATAATATAAATTACTATTATTATTGATATTTAGATCCCCTTGAAAATAAAATCAAGTCATTGAAATTGAAGTTTGGGAAAACTATTCCCTATTTGAACAGTTGAAGGACATTTAAAAAAAAACAATTGTTATGTCTACCTCAATCATATCTGGAGATGCTTCAGATAATTCATTAGCAAATCACCAAAACTCCTTTTCCTTGTAGCTTGTAAACTTGATTATACTGCTAATGACTATTTCTCAAGACTCTGGCTTTGCATTAATTTCATTACTCATTTCTGTTTACTTTTGCTACTGCTTTTCCCAAAGTTTCTGGAATAATCTATATCTGCTACTACACCAGAAGATCCTGGTTAAGAATGGTAAATTTCTTTCCGAATATTTTTCCTAAAATCTCTATAAAGGTATGTTGCATATTGAGCAGAGTCTGTTGAAACTAGATATAAGTATTTTAAATAATGTTCTAATCCTAACTTTTATATCAGATGAATAATTCTGAAAGCGAAAACCATTTATAAAAATTTAAATATTTCCTCCCTATGTGACATTGTTGGTCTTAAGTCAAACATCAAAGAGTTACTGCCAAGTTATTGTACCCTATGCAACTAAAATAAAACTATTCCTGATGTTAATGATGTACAACTTTTAAAAATTAGGCTTCAACAAACTTAATTATGGCCTGTTACATCATAAAGTACTTACAATATTCCAGTGTGAGTACAACAAACTATTTGTAACCATTTAGTAAAAGGCACCACATGTGGCAGTTACTTCACCCGTAGGGAGAAAGTAGGTACAGGAAAGAAGGGGAAATGAACCCTTAGGCCTCGAATGCTCTAATACCATCAGGGTCAAAAGAAACAAAAAGTCACTCAAGTAAGACTGGATAGTAAAGTTGAAAGAGGGAACTGGTATAGGAAGTAGAATTAATACCAATTCGGTCAAAAAGAAAACCTACTAAGCTGACCAGTGCTCATTAGTAGGTAGCCCTTCCCTTTCGTTCATCATGCATAGGCATGATTAATAACAGCTGCACCACGAGAAGGTAAGGGATGGACACTAGGCTATTTTGCAGGTCGGTTCCTTTAAGCCTTCAATGGAAGGAATTAAAGGGTCTCCTACCTGTGTCAGACAGTAGCCTTTCCGCCTTTTTTCAACAAAGAAGAAGACACTCTAGCAATGTTTATTGATTTCCAAGGAGCATATGACTCTATCTGGAGATATAAATTATTAGAAAAAATGCAGACTTTAGGCATTCAAGGGAATATGCTACACTGGATCAGCAATTTTACCATCCAACGGTTCATTGCTACAAAGTACAATAATCACCTCTCTAAGTACCAACAAACACATCGAGGTTTACCACAAGGTTCTGTACTCAGTACCACCCTCTTCAATATCTATACTAATGATCTACCTAGGGCTGTAGAAAAACAAACAAAAACCCTACTCTTTGCTGATGACATTGTAATATGGGCCTCCAAACCGAAAAATCAAAGCGAACAATTAATTACTATAGCTCAACAGTCACTATTGCAATTAGAAAATTGGGCATCTCAAAATTTAATGAAAATAAATATACAAAAGACAAATTACCAGCTATTTACATTAAGAAAGAAACCGTTACCCATTACTCTGAAATTAGAAGGTGAATTATTAACTCAAACACACGAAGAAAAATATTTAGGAATAACCCTGGATACAGAACTAACATGGAAGAAACATATAGAGAGTATATGTACAAAGATAGAAACAAGGTTACCGTTATTAAAACGATTAGCAGGGAAACAGTGGGGTTGCAACATGCAGACTCTAAAACACCATCTGTCAAATGTACATAAAACCTGTACTTCATTATTGTGAAGAAATTTTAATAACTACGAATGTAGAAAAACTTACTAAATTACAGAACCAAATCCTCCGCCTCATAACAGGAGCCGTTAAAACAACACCAATTACTGCCATGCAAATTTTAACAAATAATCCAAACATAACATTTGAACTTGAGAAAGCAGCAAACACACAATATGAAAAACTTTTAAGACTACCCTATAATAAGTGGGTCCAAAGAAAACCACAAGTATGTTTAAAACCTCAGCAAAGCTTTTTAAGCATAGTACAAGAAATCAGCCAGAGATTACAACTTCCACGCGCAAAAGAAGCTATGCAGATGAGAAACAACCCTCTAGAATTTTTATAAATTGAATATAACCTCCATTTGACAGAAACTATCACAAAATCTGAAACCCCCACCTCTACCTTAAAACAACTGTCACTGGAAACAATAAACTTAAGATATCCTGCTCCTGAATGGACGCATATTTTTACAGACGGTTCCAGCCTACCAAATGAGGGTGCTGGTGCGGTATGCCCACTTTTCTCCTTTTATCGTAAACTAAACAAAACTTCAACAAACTTTGATGGCAAAATTTTAGCAATCCTACTAAGTTTACAAAATATTTTTATCACATCCAAAAATTTAGAAAGGTTGTAATACTGTCTGACTCCAAAGCAGCCATTCTTGCTATAACACAAGATACAACACCTAAAAGTAACAAAATTATTGAATGCCATAAAATGATAAAACAGTTATCACATTTACATAGAAAAGTTGTACTCCAGTGGATTCCGGCCCACTGTGGAGCGATAGGAAAAGAAACAGCTGATTTTCTGGCCAAAAAGGGTAGCAAAATTGTTTCGAACACAACTACTATTCCAGTACCCTTTCACTCTATCAAAAGAATTATTTCAAATAAATATATCAAACAACTTAAGGAAGAATACACCATAAAAACATCTGGAAAGGAATGGGAAAATCTACAAACTTATAACATTACTTCATTACAAAGAAAATCTGCAGTGGCAATATTCAGATTACTAACAGGACATGACTGCCTAAATAAACACCTACACAGATTTGGCATAACAGATTCACCTAAATGCCCTTTCTGCAATCTAAATGAGGATATGGATAAAAATCACCTCATCCACTGTCCAGTTTTTAGAGAAGAGACCAACCTTTCCGCTAAATATTGGAGTGCAAGGGAGCGAATGATTTTATCAAGTGCACAACATTAGATACCAACCAACCAACCAACCATATTCCAGTGTGATTATTAACATAATTCTAATAAAATTCAGTTTTCCCGGCGTGGATTTTGAAACTTATTGAAAATGAGCTCTTATATATGGATACTCTTCAACTGCTGAGCTTCTCAGAATCCCATTCCATCTTAAACATAAAAGACCTCTTTATTATGTTGGGGTTCTTTTATGTGCCATAACTATATGGCATGGGACAGCTGGCTTTACTTTAGTTCTGAAAGGAGCCATGCTAAAAACTTTTATTGCATCCCCCTCTGCCAGGTCTGAAACTGCGACCCCAGGAAATAATTATTACCCTTGGACCGGAGAAGACAAAACTAATATAAAACAAATATCTACAAAGTGAAATGGGCTTTAGTGTAAAATAAATAGAATAGTTATACAAATAAATAAAAATAATTTAAAAATAAATTAGGACGTTGAAAATGGAAGCAACAGCTCCTAAATCTAGTCCCTCAAAAAATGTAAGTGACTAAGTATGAAAAACGCACTACAAATAGTTTTATCAATTAATTTAGATGCCACTGTTACTAAATTCCTACAAAAATATCTAACAAATTTCATTTATAACTTCTGATGAGCATCAATAATGTCAATTTAAAAACATAAAAGTGTTTTAAAAAGGAGTTACTGGCATGTGTACCATTTAAACTTTGAGCAAAAGCTGGCAAAACATACTTTACTAAGTTTACTGTAAATAAATAACAAGTTACGTATTTACAATTTTGAAATTCTTATTTAGAAAAACTAGCCTCTTTTCACAAATCATAAGACTCTGCAGATAAAGTGAAACGCAGGCACGTATTTAAAAGTTAATTTCCGGGGGGGGGGGGTCCAAAAATTCTACGTTGAATTATTTACTTTTAACAGTTAATTAGGGATGTGTTTTTATCATGTTAATAAAAATTAAAAACAAATGTATTGTAACATTCACATGGCTTTCTCTCCTACCCGCGCCGCTAGCGTAGATGGTAGCGTATCTGCCTGACGTTCACGAGGTCCCGAGTTCGAATCTCGCCCAGGATGAGTTGCCTGCATAAGGTTTTTTCCAAAATTTTTCCTTATCCTTAAAGACGAATGTCGGGTAGTTCTATGCTCCATGGACCCTGGACACATTTGAGCATCATTTCACCCATTTCAGTCAACGTCCGATATGACTTAACGTTGGAGGACGTAAAATTACAACAACAAAAAATTGACTTTCTCCACTCAAGCTTCTACAAAATTCTTCTTATAAAATTTTTTTTCTTGATTCTTTGGATAAAGTCTGTAGAAAGTCCTTTAGTTGCACAGTTTTTTTCTTAGGAGTCAAAATTTAAATTCCTTTAAGTAATTATCTGAGAATTGTAATTACCAACAGATAATGTATCGGAATTGGTTAACCTTGCAATACATTATTGTAATTGACATTATTTGTATATTTTAACGAGTTCTACAGCTGCTGTGCAGTAACTTTTCGTTAATTTCTTAAGTTTAGAATAGTTATACGAACATCACTTCCAGTAAAGTGGACTTCCAGTTTTTCTTCAAAAAATTCACAATAGGGTATCTTAAATATGTTGTGTTTTAATTAAAATTATTGAATCCACATTTTGGACGATTTTCTTGAAAATCTTCGTTTCGCATCCTTGAAAGATAACGAAATTAAAACCTACATTTCGTATTCCTCCAATTTTTGTATTTTATAATATGCTATTAGCAAACACAAAAAGCATACACACTGGAGCGCGCGTGCGGAATATTCTTTTTTAATTTTTGTCTTTGTTCTGGTTTCCTCTAAACTTGAATTCCTGGTGACATCTCGAAATAAAATTTTTTAAATGGAATATAACACGTTTGTGCTTACTAAGCACGTGGTAGAGGTACTAAACATTGATGCCGTTCACTGACATGAGTCTCTGGTTCACACAGTTTCACTATTCGTATAAAGAACGATTGCTCCATTCCGTATCGTCATCAGACAAACTGTTTGGTTATAAATGATTTCAGCTGTAGTCCGCCTCCATAATGTGGTGGTACCGTGTCTCACTCCCAGTGAAGAGGTAGTGGCCAACCTTGCCGCGCGAGGGGAAGGAAGGCTTACCTTCACCTCATATGAGCGAAAGTTGAGCACCGCTAAAGCGCGTTCCAATTGTGATCAAGATAATTTTCCTGAATTGGACTTTTCACAGGGCTTTCCCTTATCTTAAGAAGACGAATTTTGGATAAAACTTAAGTTCTGGTGGCCGTGGACTGATTTGAGGGTGTCATCCGTTTCATTTACTGCTCAATATGATAATCCGGTTAAAGGATGTTAAAGTATTTAAAGATAAATAAAAAACTAGGCTCCGTATGAAATTATGCAGCTGAAAAAAGTTGCAATTTTGAGACTGCCAAATGTACATATAATTTGTTACATACCATGAGATGTTTCGAAAACAACTGGTACAAGGAAACTAGAAATTGCCGGAGTTGCGCATTTTATGAGCTCCACGTTCGCTTGTAACCTGATATTTTATCTAAGATGCCATGGTTTCTTACTTGAATAATCAGTGAAATTGAAGTGGTGTTTATCACCTATTCCCATAATATTCAAATTGTTGTGTCTCATACGTGAAGCATTTTAATCGGAATCGTTAGGCATGTTTTTGAGAACATAAACAACTTACGAAAGTTCTTCCATCTTTTTTTTTGTAATTTTACGTCATCCAACGTTAAGTCATACCGGAGATGAATGCAATGGGTGAAATAATGCTCTAAAGAGCCCAGGGTGCATAGAGCTTAGAGTTACCCGACATTCGTCTTTCAGGATAAGGGAAACCCCGGAGAAAACCTTATCCAGTTAGCTCACCCTGACCGAGACTCGAACTCGGGACCTCTTGAACGCGAGGCAGACCCACCTCCACCACGCTAACGAGGCGGGCTTTTTCCATCTAAAGGATGGTTTGGTGTGGAGAAATTTTTTCAAAACCTTCGTGCCACATCTTCCAAACATCCTAAATGTAAATAAATCTGCGATTTTTCGTTTTTGAAATACGCTGTTACATTAACGCAATGATACTTCTATACGGATATCTAGGGCCAAAACTCAGTGCAGTATACCGATGTACCTGCAATACAATACTTTCTTAGTATATAGAGGATAATAAACCTATTGACAGGTTAACAAAATTATAAAGGTAGCAAATATGACTCCAGCCAAAATATACACATGAAATACTGCAGCAATTACTAGAAGTTTCCTAGACATTCAAGATAAATAATACATTAGTAACATTAAAAGGGGCTAACTTTAAAACTCACCACAAAGAGCTGAGAAACTGTTGAAGAGAAGCCTTGTCCATGATGATCTCCAGTACAGTCCTTCAGTTTATATGGAAAATTTTTCACACTATTTACACTATGTACACGAAGCTTAAGTATTGCTATAGTACTTCGTTGATACGCCTGCTTCTCCTGCCCATTATATTTCACACTTCCTCAGGATTGATTTTCTGATCCCAGTGTACAGACAGCAAGGCAAGATTAGTTAAACGCTCATCACTAGTTCTATTTCTGAGGTAAGTTTTGAGCCGTTTCATTGTTGAAAATGATCTCTCGGCACTGGCAGTTGAGATGGGTAGGGTGGCTAAAATTTTAAGCAGACGATGAATTGAGGGATATAATCCTGATGAACATGTTACCAAAGAACTTATGGCATTATTTGGTCTATTTTGTTTCTCTGTGAATTTCCATTTTTGACATCACAACCGATATTCTGCCTGTGTTTCACTGTCACTGATATTTCCGCCTAAATATAAAGAAAGCTTGTTTAACCTATCAGCTTTAGTTTCTCCTACATTTCTGGGCAATAAAATATCAAAAGCAGACAATATATCTCTGTTCTGTTCAAATAGTTCCTTAAGACTTGAGATCAGTTTGTCAGTGCATGGAATAAAGAGATATCTTCTGAAGTACTCCTCTGCTGTATCTGCTGGGTGATTGCCCTTTTTGTCTGCTTCCCTGCCAGTCTTTGAATTCTGATTTCAGGGTAAAATAGGGATTTCATAGTGTTTGAACACTGCTCAAAGATTTTGTGAAATTCTTCAACAGCATTCTTTCTTAAAGCTTCCAGCTGCTTTACTACGTCACTGGCATATTCCAAAGCAGAGCTAAGATCATGTTCCGGGCTTTGCAGATACGTAGAAAGGCGGGCTGTGAAACACAGAAGTTTCTCGCATGTCAATAGAGAGATTAGAAAGGCACTATAGTTGTATAGTTGTGCTGCGGTTTTGGAAATTGATTTGTTGCTTATGGAAAGCTCCTGAAGGCTCTGAACAATCGGTTCTAGAAGTTCCACAAACACAATGACAGAATCATGCCTCTCTAAAATCTAATATTGCAAAGGCCAATCAGTCTTGATTTCTTACTGGTAGGTAACAGCTCATTACTGCTATTCTTTAAAGCGTTGCCAGCAAAAGGATGATTGCGAAATAAATCACAAATGTCACTCATAGTGCCTAAGCAATTACGAATGTGAGTTGTAGTAAGTGCAGAGGACAAAGCTAAATTTAGTCTATGACTAGCACAATGAACAAATAAAGCTTTTGGATATAGCTGTTTCACTTTCGCTTAAACTCCATTGAACTTTCCAGCCATGGAAGAAGCACCATCGTACCCCTGTCCCACCAGATTGCTCATATTTAGCCAAGGTTAACGCATTCTTGTATAATTGTCTTAGCAATGTTGCTACCGGTAAGGCCATATATAGGCACAAACCCCACCAAGTCTTCTCTCAAAACATGGTCAGAGTTGACATACCGTAAACAAACAGATAGCTGCTCCGTTCCGGATATATCTAAAGCTTCATCAGCAATGAAACTAAAGCATTCTGCAGCATTTACAGCACTGAGAACCCTTCCTCGTACTATTTCGGCACATATGCCCAGGACTTTGTTCTGGATTAAGGGGCTAATATAAGTTGCATTTTTCTTCGCAGTAGCCACATGCTTTTCTAATATTTTGTCACCAGCATAATGGCGAAAGCGTAAGAGAGCTCGAAAATTTCCGTCTTTCTTATCAGGCTTTGATAACATGGGACCACTATCTAAATAACATCTGAGAGGCAGTTCTTCTTGTCCGCAAAATATAATTGCTTTTATTATTGGTAGAAGAGCTTCCCTATTTTCCATAATTTCTTTTCCCCTCTGACTATCACCTAATCTGAGATGCCACATCTTCTTCCCTGCCATTCTCTATTGCCAAAAACCGCTTGGCTGATAAGACACAGTTTTTATGATAACCACTTGTCTGGTGATTCTTAAATGCTTCTACAGCATCCTTCCATTTACAAAATGGTTTTGTCACCAAATATCCTAAGTTTTGGTGACCGCCTTGACCTACGCCTTGTTTGCAGAAGAGAACGGAGTAACGGCAATATGCACCGTCTTGAACTTTTGAGTATGTTAGCCACCTCCACCTATCCAGCCAATTATATTGAAAACTGAGTCTCTTAGAGCCATGCAAATGTACGGGAAACACAAATGAACTATTAGGCTTCAAATCATTTGTGAGTATGTCATACCTAACATCTCTACCGGTTTTCCCCGCCATCTCATTCCACCGGTGCTCCATCTTCATCTCATGTATCATCAGTGTCACCGCCTGCGGTGCCGTATGTAGTAAAAGCGGGCGTTAAACACTACACATTCCTAACATCTCTAGGAATATTGACACAGTTTGTTTCTTGCAGCAGCATGCCGATATCACAACCGGCATCAAAACTGCGAAGCTCTTCACTCACGACACGAACACTGCACATCTCACTTTTAGTTTTTAACTCACCAACTTCAGGTTTAACTTCGCTTAAAGCGCTAGTTCTGCATATCTTGCTCGCATTGGTAGGTTTGAAAAAACTATCGATTTTTGCGTTCCTCTTCATATCTAAGAAAACCACTGTTTCAAACTGTCGAAAAACACCTTCACAATACGAGAAACGTTTGCTTACTAGCTACACTGCGTTAAGTCCGGCTTTTCAACCCTAGCAGGTAGACACTCACATTGGTCAATGACCCTTCTTTCAGTTTAAAGAATAACTCAGTTCTTAATGACAGTCCTAAGGACAAGTTAGATGTGCACAGTCGGAGCAAAAGAAAGAGCCGCAGTTTCAAATTCGTTTGATTATTTATTTGTTGTTGCTAATATTTTTCTCAGATAAGTTTATTTCTTGTGATATTTATTTTGGGATAAAAGTACTTATTAAGAGTTTTCACTGCATTGGAAGGCTTTGTTTAGTACCTAACTATTCCCCTTTTTCTCCATTACAAGTGAGGATGATAGTTAATGAATATTAACATTCTCTGCAACCCGCCGCTTTAGTATAGTATGGTGTTTGATGTATGAGTTTCTCCCAGAGACAGGGTTTCGATTACCGATTGATGCATCTCCCGGATGAAGTCTCTTCCTAATGTTTCCTCACCACTTGAACCTTTATGTTTGGAAAACTTAGGCCCCTCTCCTGCATTATTTGCTCATTTGTTAAAGTATCTGGGAGATCGCTAATCACAGCTTCTCTCAATCGACTATTTCCATTTTGCTCTTGCAACACAAAATTTCACCTATTTGCCTTACCTGATTCAGATCAGTAAACATTTTCTTTATTGCAATTCCTTTCTTGGAAATGTTGAAAACAGTTTTATTTATTGTTACAATATTTTTATTTATCAATCATTTCTCTCTAATAATTATTCCTCCATTTTTCTGTTCACTACACTCCCACATAATATTCTCTCCGTCGTCTTGGTCCCCACATATTGGACAGCAGCCTTGCAACACATTCTTCTCAGTTTCCATATCCCTAATTGGTACCACGCAATCACTTCTCTTTCCCTTTTATTACAAACTTGTAAATACTTTCCTAATCTTAATTTTGTTCCAAACATCCTAAAAAGGAGCAGTTTCACTTCAGCTGTACGCCCATATATCACTTAATCCATCATTCTCCAACTGTTCCTTTACTCTTTTCAATCAGACATTCTGACTAGGATGCTTTTCTTGAAAATTGAGGCAACATTTTATCGGATTATCCTCTGGTAACTGACCAGTACTTGACACTTTTTCCATCACCTTTACTTTCATACTACTTTTTCTCATTTCTAAAAGTACACCTACATTAGCTGAATTCTGGAGTACCCTCAACATAAGTTTACAAGATGCTCTTAATATAAGATTCAATTTCATCCATCCATTTTCAACCCCCCTAATATATTTACTCCATAGCCCTCCCTTGACATCATTAAGGCTGAGTACAGCCCTTCAAACCACAAAACCTGTATAAGGATTTTCGTAGTAAACCTAGTGCTGATATGTCTTTAGCTAGTGCCCACTTTTTCTGCTGCTCCCAATCCCCTTTCCTACTTAGTTTGATTATCAAATAGGCGTACTCCTGCACTACTTGAATTTCTTTGCCTACCATGGCCTGTTTTTCAGACCTTTTTCAATTTGTTTCCTTTTTTAAATACTATTGTATTAGTTTTATTTTGATTCGCTTTAAGACCCCATAGCTTGCAGTATCTCAGTATTTACAGCATGAGTCAAAAACCAATTTCACTTACTAACCCAGTCATTAAATCATCTACAAGGGTAGATCAAATATAAACGGGACTTATTCTATTTAAATTTATTTTATCAAACAACAAAAATGCTCATATATAGATTACTTTTGTGCATAGTGTGCTGCCTTCAATACACATTTTCTCCATTGGATTGGGAAGTTTTTGAATCCATCTTTATAGAAAGAAGGAGGACGTGTGTGGAGCCAGTTGCGCAAGAATCCTTCTCCACTTGCGTCTTGTTCAAAATGCTGTCCTCCTAGGTCTTGTTTGAGTGGTCCAAACCAATGGTAGTCATAGGGCGATAAATCTGGACTGTAAGGAGAACGTTCCAGAGGTGTTCCATCCTTTTTCTCCAGTTTTTACCGTGTTAAAGTGGCAGTAAGTGGCCTCGCAATGTTATGGAGAAGAATGGTGTTTCAGATCGGTTGTTGGCGTCGCTTGTTACGATATGCAGCTTTTGCGTCATCCAAAATGTGACAGTAATAGGCTGCAGTAATTGTCCTTCGTCCGTTTAGAAAATCCACCAGCAAAATCCCTGCAGAGTTCCATAAAACGGTTGTAAGCACCCTTCCATAAGATAGGCATGTTCTGAACTTGACCAGACCTGCTTTGTCTCATTACTACCATTCCATGATTGCTTGCTTTGACTCTGGGGTGTAATGATGTACCCACGTTTCATCACAAATCACAATGCGATTCAAGAAATCTCCCTCCTCGTAGCAATGCAGGTGTCTCTGACAAACTTCCTGGCATCATGTTCTTTATTCCTGGTTGAGGGACAAGGAACCTACCTAGCAGAACATTTTCTGTAATGGAGTTCATCTTGGATGACTGTACACTTCAATAATGTATTCCTAGGTAAAAAACAATTTTGGATAATTTTATGCGCCAATCTTCAATGATGTCACGAATGGCAACAATGTCTGCAGTGTTGTCTGCTTGTCCGCAATCTCCTCCTATGAGGTTCATTTTCTACAGCTTCTCTTCCCGCCACAAAAATGTTAGCCCACTCAAACACCCCAGTGCAAAAGCATTTCTTCCCCAAAGTGTGTGCGGAGCTGTCTCAAATTTTCCAATGGTTTGGTGCCCTTTTTTGCAAAAAAATATGATGATGCATTGCGCAACAGACGTGTGCATCTCTTACTCACTCATGGTGTACTGATGCATCCCGGTTCTCCGCTGTGTCTCTTACTCACTCATGGTGTACTGATGCAGCCCTGTGCGTGCGCGCACAATACCCCCTCTCGAGGTACCCTCAACAACATACTGCCAGTCTCTCTTAAAAATGATTACCAACAGCAGCGTTATATTAAAATTCCTGTTTATATTTTATCTGCCCTTATACATATAACAAGCATTGGATTTCCCTGTTTTCTATAACTGGCATGTGTTTATTTGCTGAACTTAGACTATCCATGATGTCATCTGTAAATAGATTAAACAAAATAGGAACCAATTTACGTTCTTGTCTAAGGCCTCTTTCCAGATTCACCTCAGCAGTTTTCTTCCCCATATTTGATGCAAAACGTATTATCCTGACAGTTCAGTTAATAGTTCTACCACCACTTTACTTAGCACCTTGAGCCTCGGCTTATACCACAAAGCTTCCCTTTTTATTTTATCATATGCCCTCTCAAGATCTATGAATAGCTTATACAGCCTTCCTCTTTTCACTTGTAAATATTTGTCAGCTGGTGTTTTAATAGTCATATGTTGTCCATTGTTTGTCTCCCTTTCCTAAAACCCAATTGAAGTGGAGATAATCGTTGGTTAACCTCTGTCCAGGTTTGTATGCTTTCCACCAGTATTCTGGTAAAGATTTTTCCCATATTTGATGATAATGACATCACCCGCCTCGGTAGCGTAGATGGTAGCATGTCTGTCTCATGTTCAAGAGGTTCCGAGTTCAAATCTCGGTCAGGGTGAGTTACCTGGATAAGGTTTTTTCCCAGGTTTTCCCTTATCCTAATACCAATGTTGGGTAACTAAGCTCCATGGATCCCAAGCCCATTTGAGCATCTTTTCACCCATTCCATTCTTTGTCCGATATGACTTACAAAGTTAAAGGTCGTAAATAACAAACAAAAACAATAATAATGATATCCCTCTGTAGTTCTCCGGGTCGCCTTAATTTTCTTTCCCTTTATGTATAGGCTGACTTATAGCCTCTCTTGGTATTAATTTATTCTCCTTCGTACTATTTATTACCTTAACCATGCACTTCTATCTGCCTCTAACTCACACCAAACCTGAAGGAATTCTACTGGGAAGCCATCTGTCCGTACTGCCTTTTTCTTTTTAAAACCTTCCACCTGTTTTAACACCGCCTCATTTGAAAATGATCTGTTCAACTCATCTACTTGTATATAATCACAAGCCAACTCAATGTACCATTTTGGTAGAATCCTCTCCTCTCTTTCAAACAGTTGACCAAAATGAATCACTCGGTTTAAATAATGGTTTTTAACTTTTTTCTTTGTACACTTTCTGACTACCTGCCATATTTTGTAACCCCTGCCAAAATTATTTTAGATTCAATTTCACATGCACCCATTTTTCTTTTTTTAATTGAACCCAACAGTTTATATGCCTCCTTAAGTTGCATCATTTCTTCCCTCTGGACCCTTCCATTATTTTCCCTCCATCTTATTAGTGCCCTTCTTATCAAATTCCTCATTTCTACATTCTCCATCAAACCAGTCATTACCCTTCAAGCGTACCGCTCTCATATTCCTTCCTGCCCATTCCAATACAAATGTATAGACATCCAGTATTCATCATGCTTCAGAAAATTAACTGTATTACCATATAGTTCCTATAGTTACAGATATTATTTAATAAGAGAAGTGCTCTGTTAATGGTAGGGTTTTTTTGTTTAACTAAAAGATTAATACAATTGATAATTATTGGAAAAAGCGATAGATTACGGAAACAAGAAGCTCAAGGTTGATGATTTGTATACGATAATGACAATGACAGTGAGATATCTCTCAATAACAGAACATTGTTGATGACATTGCTCCTTTGCCAGTTGAGTAAATCTCCTTTTTAGAAATTATTCCCATTGTACAGATTGAGTACCGTGCGTTCGCAATGGTTGCATTAGTCATTCTAGTAACTAACTTAGTTGGTTTTCTTTTTCTTTAATTAAGGAAGTTCCAGAAGATTGGGCTGTTTAGACTTGTTTAAAAATATTGCAATAAGCATTTACATGGGTACATATTTAATGCATTTGTAATAGATAATTTATTCATCTTGTAAATCATACATTGTACATGTGTAATATAAGACAGTTCAAATTGTGGATTTACAGTGCAACTAACTATACTTGTAAACTAACAAGTCACATACAATAAGGACAAGTCAGTGTTTCTACAAAATAATGTTTTATAAAGATATTTCAAGAATTTTATAATATACACAATTAATTCAGAAATGTAACAATATTATGAACTTTCCATAAATTCACTAACAACAGTGGTCTAGCAAGTATACCTAAACAGACTTTTAACTAAATGCTGAAAAATTGCAAGTGGTTTTATTGGCTATAGGCAGTTTATTAAAAAAAGTGACTTCTAGGTTAATAATACTGTTTTGATGAGCTCTTGTGTTACTTCTATTCACATGAATGCCCATTCTCTGTCTAGTATTATGGTTATGAACTGTGTCATTAGAGGTATAGGGGCCATTTCCTTTCATTAAATTTGTCTTTGTAAATTTTAAGATTTCAAAAATGAAAATACATGGGAGAGGTAAGATTTTAAATTTTTTAAATAATGGTCTGCACATAGATTTTGATTTAACTTCTGCAAGTATTCTTAGAACCCGTTTTTGCATTATGAATAATGATTTACAATGTGATGAGTTACCCCATAATGTTATGCCATATTTTAAAATAGAGTGAGCACACGCAAAATACATGCTTCTGAGAGTTTTAATGTCAACTATGTGTACCAGTTGTCTGAAATTATAAGAAATTGTACTCAGTTTTTTAATTAGATCAACATGTGTCTCCCATTTTAGGTTACTCTGTATCCAAAGACCAAGAAATTTAGTAGTATTTACATACTTAATTACTTTATTATTACATATTAATTGTGATTATACAGAAGACTTATTCTGAGAAAACTGAAAATGAATTACCTGTGTCTTATCCAAGTTTACGATTAAATTATTATTGCTGAACCATTTATAAATATTACTGAAAATTCTGCTCGATATGATTTGTAGCTCTTCAACTGCATTGCTTTCAGTTAATATATTTGTGTCGTCAGCATATTGAACAATTGTTTTACTGTAATACTTAAGGTATTACTATGCACCCTTGTTGCATATAATAATTGGCTAAACATACATATAAGGCATGCAGCTTCCAAGTGCTCCATTTGTGTTTTGTCCCTTAATGCATGCCTAGTTACTAATATTTCATTCTTCTAAGAAGAAACAAAAGCAGCACTGGTCACTGAAGGTATGCTATAGTTGAGGTATGCTATAGAGAGCTTTTTGGAATTTCTTATAAATTAAAAAAGAATCAACATGTGTATCAGAGTGAGTATATTGCTCACATGTCTACCATTTGCAAACATTGTCATTAGCTTATATGTTATTTGGTTTGAAGTCCAGATCAGTACAAACAAAACCTGAAGTCCCTATTTTATGAAATACTGGGTAATGACCGAAATTAATGAAAAGGTTGAAGACATGCGCAATTTAAAATTTATAAAGCTTCCTTACAGTTCAAACTTTAACAGTTCTCTAAAGTATTCCCCTTTGAGCTTTGAATAATTTAAAGCTGTGCTACCCAAAAGACTAAAGAACGAATTTACATTAATTTACAAAGATAAGGCTAATATAGGTGTTAATCTTCAAGCATTATTCAAGTCTTTAATATGAATGACGTCTTTACTGATGCATACAAACTGTTTAGCATGGTTCTTACAATATCGTCCACTAGTTGCTCTGCAGAACGAAGTTTTTCGTGCTTAAAGAGAATAAAGAATTATCTCCGAAACAGCTTAGGCAATAGCAGATTAACATCATTGGCTGCTATTTCCATTCACAAGCACATACTCATTGAACTGATGAAAACTCGGCCATCCTATGAAGACATCATAGATGCTTTCGTGAGGGTGAAAAACAGAAAAATCGACTTCATATACAAGCAGGTAGCTGAGCCTTATAGGAATTAACTAATAAGTGAACCAGTAAGCAGCAGCAATTTTCTTTCGTTTTTTATTGTGGTGTTGTAAATAACTTTGTTTTCTGTTTTCCCTCCCACTCAAGGTGCCCGCCTTGGTAGCGTGGTGGTAACGTGTCTGCCTCACGTACAAGAGATCCCGAGTTCGAATCTCGGTCAGGTGAGTTACCTGGAAAAGGTTTTTTCCAGGGCTTTTCCTTATCCTGTAAGACGAATGGCGGGTAACTCTAAGCTCCATGGACCCCGGACTCATTTGAGCATCATTTCATCCATTTCATTCATCGTCCGATATGACATAACGTTGGAGGACGAAAACTACAAAAAATAACCTCGCACTCAAAGTTTATCAACCACCCTATTCTGAATTTGTACGCTTATATTTTTTAATTAGCTTACTTTAAACTGGTCGTGTTGATCATATGACAGTAATAATGATTTTGCGAATTTAGTTTAGCCAATTCTCCGAGTCACCTAATAAATTTACCCAGAGCTGCGCCTGTAACAAGTTATTTAGCTGTTGTAGGAGCACTTTTTTCCTGAACATTTTGAGTCCTCCTAACGATACATTTGTCTAAGTTGTGTAGATCTATTACTAATTTCGGAACATTGCGCCTTTTACCTGGAGTTCCAAAGATATGCTCTGATTTACATTTTATTTGCGTTCTTTAACACCTTTCACTGTTCTCTCAGATACTCCGATGTTACTGATATGTACTTAAGCTTTTCGAATATTTTTGAGAAAGAAAAAGCTGATGTAACCAGTTCTTTGCTTTTAGCTTGTTTCTCCATGTATGCTTGTAAATTTGAAGCAATTTCTCGACTGATTGTGCATTGTTTTGAATCCTAATTTACAAAGTACACTGATAATATAATTAAGTTATGTAATGATCAATGTGTGGGAAAAGTTGTGAATTTACAAGGACTGTGCCTCAGATGAAGTTGACATCACTACCTTCCCTATTCCCTCCTCACCTGCAGTGCATGATTTCATTCAGCAGTATTATACTGTAACTTTGTGGGTTCGTAGAATTAAAAGGCCGAGTTGCAGAAATTAAAAATCTCCTTTATTTTCGTAGAAATACTCTTATAGATTACAGCAGCATAACGTTACATACACCATCAGTCTACAAAGGTCGATGACAATAACAAACCGTGACAGCTGATTACATTAGCTCTCGTTACAACTGCACTCTTTTTACACAACTACTCCTTACTCACTCTTGTTTACAACAACTGTTTCACAACTACAACTGTCCTACTGGCGAGTCACAATCCCTTTTATATCTCCATTCATGATTACCAGACTGTTTTGTCAATCACTAGAAGTTTCTGGAAAACAAGGCATCTAATTGCATAATTCGAACATTCCTATCACCTTCGAGAAACGCAAATTAATCTACGCTGGCGACGCCTTTGCCTCAGTTATCTTGCTTGCCGGCGTTATCTGTTTACACAAGTTCGTTATCTACGTGAGACCTATCCATCTATTATCTATTTGCGCCGAAACTTTAATGCCCGTTACCGCGACAGTACATATCGTTTGCTTTCTTGGAATGCACTGTCAACAAACACGGGTGGTATCTTGTGACAATTATACAGCAGAACCTGTGTTTGCAGAATATTTTTGTCGCAGCTTTCCAAATAAAGTAAAATCATTAACTACAATATTTTTTTTTAACGGGGACATACTTTTACTCGCGTTAAATCCGAATCCACAGTATTTCGGAGCGTTCTATTTCGGGCTACTACTGTATTTCTGAAGACTCAAACTGCAGTTGCCAAAAGACACAGTGAACATTTTGAGTAAAAGCTAAGTGACAATTCGGGAGGTCGTGGATTCATTACCGTGGCCGACTTTGACTCCATGAGTTCTTTTTCCAAGTATTTCCTCATATTGAGAGCGAATGGTGGGAAGGTTCATTATATTCCCCAGATTTCCTTTCTCTCCCTTTCACTTCATACGGTTGGACCTTTCAGGGTTTGCCCGAGACGATGGCTGTCTCGGAGCCACATGTCAGGGAATTTGTGCTCTATAAACCTTCGCCCTCGGGGGTGCGTTCTCCGAGTTCAAACTCCATGGAGGGGGTCTCCAACTGTCTGTTGAACTAGAGATGTCACTAGATATTCAATCTATAAATGGTAGAGACCTTGTCCTTTACCAGGTCGCCCTATGTCTTCTCTCGCTTCATCTCGGGACGCTCTTCTCCGGCGACACAGGTTCAAAAGGACATAGGCCTCAAAGTCCTCACATTATCTTGACTTTTCAGTAAAAGCTCAGTGCATTAAACAGTGAGAAACTAAAATTCATTGCGTCTATTTTAATTGTAAACTAATTCTGCATTGGTTTAACAGTCACTTAATGCTGCGTAGTAGCATTAGACCAACGGAATTTAGTATATTATAATACAGTAAAGAATGTTACTAGAGTCTGTATAGTTATGTAATATATATATATATAGAGGCTATGATGATATACAATCGTGATTTTACGTTAGTTGCCAAGAATACCTAATTACAAGTAAAGAAAGTTAAATATTAGTACAGCTGAACATAATTCCCAGTTATTTAAAGTGGAAAATTATATATTTGATTACATGTAATAAAAAGTTCCTTAAAATGTTTTTAAAAGAGGACGTTGAAATGTATTAAAAATTGTCGAATATCTGCTAAACCGTAATAACTAATAACTACATACCTTCTGTGCGCCCACACGCTGATATGTCGATCAACGTTGGGTTACGCCGAATTATTGTTAGCAGTAAGGTTTTTACAGAGTGAAAATATTTATATGAAGTAATTACTCTATTTAAGACAGATGAAGCAGTCATCTGTAACAATGAAAAGGTAGAATGTGCTCATAAGAAGAATGAATCCTAAAGTCATAAAAAGTAAAATAAAGGAAGAGGAAAATGTTTATTAAGGTGTTGTAAAATGTATTGATATATGATAAATAAGAGGTAATTTATTGTCTTACACATAAAATATTGTTGAGTTAGATAACGTAGACCCTGTTTATCGCCGGTTGGCAGTAAAGAAAATAACGAAAGAAAGAAAACTGGTATTCTCTGCTGGTTGGTGGTCAAATGTAAAATGGGATAAAGTATTAGCTACACTACTGCTCTGTGGTATTACAAAGGTAGTGAGTGTGTCATACAACTTTTTGTTAACGCTACTACTCCTTTGTGACGTTTGGCGGCGTCCGCGAATAATACATAAATTTGAGAACATCTGGACTACCTACAGCATGAGGAGCAAATGCTCCTAAATATGACCATTGCCCAGTAATACAGAAACATATGCTTAACAGTTTCCTCTTTTATTTTTATTTAGGTATACTATAAAAATACACAATTAAAAAGAACTCAAACGTGACCACCACCTACTTACGTACTCAGTAACAGATGAAGAGGGTGATCATGAAAATACTAATTGGCTAAGAGGAGTAGTATAACGCGCCAACTTCCCCACATTCACGTATTCTAGGGGAAGGATTAGGTGCAAAAATCCATCAAATATTTGGAAGTGAAACTGAACAGAGGCTTAACTTATCGGGAGCACATCCGGGAGCTATCGCACCGGTGGTGCGGAGCCTCGGCTTCGCTATACCCTGTGTGGCAGTCCGTGAGGTCCGTTCCTCAAAAGAACGTCTCTTTCAGGCTCTAGTTTTCCCTATCATGTTTTAAGCGTGTGAAGTATGGGTTGTGACCGCAGACTCTAATCCGCTACTGCTCCAACGTGTACTGAATAGGTGCCTTCGGGTTATCTATTCTATGTGCAGAAGGTTTACTTCACGAGGCTTCATCCCTCCGATATGTGGAGGATGAAATTAGGTGCCGGGCCACCAAATTTTACGAGAGTTTACCTCAACATCAGAGCGCCCTAGTTAAATCTTTTGGGAACTATCTACCCAGTGAATGTCGCCTAAAGCAATTCCAACTTGACCACATGGCTTGCGGGCATCTACCGGTAACCATAGGGCACTCATTCAGTCTTAACAAAATTATACAACCACCCACAATAAATTATGAAAACAAAATCATCAAATGGAAAAACTAGTCCCCGAAATTGACACCTTTGTGAAGAGGTCTGTCACAACAAAATGTAAAATTTCTTTGCGTTGTGGTAGAAGTGGTAAGCATAAACTCATAGAAAATAGTAAGTATATACTTACTAGGTTCGTTCTACGAAATTTATCTCCTCGTGGTAAAGAACGGAAGCGTTAGATCGTTATTTAGAATTACAGTCGATAAGTTTGATGTAATATATAGAGAAGGCAATGGAAACAAAAGAATGTGCCGTAGCAACGTTAGATCACAAGAATACACTAAAATTGTTAAGTTCAGATGAGTTCAGATTACATCTAAACGTTTTGAAATAATACTACAAAATTTAAATATGGAAAGAAATGTTATATTAACCAGACAAGATGAAGATGATGCACCAATCCGTACTTCTACAGACGCAGTTATTGGAAGAAGATTAATTGCAAATTGCAAAGATAGAAGAGTCAGTGACGTGCATGGTTTGCTAACCACATCGAATAATGGAAAATATGTCATATTGCACTCATTGAAAAGAATGTATTACATTCCTCGTGATCAAGCAAAACGAGAAGTTCTGGAAGAAGGGGAAAGTGTTAATTTACGAAGCGGCGATAAATTCTCATTTTTACCGCAGAAGTTTTGTTTCCAAGTTAAAGTTCCTAGAGCTAGCACCACAGGAAGAGAACCACTAAAAAGAAAATGCAGCTGTTCGGAAACTGACGAAGGCGATGAATCCAGTGACGAGGAAACTTCTGAAACAAAGAAAGTGAAAAGTTCAAACGAAGAACTGGGAGATAAGAAAAATGAAGAGGCTTCGCACGATAGTGAAAACGATGAGGATGATGAGCAGCCTGGTCAGTACCAAGAAACTGAACACAGACATGACGACACCCCAAATACACAGGATCTGGAAACTATCGACGGAGATGAAGTTCCGAAAACTAAAGCTAGAACAAGCGAAACAAAGAGGAATCCCAGCTGGGAAGGAAACGACTCCGATTAAGACGGATTTTAGCGAGAAAAGGCTAAGAGAGAGGATCCGTGTCAAATTCAGCGTTTCAAGGAGAGCAAATTAGCAAGATTACAGATACTGCCTCAAATTGTTAGTAAATAAAATCTCAAGAAATTCAACCCTTGTAAGAAAATATTCTCCTGAAAACGACCTTTAATATTTAGAAGAACTGAATAGTTTACAATTAAAAGCAAAAAAATGTTCTGTAATTTGTCACGAAATGCAACAAAAGAAGTGAAAATGTCAAAAATTCAAAGTGTAACTTTTTTAGATTTTCTGAAAGCTATTTGCATAATAAATGTCAGAGTATGTTATATTTATGTCTGGTTTTTATTATATTCTCTCTTTTTCTGCCTTTTCTATTATTAGGTTACTTAAATACTAAAAAGCTCGATTACAAATTACTTAAAAATTAAAACCTTAAATTAAATACCATTGAACAGAACATTGTAGTATTCCTTCAAATATTTCACATGTAAACTTCCCAGAGATACATTTAAATATAATTGCTCAGTGTGCAGAACTGAACTAGCAGTAGCAGTAGTAGGAGTAATAGTAGTAATATAAGTAGTAGTTGTATATGTGGGGACCGCAGAGTACTCAACAGCCCTCCACCATGACCTAAAGTTGTGTTACCCCTATCTCCCAGGAGTCCAGTGTATCAAATACTGGAAGAATACTCAGGCTTAAAAGCCCCATGCCAAAGAGTGAGATCAAATTCGGGAAGCTTCCGTGTCTGGGAATTGGAGCTGCCACACTCTAGCCTGCTGTGCCAATACAGGAATCTCGTGAAACTGAATACTAGAAAGAAATTGTATTATCTGTAAGTACTCATTTCCAATTTTCAAAGTGATAACTTTTGAGAGAAAAGCTTCAGAAGGAAACTGTTGAAGCCTCAAAACATTTGTGCCCTTAAGAAAGGCTCCGTCCCTTCAATATTTGAATTTATACAGAACAATTGCAAACAAATCAAGAATAAAAGCTCCGAAACAAGAGAGCAGCTCCTTACTTCGACTTTTGTGAGTCAAATATAGCCATGTATTAAGTACATAGAAATTATGTGGCTTTAATTATGAGTCTGGTACCAAGTTAAAAGTGTAGAGTAATATTCTGAAGTTACGAATCAAAAGAGAAATGCTAAATAAGGTTAGATTAGAATGAGGTAATTGTGGGCATATTGGTTTTCAAATTTGTAATCATTTTGGGTAAGTTTACTCCTTAAGTTAATTCTCTCAGGCAGTTTAGAAACTATATGTAAATGTAAATTATTAGATGATATATAGATCCATGTATAACTTAGTTTTTCTGCATAAAACACAAGCAAGGTTTGCATTGGCTCAGAAACATCTTTGTACACAGTTCAGTACTGTACAGAGAAGAAAATAAGATACATGTATCGTTCTGAATCAAATACTAACAGTAATTCAACCTAAGCTAGAAATAACATTCTAATCACAACACAGATATATAGGTAATTAATAATCATGTGAAAAGTGAAAGCTTAAACGCTTGTATTATATTTACATTGTTAGTGATCTTTCAATTGCATAATTTTAAAACCATATTAGTTCAAGACTTTTAGGTAACTCTGTTATGTATGGTCTACTGATCCCTAGATCTCAGGTTCAAACCTGGCTCAAGGTGATGGTTTTAAGTGTTTTTAAATTGACACACCAATGTTAGATTTACTGGCATTAAAATAACTGCAAAATTCCAGAAATTGGTGGCGCTGATGTAATCCTGGTAATTGATAGCATTGTTAACAACATATTTAAATTATTTCAGAATGGTTTAGTTTTAAAAAAAAATGTTACTTTAGCAGCTATTGGCAAAGTTATTTCAAACTTATTTTAACATATACAAATACATTAAAAATGGTTTAGGCCATCTTTTTGGAATCAAAGGCTTAGTATGATTCCATTAAATTAATTAGCATATTAGAACTAAAATTGGTATTTTTGTTTATGGAAGGCAGGCTTTCCAAATAGTCAATGTCCACTAATCCAAATGTGTAACTATAATATTCACTAAGCGCATTTCACAGATACCCCACCTATGCATTCCCCCCTCTATGCTTTTCAGACAAGAAATCACCTCAACCAATCAATCTAATACCTCAGCGTTATAGTGGACTAAGGCCTCACTTGAAACATATACAACAAATCCAACATAAGGAGCAAATACAGCTACCAGCTATGGAATCTTTACCCTTTCCTCAGCACTGGCTCTCACATATACCCCAAATTCACTCTAAGCTGTACATGGATTAGTCTATTTTTATGTATGTAATCCCATTTGATCTATGCTGCCACATCTATGTCAGACACTTTCCAAAACAGAATCTGTGAAGCCTTATGGGCATACCTAGATTAGCACTCACACTGGATTACGCAAAGAACTGATATGCATATTGTTGAGGAATTTATTAAAAACTTAGGTCTCCAACCATTATATCCAAACCTGGAAATATTTTCGTCCCATTATCTTAAACCTTGGTAACTGCAACTCTGACATGGTTTGGTACAAAATTTCATTTCACCCATTTCAACGCTCCCCTGATAGCAATAACTTAGATATTGTTGTAGCAGTCTAGCTGCTTAGGCTCCTGAATTCACAATAAGCTTGACACCATAGTTATTTTCTGTTGACAGACTCACACTGTATTGAAGGTCCCCAAGTCCATATCAATTAAGGAAACATTGACGACAGCAATCGCAAACCTTGCAATCACAGGTACCTGCCTCATCTACATCAGAAACTTATCCCACCACTACATTTCATGTATCACGTGTAATATCTCGTTCACCTTTCTTTTTTCACATTTTATTCATTTCCTCCTTTCACATTTCCTTTTTCTTTTTTTCTTCATTCACCATTCATCTTTCTTTCACCAACTCCATTCACGTACAAACCTCTATTAGAGAGTATGTAACCCCTAAACACCATTGCACAGATTTCAGAATATGCTGGTCTCCCAGGACTCCAATGCATGCACTTACAAACACTAATTTCAGATAGGTACTAACAGTTACTAACCGAAGTACTAACAGAAATCTAAAAAATATGTTTGTAATCTACAATGGACTGCTCGCTGCAATAGTGTTCTGTGCCAAATGCAGGTGAGTAACACATTAATTGAAATATCTTAGCACTTTAATAAATTATCAAATACGGAATCCAACTGCTAATTGCATCTTACCTCCTAATAGCATAGTACCCTATCTCATTTGCCTTGTATGTTAATTTTAAACCTATACATGAGAAGACTTTGAGGATGACCATCAGGGTGGGTAGGGGTTGTGGATGAAACAGCTATTTTCTAATGTTTCATAAATTCATTGCCATGCCCTTAGTTTGACTTGCAGTAATAGTTTGTAAATTATCATATAAACATCTTGCAATCACCTTAAATTGAATTTGACTAGTCAAGAATTCCGGGCTGTGATTTTTTTACAATTTTAAATCAGCTATACCTAAAAATGTGAAGTTTAATTTTGAAATAGATTTGGCGAAGGAAGCTCTTTAAGGCAGCATTTATAAATGGTACAATGAATTTAAAAGAGATCAGTTATTTTTTTCTTACTCTTAAATTTCATGGTAAGTAGGACCAGAAACTGCTGTTACTGATGGAAGTATTGCCCCTGTTCGAGTAATGCTTGAAGAAGATTGAGGAACATGGGTCAAAATTTTACCATTGAAAAGTGTACAGATGAATTGAGAAGTTTAAAAATGGTCAAAGAGTGAAAAACAAGAAGAGAAAGGTTTGTCCTCCATATCCATTTGTGATGTCAACATTCTGGAAGTTAGTGTCATGATTCTAAATAATCAAAGAGTTTCTGTGATGAAGTGACAAACTGTATGCAAATTAGTCATAGTTCTGCAGATAACATTGTTCATAACAGGCTTAGCTTTTGCAAAGCCTGTACAATGTGGATCTTGAACCAGCTACACTAAAAGCATAAATGAATCTGTGTGTCTATTAGTCAATGCTTGCTGGACTTCTATGCTAACAAAAGTGAAGTATTTTTAAAATCAAATCATTGGATTTGGAATGTGAGCACATCACCTGGAATTAGAAAGATACTCCAGAACACTGAATGGATCACATTTAATTTTCCAATAAAATAAGAAGAAAGAAAAAAGAAGAATCTGATTTTTAGAGCACACATGACTTTCTCTTTTTACTGTTCTTGTTAATCTAGATAAGATAAGATTTTATTGTCGTTAAGCTAAGTATAGCAATAGACAATTTCAAAAATCTTTTACAATAATATACACAATGATAAGGAATAAAATAAAATAACAAACATGGCATTTACAATGAGATGCAGCATTCATGAACTAAAACCAATCATGGTAATAAAAGACAAATGCACAGCATCCAAAAAAATAATATTGATAGTAGTATATATATAATTATATATATATATATATATATATATATATATTATATATATATATATAATTATATATATATATAATTGTACAACTGGAAGCTTTTCATATATATATGAAAAGCTTCCAGTTGTACAATTCATGAATCATTACAGATTGTAATTGAATTCTGGAAAACATTTCCTACAGCCTTTAAGATATATTTTCAAAAGCATTCATCTACAGATTAATAGGGATTGGCTAGCAATTTTTCTCTGAGTCTGCGTTTAAAAGCTGTGTATGGTAAATGAATTAAGTCAGCTAGTAATGTGTTGAACAGTCTGATGCCTACACTTCAAAATTGTTGTGCGATTTCGACAATCTATGATATGGTGTATCAATTCGGTTGTTATTCCTTGTATTATAATTGTGAATATCTTGCCTAAATTGGTAGTCAGTTAAATATTCTTTAGATGTAATATGACAGTATAAATGTAAAAGCTTACTATAGTCATTATTCTTAATTTAATAAAGAGAGGCTTACAGTGTGCTAATTTGTCTGAATGTGTTATGATACGCACAATCTTTTCTGCAATAAGAGGACTTCGTTGATATGGCTACTGTTACCCCACAGTAAGATACCATATGCAATAATACTGTGAAAGAAAGCAAAATATACAGGTCTGATATCTGTGTTGGGTATATAATTTTTTAAGTTTCTTATAAGATATATTACTCTTGAAAGCTTGGCAGTAATGTAGTTAATATGAGGCTCCCATGACAGTTTACTGTCCACCACTACACCCAGAAATTTTACTTCATTTGCAACATTTTTATCCTGGGATTTCTCTTAAACTAAACAAAAGATGCTGTTATTTGTTTTCATTCAACAAGAAACCATTAGCTCTAAACCAGAGATCCGCATGCAGCAGGATATCTTCTACTATAGTCAGAGCTGGTACTGAGAAAAGTGGTGTCGTCTGCATATAGTATTGTGTGTGTATTTACAAAGGAAGGCAAATCATTAATCATCAATGCAAATAATAAAGGCCCGAGAATGGAACCCTGGGGAACCCCGCATTTTAGTTCAGTCATTCTAGATCGCTCACCTCCAATACAGACAATTTGTTGTCGATTCATTAGGTACGATTGAAAAAGCTTAATTAGACATTTTGTTTTATATATGAAAATACAATAACCTTAAGCAGTAATCAAATTTTTTTCAAAGCCGATTACTATGGCTTTAAAATTCCATTCTCTTTACATGGCCAAGAGGGAGAGAGAGAAGACTTCCTATTTGAGAAAAGTATAAGTATTTTAAAACACAAATCAAATAATTCT